>JARQOD010000008.1:142370829-142445521 GCA_033576555.1 Oophaga sylvatica | reverse complement strand
CTGTGATCCTTGATTTTTACTTTAATCGAGGCATATGACGTAGTTGGTGCGCCGCGCCCTCTGCCAGCAACACTGACAGGGGGACCCGAGCGGAGCAGGCGCAGCGGTGGACGGGGCAGGGAAACCAGGTGCCGGGGCCCTGAGCCAGCATGACAGTGGCCCTGTCCCCAATCTGCCAGGGACACCGGCACTGGTCCCCGACAGAGGGAGTTTGTCATTTTTTTTTCATTTGCGCGATAGGGGCCCCATTCTATGGACTCTTATGGGGATAATCATGGAGATTTATGGGGCATAATTATGGAGCATTTTATGGGGGCATAATCTATAAGCACTTATGGGGCATAATCATGAACTTTTTGGGGGCATAAAATAAAGGAGCTCAGGGCATAATTATGGAGCATCTAATGGGGCATAAAATATATGGAGCATCATATGAGGCATAATCTATGGAGCATTTTATGGGGGCATAATCTATGGAGAATTTATGGGGGCATAATCTATGGAGCATTTTATGGGGGCATAATCTATGGAGCATTTATGGGGCATAATCTATGGAGCATTTTATGGGGCATAAAATATATGGAGCATCTTATGGGGGCATAATTATGGAGCATCATATGAGGATAATCTATGGAGCATTTTATGGGGGGCATATCTATGGAGAATCTTATGGGGGCATAATCTATGGAGCATTTTATGGGGCATAATCTATGGAGCATCTTATGGGGCATAAAATATATGGAGCATCTTATGGGGGCATAATCTATGGAGCATCATATGAGGAATAATCTATGAGCATTTTTATGGGGGCATAATCTATGGAGCATCTTAATGGGGGCATAATCTATGGAGCATTTTATGGGGATAATCTATGGAGCATTTTATGGGGATAATCTATGGAGCATTTTATGGGGGCTTAATCTATGGAGCATATTATGGGGCATAAAATATATGGAGCATCTTATGGGGGCATAATCTATGGAGCATCTTATGGGGGCATAATCTATGGAGCATTTTATGGGGCATAATCTATGGAGCATTTTATGGGGGCATAATCTATGGAGCATCTTATGGAGCATAAAAATATAGGAGCTCTTATGGGGGCATAATCTATGGAGCATCTTATGGAGGCATAATCTTTGGAGCATCATATGAGGCATAATCTATGGAGCATCTTATGGGGGCATAATCTTTGGAGCATTTATGGGGGCATAATCTATGTAGCATCTTATGGGGGCATAATCTATGGAGCATCTTATGGGGCATAATTATGGAGCATTTTATGGGGGCATAATCTATGGAGCATCTTATGGGGCATAAAATATATGGAGCATCTTATGGGGCTAATTATGGAGCATCTTATGGGGGCATACTCTATGAAGCATCTTGGGGGCATAATCTATGAGCATCTTATGGGCATACTTATGGAGCATCTTATGGGGGCATAATCTTGGAGCATCTTATGGGCATAAAATATATGGAGCATCTTATGGGGGCATAATCTATGGAGCATCATATGGGGCATAATCTATGGAGATCTAATGGGGCATAAAATATATGGAGCATCTTATGGGGAAATAATCAATGAAGCATCTTATGGGGGCATAATCTATGGAGCATTTATGGGGCATAATCTATGGACATCTTATGGGGCATAAAATATATGGAGCATTCTTATGGGGGCATAATTATGGAGCATCATATGAGGCATAATCTATGGAGCATCTTATGGGGGCATAATCTATGGGCATCTTATGGGGGCAAAAATCTATGTTATGGGGCATAATCTATAGAGCAACATATCGGGCATAAAATATTGGAGCTCTTATTGGGCATAATCGATGGAGCATTTTTATGGGGGCATAATCTATGGAGCATATATGGGGCATACATATGGAGCATCTTTGGGGGCATAATCTATGGAGCATTTTATGGGCCATAACCTTTATGGAGCAGCATTATGGGGCATATTATTCCATGGAGCATTTATGGGGCCATTATTATCCTTTATGCAGCGTTATATGGGGAGTATTTTTTGTATGGAGCATCTTATGGGCCATCATGACTGTAAGGGCTTTATATGGGGCTCCTGATTCAATATGGCTATTCAAAAAACATTTAACCTACGATGTCTCAATTAATTTTACTTTTATTTGGTATATTTTTTATTTTGAAAATTTACCAGTAGCTGCTGCATTTTCACCCTAGCTTATTACGCGAGTCAATAAGTTTTCCCATTTTTGTGGCAAAATTAGGGGAGTCAGCTTATACACGGACGGCTTATACATGAGTATATACGGTACATACATACATATATACATACATATATACACACATACATACATATACAGTACAGACCAAAAGTTTGGACACACTCATTCAAGATTTTTCTGCATTTTCATGACTATGAAAATTGTAGAATCACACTGAAAGGCACATACAAAACTATGAATTAACATGTGGGATTATACATTACACTTTACAAAAAAGTGTGGAAAACTGAAAATACGTCTTATATTCTAGATTCTTCAAAGTAGCCACCTTTTGCTTGATTACTGCTTTGCACGCAGAAAAGGTGAACGGTGGATCTACATGCTGGTTCCCACCGTGAAGCATGGAGGAGAGGTGTGATGGTGTGGGGGTTCTTTGCTGGTGACACTGTTGGGGGTTTTATTCAAAATTGAAGGCATACTGAACCAGCATGGCTACCACAGCATCTTGCAGAGCTGCTATTCCATCTGGTTTGCGTTTTGTTGGACCATCATTTATTTTTACAGGACAATGACCCCAAACACACCCTCCAGGCTGTGTAAGGGCTATTTGACCAAGAAGGAGAGTGATGGGGTGCTACGGCCAGATGACCTGGCCTCCACAGTCACCAGACCTGAACCAATCGAGATGGTTTGGGGTGAGCTGGACCGCTCACCGCTTCAATTTGAATAAATCCCCAACGGTGTAACAGCAAAGCACCCCACACCATCACACCACCTCCTCCATGCTTCACGATGGGAACCAGGCATGTAGAGTCACACCGTTCACCTTTTCTGCGTGCAAAGCAAAAGGTGGCTACTTGAAGAACCAAAAAATAAGACATATTTTCAGCTGTTTCCACTTTTTTGTAACGTGTAATGTATAATTCCACATGTGTTAATTCATAGTTTTGATGCCTTCATGTGATTCTACAATTGTCACAGTCATGAAAATACAGAAAAATCTTTGAATGAGAAGGTGTGTCCAAACTTTTGGTCTGTTACTGTATCAGTACACATACAGTGCAGACAAAAAGTTTGGACACACCTCATTCAAAGATTTTTCTGTATTTTCATGCTATGAAAATTGTACATTCACACTGAAGGCATCAAAACTATGAATTAACACCGTGAAATTATATTACCGTATTTACTCGAATATAAGCCGAGATTTTCAGCCCATTTTTTAGGGCTGAAAGTCCCCTCTCGGCTCATATTCGATTCATATACCCGGGGGTCGGCGGGAGGAGGGGGAGCGCAGCTGTCCTATATACTCACCCCTCCGCCGGAGGTCTTGCCCTGCTCTTCTCCTACGGTCCCGGCGCCAGTGTTCAGCGGTCAGCTGGTACCGTCATTAAAGTCATGAATATGCACATATTCTTTGACTTTAATGAGCGGTAACACGTGACCGCTGAACACTGGCGCCGGGACCGTGGGAGAAGATCAGGGCAGAGACGCGCCGGCGGAAAGGGGGTAAGTATAAGCGATATTTACCTGTCCCGTTCCGCTGTGTCCTCCGGTCCTCTTGCTGCGATGTTCAGGCAGAGGGCGCGATGACATGGTTACTGTGCGCTGCGCCCTCTGCCTGATCATTGACTGCTGGAGGACCCGGAAGACAGCGGCAATGCATGGGTGACAGGTAAATGTCTCAGGTGCGGGGGCCCTGAGCGAGCGGTGACACCGGCACCTGTCCCCATAGCGCGCCGGTGTCCCCGCCTGCTCAGGACACTGGCACCGGCCCCCAGCAACGAGAGGTGAGTATGTCTTTTTTTTTTTCTTTCGGTTGCAGCAGCAGCGGCAGCAATTGAGGCCTATACTATGGAGCATAATCTAGGGGGCACAATCTATGGATCATATAACGGGGCACAATCTATGGGGGCACAATCTATGGGGGCACAATCTATGGAGCATCTAGGGGGAAACAATCTATGGAGCATCTATGGGGCACAATCTATGGGGGCACAATCTATGGAGCATCAAGGGGGCACAATCTATGGGGGCAAATCTATGGAGCATCAATGGGGGCACAATCTATGGGGGCACAATCTATGGAGCATCAATGGGGCACAATCTATGGAGCATCTATGGGGGCACAATCTATGGAGCATCTAGGGGGGCACAATCTGTGGAGAATCTATGGGGGCACAATCTGTGGAGCATCTATGGGGCACAATCTATGGAGCATCTGTGGGGGCACAATCTATGGAGCATCTATGGGGCACAATCATGGAGCATCTATCGGGGCACAATCTGTGGAGCATCTATGGGGGCACAATCTGTGGGCATTATGGGGCATATTCTATGGAGCATCTAGGGGGGATATTCTATGGGCATCTATGGGGCACAATCTATGGATCATCTATGGGGCACAATCTATGGATCATCTATGGGGGCTTTAATACATGGGCAGCATATAGGGCATAATCTCATTTTCCACCCTAGGCTTATACTCGAGTCAGTAAGTTTTCCTAGTTTATTGTGGCAAAATTAGGGGGGTCGGCTTATACTCGGGTCGGCTTATACTCGAGTATATACGGTACTTATATTCATAGTCATGAAAATACAGAAAATCTTTGAATGAAAGGTGTGCCCCAAACTTTTGGTGTGTACTGTATATACATTCATATATACATACGTATACATACAATTATACATCTATATATATATAAAATTGAATGTGTGTGTGTACCCACCAACCAATCACAGAGTATCTTACATTTAACCAAGCTGTTTAAAAGAAGCTGAGCTGTGATTGGTTGCTATGAGCAATAGTTTTTTTCACTCCACGACAACACCTCAGCTGACACTGACCCGGTGGGAGAAATCTAGCATCCCTGGGAACATAAGCTCCAGCCATTGTCTGTCCCCCAGACAGAAGCAGAGAGCACATGACAGAAAAGAATCACCCGCTCCCGTGCCCATATACCCATCACACATCCTCCATCCCATAGGCACATCTTCCTCTTAAAGGGATCTCCGATATGGAGTCAGGGCAAATCATCCTGCGCTTTGGTACTGACCCCAGGCCTCTCTTAAAGGGTCCCCGGTATGGAAGTTAGGGCCATTCCACTCAGCTCTGTGGTTCTGACCACAGGGTCTCTTAAGGGATCATTGGTATGGAAGTTAGGGCAATTCCACTCAACGCTCTGGTTTTGACGCCAGGGCCTCTCTTAAAGAGATCTCCGATATGGAAGTTAGGGTAAATCCCTCAGCGCTCTGATTCTGACCCCAGCCTCTCTTAGGCTAACTTTCACACATCCGTGTTTTCCAATCCGGCACAATCCGTCTAAGTTAGTAAAAGACGGATCCTGTGCAGATTGAGAAAAACTGATGCACGGATGAGGCTTTTATGCGGATCCGTGTTGAACTTTTGAACCCGAGAAATGGACAGTGAGTATGCTGGAAAAGAGAGAGAGAAAGAGAGAAAGAGAGACAGAGGGGAGAGAGAGAGAGAGAGAGAGAGAATCGGCGGTAGACAAAAACGGATCCATTTTTTTTAAAAAAAAGCCGGATCGCGCCTGATGGCAAAAACAGATGTGTGAAAGTAGCCTTAAAGGGATCATTGGTATGGAAGTCAGGGCAAATCCATCCAGCGCTTTGGTTCTGACGTCAGGCCTCTCTTAAAGGGATCCCCGGTTATGGAAGTTTAGGGCCATTCCACTCAGCGCTCTGATTCTGACCCCTGCTCTCTTACAGGGATCCCGGTATGGAAGTCAGGGAAATTGCCTTCAAATGCTCTGGTACTGACCCCAGGCTCTATTAAAGAGATCATTGGTATGGAAGTCAGGGGCAAATCCCCTCTGCGCTTTGGTTCTGACCCAGGCCTCTTTTTTTTTTTTTCCAATATGATTTATTGATTTTAAAAGTATTACAATAAATTTTTACTTGTACAATCATGAAATAACAATCTGCAATGACATATTTAAAACTTAATATGATGAAATGTGAAACATTACCATCAAGTCAGTCATGCAAATTCAAAGATATCAACTTTCACATATGTATAAAAATCATAAAATCATAAATGTCCCCCCATTGCCCTCCACCCTCCCATCCCCCCAACATGTAAACCTCAATAATTTCCCTGCATTCAAATGACAACCATCAAAATTTAAGTAATAGGATCATGTCCATAATTTTCTGAAGAAGATACCACTGAGTATTTTCAAAATTTGACCTCAATTTGCCCCTAGTGTCTTGAGTCAGAGATGGGATGAAAAATGACCATGTGGTTAAAAATTTCCCGGTCAATTTCTCTTTATTTGTTAGGGTATCCAGCCAGTCCATTCGAAAAATAAAACAAAACTAGCTGAAGAGCCCGGCGCTCCCCGGGCATAGTACCTAACTACGGTTTGTTATAAACAAATTGTAATGATTTTTATCTATATACAAGTATTCAGCTTTCTCCCCCATTATGTAGATAGGGCCAAATAGTTTGGCGATTTGGAACGTGCGGGGGTTAAAATTTCCATTCAACACTACCCTATGAATGCTCCTGGGGTTGAGATGTGCGGGCATGCAAAATTCATGCCCGTAAGTACAACGGTGCAGATTCCTACCCCGGGCCAAAATTATTTGCCGATTTGGAATGCGCGGGTTAAAATTTCGACTCAAAACCTAGCCTATGACGCTCCCGGGGTCGAGACGTGCGGGTGTGCAAAATTTCATGCCCGTAATGCAGATTCCTATGCCGGACATACACACAAGCATTAGCTTTCTCCCCATTATGTAGATAGGGCCAAAATTGTTTGGGCGATTTGGAACATGCGGGGGGTTAAAAATTTCCATTCAACACATAGCCTATGATGCTCCTGGGGTTGAATGTGCGGGCATGAAAAATTTTTCATGCCCGTAAGTACAACGGTGCAGATTCCTATCCCGGGCCAAATTATTTGCCAATTTGGAATGCGCGGGGTTAAAATTTCTACTAAAAACCCTAGCCTATGACGCTCCCGGGGCCCGAGACGTGCGGGTGTGCAAAATTTCATGCCCGTAAATGCAGATTCCTATGCCGGACATACACACAAGCATTCAGCTTTCTCCCCATTATGTAGATGGGCCAAAATTGTTTGGCGATTTGGAACGTGCGGGGGTTAAATTTCCATTCAAACATAGCCTATGATCCCTGGGGTTGAGATGTGCGGGCATGCAAAATTTCATGCCCGTAAGTACAACGGTGCAGATTCCTATCCCGGGCCAAAATTATTTGCCATTTTGGAATGCGCGGGTTAAAATTTCTACTCAAAACCTAGCCTATGACGCTCCGGGGTCGGGGAGTGCGGGTGTGCAAAATTTCATGCCCGTAAATGCAGATTCCTATGCCGGACATACAACAAGCATTCAGCTTTCTCCCCATTATGTAGATAGGGCCAAAATTGTTTGGCGATTTGGAACGCGCGGGGTTAAAATTTCGATTCAAAACATAGCCTAGGACTCTTTCGGGGTCGAGACGTGCGGGCGTGCAAAATTTCATGCCCGTAAGTGCGACGGTGGGATTCCAATCCCGGACAAACATATCCACATCATACACACATCATACATTCAGCTTTATATATTAGATTTTGGAATATATGAGAGATTTGGGTGGAGGCAATGGATCCAGCCGTGCTGCAATAGACTTTTCCTGGCAGCCGAGGCCCTATTATTAACATGGCCTTAACAGTTTGGGGAGTTTGTGTTGAGAGCTATCAAGTATATTAAATATTGCCCATTGCGGATCAGAGGGAATACCATCCCGCCAAGATTCTGTTGTTCACATGAATAGATTGCCATAATTTTTGTACTTTGGGGCATCCCCACATGTGATGAAATATGTTGTATTTCCTGTCCCACACTTGGAACAAGTGAAAGTGCCCTCCCGGGGACATCCTAGACTTAATATGTGGGGTAATATAAGCTCTATGGAGGAGCAATAAAGACATGTCTGCATAACTGCTGGAGGGGATCACCTTCCGTTGCCTTAAAGTGGCGTCTAAGATTTCCCAAACTGTGATGTTCTTATATCATTAACCATCTGCTGGACCTGTCTTCTTACCCTCCCATGACCATTGCTTACGCAAAATATATAAATACTACTTGTGAGGCTATCTGCACCTGGCGGTTCTAAGAAAGCCATCCAAAGTGTTTCTCCCTCTCACACCTCCCCCAGCAGCCATGCCTTTCAGGATTAAGCTCCTGCTTGAAGAAAAAGAAAGGCCTATACATAAATGCTGAGAAGCGCCGTGCTGCCATGTCAAATGTGAGTATGGAAAAGCTATCATCCAATAGGTCAGCTGCCAGGATACAACCCTGCCAGCCAACTCAATAAAGGATGAGGGCGGTCCACCTCCATAAAGTCCGGGTTACTAAAAAGGGCATAAAGGGAGAGAGAACCTCTCAAATGACAGTCTCCGACACTTCCTCCACGTCTGCACAGTTTGCCACAAGGTGGGTGGTTTCTTATTTCTGCGATAAAGTCCTCGTTAGTCTTATGTAGTAATGCTGGTAGAGAGACATGGGGACTTAATTGTTGGTCTAATAGTACATTTGTGAAGTGTGAACTACCACTCAAACCAGTCAATGGCGTATCTAAGATTTGCTGCTAAATTGTACTTCGCAATATCTGGAAGTTGATGCCCCCCTCCTCCTTTGGGGCTTGTAATTTGATTAGACCTATGCGTGTACGCTTTTTTTCTCCCAAATAAAATTTCTAAAAGCAGTGTTTTGGGTATTAACATCAGTACTGACAGCAAAATAGGAATGACTGGATAATGTATAATATTTTTGGAAATATTATCATCTTGTTAAGTGACATTTTCCCGAAAAGATAAAGTAAAAGTTTCCAAGAGTTTAGAAGATTAGATATGACGTGATTAGGGGTTAATATTAATGTGATTAAGGACCCAGATCTGCCGGGAGGTGGACGCCCAAATATTTGATGGATGATGTGCTCCATTGGAAAGGAAGTGTCGCGTTATTTAATTTTCCTTGCTCAAACAGAGCTAAGGCCTCTGACTTATTATAATTTATCTAAAGCCTGAGCATATCCGAATGATTCAGGGCCTCCATGATGACCGGTATATGCCTCCTTGGGGTGGAATGAAAAGGAGTATACATCGGCAAATGCCGCAATTTTGAGAGAGGTGATCCTACTCCAAACCTCTGAATATTACGAATTTGAAGGGTTCTAAGTAAAGGATCTAAAGCTATGTTAAAAAGTAAGGGAGACAGGGGCAGCCCTGACGCGTCCCTCTCTGGATTTCAAATGTGGAAGAGAGTATTCCATTTATGGCCAACCTGGACACCGGATTCTTATATATCAACCTTATCGCCTCGCAAAAACCACGGACCAAAGTTTCTAAACTCCAGGATGTCTAGGAGATAGTCCATGCAACCCTGTCAAACGCTTTGTCGGCGTCCAGGCTGACCACAACAGACTCCACACATCCATGAGATCTTCCTAAGAAATCGCACCCAAGGCCGTCCGTATGTTGTATGTTATGGATTTCCCATGGACAAATCCAATTTGTTGAGGCAATATCAGGTTGGGGATTATTTTTGCACTCTATTAGCTAATAATTTTAGTAAAATTTAAAGTCTGAATTTAAAAGCGAGATTGGTCTGTATCCTTCCACTAAAGAAGGATCTTTTCCCCGGTTGAGGGAGCACTATTATGTCGCTTCATTGAAACGGTCCGGAGCCGCCCTGAAGCACCATATGATGAAAGCTCACAAAGATGTTGTCCCTATACTGCCTCCCAAAATCTTTAAAATTCATTACTGTACCCATCAGGGCCAGGAGATTTAGAGAGCTTCAAGGAGCTGATAGTTTGGATGACTTCTGAAGGGGATATAGGAGCATTAAGGATTTCCCTGTGTTACTCTGTTAGTAAAGGTGCCACCTCTGATTGCTAAAGTTAGAATACGTCCCTCTCTCTTCTCTGCTTTGTATAGGGAAACCAAAAAACGATCTAAATTCCTCTACAATCTGCTCATTCTCTATCACCATCTTTGCCCCTTTGGATCGAATCTTGTGAATTCTTGTGGCCTTTCTATATGGTCTGTAAGAGATGCAAGTAATTTACCGGGTTTGTTACCCCACTTAAAAAATTTGTGCTTTTGGAGGTCAATACTGTATGTCCCCATTCATGAGCGATTGTATCTGCGATTCTTTTGCCCGAGATATTGTTTTTTCGTGAGGGTGAATTTTTAAAAATTTAAAATTTTTGTATGCTAAGGTTAAGGTCTTCTGAGCTGCCAGGGTCCTCTCCCTCAACTGCTTTTTTTTATGGCTTATATATGCAATTATTGCCTCTCAACCCACCGCTTTAGAGTATCCCAGAAAAGAATTGGTGTTTCACAATGTATTTGGTTATCAGATTTTTACGTGTCCAAGAGAATTGTATGAATTTTTTGAAGTCATCTGATTGATATAATATGACGGGAACCTCCATTTCCTGTGAAAACAGATTGGCTTAAAATTTAGTTGAACGTTATGGTGGTGATCGAGTTGTATGTCCAAAATTTTGGTTTGTGTGACTTTTTGACATAATGAGGGGTTCAGCAACCGTAATCAATTCTGCATGGGAGTTATGAACATGTGAGAAGTGGAGTAATTTCTCTTCAAACAGGGTGTTGACTTCCAGATGTCCAACAAACCCCCCCAGGCCTCTTTTAAAGGGATCTCAGGTTGGAAGTTAGGGTAAATCCTACGCCTGATTCCCCCCAGGCTTCTATTAATGGGATCATTGGTATGGAATTCAGGGCAATCCACCACGATTTGGTTTGACACCAGGTCTCTCTTAAAGGGATCCCAGTATGAAAGTTAGGGCAATTCCACTCAGCTTCTGGTTCTGACCCAGCTCTCTTAAAGGGATCCCCGGTATGGAAGTCAGGGCAATTCCTCAAATCTTGGGAAACCCGGCCTTTAAAGGGATCATTGGTATGAAGTAGGGCAAATCCATCCAGCACTTGGTTTGACCCCAGGCCTCTTTAAAGGGATTCCCAGTAGGAATTGGGACCGTTCCATCAGTGCTGTGGTTCTGACCCCGGGCCTCTTAAAGGGATCTTGGATGGAAGTTAGGGCAATTCACTAACCTCGGTTCGACCCCAGGCCCCTTTTAACCTAAATACTGAGGGTCATTTTGACTCCTTTCGTTTTTTTTTTTCTGTGTACATTTTTCAGAATCCGGCTTGAACTCGGTGATTTTCCTCAAATATGATGTGAAAAAAGATTTTGTGGAAAAATAATTTTGGTGAAAAATTTGCCTTTTTTTTAAATTTACCAAGAACACTGAAGGGATCATTTTGATCCCTCTATTTTTGAGGGGCCTTTTGTACTAAATGTTGCTATAAAATTTTTGTGATAATTTTTTCACTCTGCTTATTTACCCTGATGTTCATATAATGTAGTTTCAATTTACATGTCAACTTTTCCATTTTCCTGTGTTTTACCTGCTTGTATATGCCTTCCAAACCAGATAAATATGGCCACAAATTTGGTACTTTGTAAGGAGAGCAAATATTGGCAAATGGCTTCCCTTATCAGGCAAGAGACACCCCGGCTGAGGACCGTTTAGCTGACAAGTGGAAGAATTATTGACCCGTTTTAAAAAAGGTCGCAAGCAACCGTAATATTTTATTCATTAAATTAGTAAACAGCAAAAAGCAAAGGAACAACCATCGGGGAACACTGAACAAGATAAGGCAGAAGGCTAAAGAAAAAAACCTGCAAAGGAATGTACAACACAAAGTGTTAGAAAGAAGACAATTTTACATTACGTTATCAAGGAAAGCCCAACAAAAAATGGTTTTTGAGTCCGCCATCCAGTGTTTTGTTGGTCTGTTCCCTAAAAAAACTCCAGAAACGGTAAAGTTTTACAATGAACAAAATTTGAGTGAGTGTGGATCGTGGACGAAATTATACCACACGAAACATGCACAAGGAGTGGCCTTTCAGCATTGAAAAGCCTTAGACTTTGGGGTAAAACATGGATTAATTTTTTCAATGGAAAACCCACCAAAAAATGCACGCAAGGCATTTTTGCAAACGCTTGTGAGAGAGTTGAGTGGTTTTTTCCAGATAGGGAAAAGGGTTCACGTCCCAGTTTCTTCGCTCAGAAGTGATGGTTCAAACAAAATTTTGCCAGATCAAAGAAAAGTGCAAGAAAAATAGATCGTCGGCAATTGTAAGACTTGTGGAAGTTTTGTGGGGCAATGTACTGCCTAAATCAAAGGCAATCCTAAATTCGAAACACCAAATGTTTAGAAGGTGAATTCTGCGCCATATTTTCTTTTTTATGCTCCTCCACCTAAATTTTTTTGTTTTTGTTCTTCATTGTTGTTTATATGTGGCATGAATAAAAAAAAAATGTTTGAAAAAGTCTTTATAATTAATGTTTTTTCTTTAGAAAAAATAAGAAAAGCAGAAAAAAAACAATCAAAAGCTTACTGTTGGATCTCCAATAATAATACATTACAAAAAATATAATTATTAAAAAAACCACAAATAAAAACCTAAAATAAACGAAAACAAGCAAGGAGTCAAAATGATCCTTTCAGTGTTTTAGGCGGGGTACGAGTCCATTTCCTGTGTTAAGGGCCCCGGAGGAAGTGAGGGCAAAATCCACTCTGCACTTTGATTTGACGCCAGCCTCCTTAAAAGGATCTCCGTATGAATTGGGTAAACTCTCAGCGCTCGATTCCACCCGGCTTTATTAAAGGGATCATTGGTTGGAATCAGGGCATTCCACTCAGTGCCTGGTTCTGACCCAGGCTGAGGTGATGTGGGATTTTTGGGGTAGTGTCCGGTGGCTTGGTGACGGGATGATGTGAATTTAGGGGTAGTTGTCCGGTGGCTCTGGCTGCGGGATGAAGTGGGTTTTAGGGTATAGTCCGGTGGTCTGGTGACGGGATGATTTGAGATTTAGGGGTAGATGGTGGCTCTGGTGGGGGTTGATGTGAGATTTAGGGGAGTTGTCCGGTGGCTCTGGCTGACGGGATGATGTGGGATTTTTTTGGGGGTAGGTCCGGTGGTTGGCTGCGGGAGATGTGAGATATTGGGGTAGTTGTCCGGTGGCTCTGGCTGACGGGTGATTTGGTTTTAGGGGATTGTCTGGGGCTCTGGCTGATGGGAAATGTGGGATTTGTGGAGTAGTCCGGTGGCTGGGTGAGGTGATGGGGGATATTAGGGGTGTTGTCCGTGGCTTGCAGGATGATGTTGGGATTTTAGGGGGAGTGTCCGGTGGGCTCTGGGACGGGATGATGTGGGTATTAGGGGTAGTTGTCCGGTGGCTCTGGCTGACGGGATGATTGGGATTTTAAGGGGAGTAGCCGGTGGCCTGGGATGGGAAAATTGGGATTTTAGTGGTAGTAGTCCGGTGCTTGGCTGAGGGTGATGTGGGATTTTAGGGGGGGGTATCCGGTGGCTTGGCTGATGGGATAATGTGGGTATTAGTGGAGTATCCGTGGCTGGGCTGCGGGAGTGTGGGTATTAGTATGGTGGTCAGCCGAGGGCGATGTGGATAATTATTATTACACATTTTTTAGGCCATTTATTCCTGGCGCTTTACATATGAAAGGGAAAATAAAGACAGGTACATAAACGTTTTTGCAGACAAGGGACACCAATACAAAGGGAGGGACCCTGCCGCGGGGTCACGTCTACGGTTTAGGGTAGTAGTCCGGTGGCTTGGCTGACGGGATTGTGTGGGTATTTAGTGAATGTGGCCATCGGAGTGGGCTATATACTCGCTTTTTTTTAGAAATAACATTACAATTTTTATAACTAACCGTGTTAATTACTATCCCGGACGCCCGGGCTCTTCAGCTGTCTATTTAAAAACGTCTAACCCTTTTTGTCTTAATGGAAATCCCGCGCGCTGATTGGTTGCCCCGGCGGCGGACAATCGCGACAGGCGCGTCCGGCCACGAATTGGTACGGATTTGAACACGCACCGCCCCCATATCGTGAGTAGGGGAGATGACCGGGCCAGGTCGTTCGCCGCGGAAGTACCGACGGCGGCTCCACGTAACCCAAGAGCAGCCTCCCGTACACCCCACCCAACAGCAGCCTTATATACCCCAGCGCTGCAGCCTCTATATACACCCCAGAAGCCCTAATACAGCCCAGCAGCCTTATAACACCCCCGAAGCCCCTACATAAGCCCAAGCCTCTATTACACCCCAGCGCCCTATATACACCCAGCCCTCTAAGTAATGTATATATTTTCCCCGGAAAATCCTGTGAATCATTGCATTATTCTTAAATCTTCTAAAAAATACATAATATTTAAATACCCGATGCGTTGAATGGGCCACCATTATAATTATATATTTACATACTGTATCATCATCATACAGACCAAAAGTTTTGGACACACCTTTCATTTAAAGAATTTTGTATTTTCTGTATGAACATTGTACTTCACATAAGGCATCAAAACTATAATTAAAATGTGGAATTAATACAACAAAAAAGTGTGAAACAACTGAAAAATTTTTCTTATTTCAGGTTCTTCCAAAAATACCACCTTTTGCTTTGATGACTGCTTTCAACTCTTGGCTTTCTTGATGAGCTTCATAGGTAGTCACCGGAAACGGTTTTTCCAACAATCTTGAAGGAGTTCCCGAGAGTTAGCACTTGTTGGACCTTTTGCCTCCCCTCGCGGTCCAGCTCACCCCAAACCCCTCTTGTTTTGGGGTTAGGTTGGGACTGTGGAGGCCAGGTATCTGGCTAGCAACCCCACAACTCCCTTGGTCAAATAGCACTTACACGCCTGGAGGGTGTTTGGGGGTCATTGTCCTGTTGAAAAATAAATGATGGTCCTGCTAACACAAACTGGAAGGTAGATGCCGCTGCAAGATGCTGTGGTAGCCATGTGGTTAGTATCCTTCAATTTTGAATAAACCCCAACAGTGTCACAGCAAAGCACCCCCCACACCATCACACCTCCCCTCCATGCTTCACGGTGGGAACCAGGCATGTAGGTCCATCCGTTCACCTTTTCTGCGCGCACAAAGAAACGGTGGTTGGAACCAAAGATCTAAATTTGTACTCATCAACCAAAAGCACAGATTTCCACTGGTCTAATGTCCTTCCTTTGTTCTTTAGCCCAAACAAGTCTTTCTGCTTGTTGCCTGTCCTTACGGGGGTTTCCTAGCAGCTATTTTACCCTGAAGCCTGCCACAAAGTCCCTTTAACAGTTGTGTTGAGATGTTCTGCTGCTGAACTCTGTGTGGTTTGCCTGGCTCTAATCTGAGCTGCTGAAACCTGCGATTTTGAGGCTGGTGACTGGAAAACTAACCTCAGAAGCAGGGACTCTGGTCTTCCTTTCCTGGGGGTCCTTGGACCAGTTTTCTTGTAGCCTTGATGTTTTTGCAACTGCAATTGGGGACACTTTCAAAGTTTTCCCAATTTTTCGGATGATGACCTTATTTTTAAAGTAATGATGGCCACTCGTTTTTCTTTACTTAGCTGCTTTTTTTTGCCATAATACACATCTAACAGTTTTTCAGTGGACTATCACTGTGTATCCCCAGCTTCTGCCAAACACAAGATGGTCCCAACCCCATTTGTAAGGCCAGAAATCCCACTTATTAAACCTGAAGGGCACCCTGTGAAGTGAAAACCATTTCCTGACACCCTTGAAGCCATCAGAAATGAAAAAGAGTGTGCAAAAGTCATCAAGAAAAGGTGGTACTTGAAGAACCTAAATATAAGACTAATTTCAGTTGACACCTTTTTGTTAAGATAAAATTCCCATGTGTTTAAATTCATAGTTTTGATGCCTTCAGTGTAATTTACAATTTTCATAGTCCTGAAAAAACAGGAAAAATTTTTAAAATGAGAAGGCGTGTCCAAACTTTTGGTCTGTTACTGTTATACACAAAAAACAACAATAGTAATATATATTAAAACATACTAAACATAAGAAATTTTATATAAAACAAATACTCAATATGTATATATATATATTTTATTTATAAAAATAATATAATTATATATAACATACATACGTGGTGGCCAAGTATTGGCACCCCGCAATTCTGTCAGAAAAACTCAGTTTCTTCCGAAAAGATTGCAAACCAAATTCTTTGGATTATTATTTCATTTAATTTTCTTCAATGAAAAAAACAAAAGAATTGACCTAAAAAGCAAAATTGGAAATAATTCCACACCAAACAAAAAAAGGGAGTGGACAAAAAAATATTGGCACGCTGAAAAATCATGTGATGCTTCTCTAAATTTGTTTAATCCCCAGCCTTTAACTTACCTGTGGCAACTAACAGGGTTGGCAATAACAAATCACACTTGCAGCCAGTTAAAAATGGATTAAAGTTGACTCACCCCCTGTCCGTGTCCTTTGGTACCACATTGAGCGGAGAAAAAAAGAAGACCCCAAAAAACTGTCTGAGGATTGAGAAACCAAATTGTGAGGAAGTGAGCAATCCAAGCACAAGTCCCCTCTCCAAAGACTGAATGTTCCTGTGTTTCCGTGCCAGTGTCTCAAGAAGTTTAAAGCCATGGGGACTGTGGCTAACCTCCCTAGTGTGGGAGGAAAAGAAAAATTGACGAGAGATTTCAACGCAAGATTTGCGAAAGGTGGATAAAGAACCCGACTAACATCCAAACAAGTTCAATGCCCTGCAGTCCGAGGGTACAACAGTGTCAACGGCGTCTGAATGAAAAAGGACTGTATGTAGGATACCCAGGAAGACCCATTCTTACCCCGGAACATAAAAAGCAGGCGGAGTTTTTCAAACTTACCTGAGAAAGCCTAAAACGTTTTGGAAGAATGTTCTCTGGTCAGTGAGACAAAAGTCGAGCTTTTTTGGGAAAAACCCCTCAACATAAGTGTACAGGAAAAAAAAAAAGAAAGGATTTAAAGAAAGAACACGGTCCCTACAGTCAAACAGGCGGAGGTTCCCTGTGTTTTGGGGTTGCTTTGCGCCTCTGGCACTGGTATGACCGTGGCATGGGCTTATGGAGTCTGAGACCCAAAAAAATTTTGCAGCACAATATAGGGCCCAGGTGAGAAAGCGGTTTCCCTCCAGGTCATGGGTCTTCCAGCAGGACAATGACCCAAAAACACACTTCCCAAAAGCACATAAAAAGGTTGAAGAAAGCACTGGAGCTCTAAGGTGGCCGCAATGAGTAGACCTGAATCCCAGAACACCTGTGGAGAGATTCAAAATGCGTTTGGGAGAAGGCCCCTTCAAATACCAGGGACCTGGCAGTTTGCCAAAGCAGAAGGTCTACAATTCCAGCAGAGCATTGAAAAATCATTGAGGTTCCGGAACGGTTGTCGCTTATTTTGGCTAAAAGGTTGTGCAACAAGTATTAAGGCCTGTCACACTTACGATGACCATGAACCGCAAGCACGCCTGCGGACGTTGGTGCATCGCTATATGGTCGCTAGTTAGCTTCCAAACACAAAGATCTCATCAGGATCTGTATAACGACCTCTACGGTCGTTGGGAAAACCTGTCCCGCCTGCGCCGCTGGTTAAAGTGTTCATAAGGGTGTCACATCTTAGCGTTCGGCTATCGCCGGACACCATCGATCAAAAAACCGCTCAGAACGTCATGATCGCAGGACATCGCAGGGGTGCCAATACTTTTGGCCACCACTGTATATATATACACTGCTCAAAAAAATAAAGGAAACACTCAAATAACACATCCTAGATCTAAATGAATGCAATATTCTCATTGATTACTTTGTTCTGTACAAAGTTGAATGTGCTGTCAACATAATCACACAAAAATCATCAATGGAAACCAAATTTTTGAACTATTCGAGGCCTGGATTTGGAGAGACCCCCAAAATGAGAGTGGAAACAAGTCAAAATGATGCTCAGTATTGTGTGTGGCCTCCACGTTGCCTGTATGACCTCCCTACAACGCCTAGGCATGCTCCTGATGAGGTTGCGGATGTTCTCCTGAAGGATCTCCTCCCAGACCTGTACTAAAGCATCCATCAACTCCTGGACAGTCTGTGGTGCAATGTGACGTTGGTGGATGGAGCGAGACATGCTGTCCTAGATGAGCTCAATCGGATTCAGGTCTGGAGAACGGGCGGGCCAGTCCATAGCTTCAATGCCTTCATCTGCTGACACACTCCAGCCACATAAGGACTGGCATTGTCCTGCATTAGGAGGAACCCAGGGCCAACCGCACCAGCATATGGTCTCCCAAGGGGTCTGAGGATCTCATCTCGATACCTAATGGCAGTCAGGATACCTCTGACGAGCATATGGAGGGCTGTGTGGCCCTCCAAAGAAATGCCACCCCACACCATTACTGACCCACTGCCAAAACCGGTCATGCTGAAGGATGTTGCAGGCAGATCACTCTCCACGGCGTCTCCAGACTCTGTCACGTCTGTTACATGAGCGGAGTGTGAACCTGCTGCCTGCAACATCCTTCAGCATGACCGGTTTGGCAGTGGGTCAGTAATGGTGTGGGGTGGCATTTCTTTGGAGGTCCACACAGCCCTCCATGTGCTTGCCAGAGGTAGCCTCACTGCCATTAAGTACCGAGATGAGATCCTCAGACCCCTTGTGAGACCATATGCTGGTGCAGTTGGTCCTGGGTTCCTCCTAATGCAGCACAATGCCAGACCTCATGTGGCTGGAGTGTGTCAGCAGTTCCTGCAAGATGAAGGCATTGAAGCTATGGACTGGCCTGCCCGTTCCCCAAACCTGATTCCGATTGAGCACATCTGGGACAGCATGTCTCGCTTCATGCACCAACGTCACGTTGCACCACAGATTGTCCAGGAGTTGACGGATGCTTTAGTCCAGGTCTGGGAGGAGATCCCTCATGAAAACATCTGCAACCTCATCAGGAGCATGCCCAGGCGTTGTAGGGAGGTCATACAGGCACGTGGAGGCCACACACAATACTGAGCATCATTTTGACTTGATTCCACTTTAATTTGGTCTTGTTTTGATTTTCATTTGGACTTGTTTCCACTTTAATTTTGGGGGTCTCTCCAAATCCAGGCCTCCATTGGTTAAAAAATTTGGTTTCCATTGATGATTTTTGTGTGATTATGTTGACAGAACATTCAACTTTGTACAGAACGAAGTATTCAATGAGAATATTTCATTCATTTAGATCTAGGATGTGTTATTTGAATGTTCCCTTTATTTTTTTGAGCAGCGTACACATATATACAGTATAATATATATATATACAGTATATATATATATATATATA
This sequence comes from Oophaga sylvatica, assembly GCA_033576555.1. Taxonomy (NCBI): domain Eukaryota; kingdom Metazoa; phylum Chordata; class Amphibia; order Anura; family Dendrobatidae; genus Oophaga; species Oophaga sylvatica. The sequence goes on along the minus strand of JARQOD010000008.1, from coordinate 142,426,071 downwards.
TATATATATATATATATATATATATATATATATATATATATACACACACACACACACACATATATATATATATATATATATATATACACACACACACACACACACACACACTAGCTATGAACCCGCTCTACGCCCGGGTGGCAAGCATATGGTCTCCCATCCTGGTATGTGCTGCCCCCCTCCTATCCTGGTATGCATGGCACCCCTCATCCCTATCCTGGTATACATGGTACCCCTCATCCCTATCCTGGTATCTATGGTCCCCTCACCCCCACCCAAATCTGGTATGCATGGCACCCCATTCCTCATCCTGGTATACATGGTACCCCTCATCCCTATCCTGGTATCTATGGTCCCCTCACTCCCACCCAAATCTGGTATGCATGGCACCCCATTCCTCATCCTGGTATGCATGGTCCCCTCACCCCCCAATCCTGGTATGCATGGTACCCCTTCATCCCTATCCTGGTATGAATGGTATCTGCTCATCCATATCCTGGTATTCATGGTTCCCTCACCCCCCAATCCTGGAATGCATGGTCCCCTCACCCCCCAATCCTGGTATGCATGGTCCCCTCACCCCCCAATCCTGGTATGAATGGTCCCCTCACCCCCAATTCTGGTATACATGGTCCACCCTCATCCCTATCGTAGGATGTATTGTACCCTTCACCCCCAAATCCTGGTAAGCATGGTCCCCTCATCCCCAATCCTGGTATACATGGAACCCCTTACCTCCCAATTCTGGTATGCATGGTCCCCTCATCCCCAATCCTGGTATACATGGCACCCCTTACCTCCCAATTCTGGTATGCATGGTACCCCTCTATCCTGGTATGCATGGTACCCCTCTATCCTGGTATGCATGCTACCCCTCATCCACCAATGCTGGTATGCATGGTCCCCTCACCCCCCAATCCTGGTATGCATGGTCCCCTTACCTCCCAATCCTGGTATGCATGATACCCCTCTATCCTGGTATGCATGGTACCCCTTACCTCCCAATTCTGGTATGCATGGTCCCCTCATCCCCAATCCTGGTATACATGGCACCCCTTACCTCCCAATCCTGGTATGCATGGTACCCCTCTATCCTGGTATGCATGGTACCCCTCTATCCTGGTATGCATGCTACCCCTCATCCCCCAATGCTGGTATGCATGGTCCCCTCACCCCCCAATCCTGGTATGCATGGTCCCCTCATCCCCAATCCTGGTATGCATGGTTCTATTACCCCCCTATGTTGGTATGCATGGTCCCCTCCCCCCCAATCCTGGTATGCATGGTCCCCTCACCCCCCAATCCTGATATGCATGGTCCTCTCACCCCCCATCCTGATATGCATGGTCCCCTCACCCCCTATCCTGGTATGCATGGTTCTATCACCCCCCTATCTTGGTATGCATGGTCCCCTCCCCCCCAATCCTGGCATGCATGGTCCCCTCACCCCCCAATGCTGGGAAGCATTGGCCCCCCTCATCCATATAGTAGGATGTATGGTACCCCCCTCACCCCCCAATCCTGGTATGCATGGTCCCCTCATCCCCAATCCTAGTATACATGGCACCTCTTACCTCCCAATTCTGGTATGCATGGTCCCCTCACCCACCTATCCTGGTATGCATGTTACTCCTCATCCCCGGTTCCTGATATGCATGGCACCCTCACCCCCCAATACTGGCATGCATGGTCCTCTCACCCCCCATCCTGGTATGCATGGTCCCCTCACCCCCCCCATCCTGGTATGCATGGTCTCCTCATCCCCCAATCTTGGAATGCATGGTCCCCTCACCCCCCTATCCTGGAATGCATGGTCACCTCACCCCCCAATCCTGGCGTGCATGGTCCCCTCAGCGCCCAAACCTGGTATGCATGGTCCCCTCACCCCCCAATTCTGGTATGCATGGTCCCCTCATCCCTATTGTAGGATGTATGGTACCCCTCACCCAATCCTGGTATGCATGGTCACCTCGTCCCCAATCCTGGTATACATGGCCCCCCTTACTTCCCAATTCTGGTATGCATGGTCTCCTCATCCCCTAACCTGATATGCATGGTACCCCTCATCCCCCAATCCTGGTATGCATGGTCCCCTCACCCCCCAATCCTGGTATGCATGGTTCCCTCACCCCCCAATCCTGGTATGCATGGTCCCCTCACCCCCCAATCCTGGTATGCATGGTCCGCTCACCCCCCTATCCTGGTATGCATGGTCCTCTCCCCCCCTATCCTGATACGCATGGTTCCCTCACCCCCCTATCCTGGTATGCCTGGTCCCCTCACCACCCAATCCTTGTATGCATGGTCCCCTCACCCCCCAAACCTGGTATGCATGGTCCCCTCACCCCCCAATCCTGGTATACATAGCACCCCTTACCTCCCAATTCTGGTATGCGAGGTCCCCTCATCCCCCAATCCTGGTATGCATGGCCCTCTCACCCCCCAATCCTGGTATCCATGGTCCCCTCACCCCCTAATCCTGGTATACATGGTCCACCCTCATCCTTATCATAGGATGTATGGTACTCCCTCACCCCCCAATCCTGATATGCATGGTCTCCTCATCCCCAATCCTGGTATATCTGGCACCCCTTACCTCCCAATTCTGGTATGCATGGTCCCCTCATCCCCCAATCCTGATACGCATGGTCCCCTCACCCCCCAATCCTGAAATGCATGGTCCCCTCACCCCCAATCCTGATATGCATGGTCCCCTCACCCCCAATCCTGATATGCATGGTCCCCTCACCCCCAATCCTGATATGAATGGTCCCCCTCACCCCCAATCCTGATATGCATGGTCCTCTCACCCCAATCCTGATATGCATGGTCCCCTCACCCCCAATCCTGATATGCATGGTCCCCTCACCCCCCAATCCTGGTATGCATGGTCCCCTCACCCCCCAATCCTGATATGCATGGTCCCCTCAGCCCCCAAATCCCGATGTGCATGGTCCCCTCACCCTCCAATCCTGATATGCATGGTCCCCTCACCCCCCAATCCTGATATGCATGGTCCCCTCACCCCCCAATCCTAGTATGCATGGTCCCCTCACCCCCCAATCCTGATATGCATGGTCCCCTCACCCCCCAATCCTGATATGCATAGTCCCCTCACCCCCAATCCTGATATGCATGGTCCCCTCACCCCCCAATCCTGATATGCATGGTCCCCTCACCCCCCCCAATCCTGATATGCATGGTCCCCTCACTCCCCAATCCTGATATGCATGGTCCCCTCACCCCCCAATCCTGATATGCATGGTCCCCTCACCCCCCTATCCTGATATGTAAGCTACCCCTCACCCCCCTATCCTGATATGTAAGCTACCTCTCACCCCCCTATCCTGATTTGTATGGTCCCCCTCACCCCTATTAAACTGCACACATACCCAAAAAAAAAGCATTTATACTCGCCTTTCTTCCCTGTGCTCCAGCGCCGTCCCGTTCTGCTGCAGGCTGGGGGAGGAGAGCGGCACCGGAGTACGCGCATGCCCATACCGTGCTGTCCGGCGCCATATTGCTGAAGACACACTGCAAATGTGTCTTCAGCAAAATGGCGCCGGATAGCGCTATGCGCATGCACGATTCCGAAACGCACTCCTGCCTCGGCGAGAAGCGCCGCGGCAACGCTCCTCCCGGTCAGGTAAGTATGTAAGTATGGCGCCGGAGATCGTGGTATGCATCCAGTGTCTACGCGTACCGCGATCTCCGGCGCCATACACAATCTTCACCACTGGATGCCGTCTTCTGTCTGGAGCCAGACTGCGCAGGCGTGTCACGCTTGAGCAGTCTATAAAGGCTTCGGACAGAGGGACGCTTACAGCATTATATTATAGATATATATATATATATATATATATATATACATATATATATATATATACACACATATACATACATATATACAGTGCCTTGCGAAAGTATTCGGCCCTCTGGAACTTTTCAACCTTTTCCCACATATGCTTCAAACATATAGATACCAAATGTTAATTTTTGGTGAAGAATCAACAAGAGAGACACAATTGTAAAGTTGAACGAAATTTATTGGTTATTTAAAATTTTTGGGAAATACAAAAACTGAAAAGTGGGGCGTGCAATATTATTCGGCCCCTTTACTTTCAGTGCAGCAAACTCACTCCAGAAGTTCATTGTGGATCTCTGAATGATCCAATGTTGTCCTAAATGACTAATGATGATAAATATAATCTACCTGTGTGTAATCAAGTCTCCGTATAAATGCACCTGCTCTGTGATAGTCTCAGGGTTCAGTCTGAAGCAGAGAGAGCATCATGAAGACCAAGGAACACAACAGACAGGTCCGTGATACTGTTGTGGAGAAGTTTAATGCCGGATTTGGATAAAAAATGATTTCCAAAACTTTAAACATCCCAAGGAGCACTGTGCAAGCGATCATATAGAAATGGAAGGAGTTTCATACCACTGCAAATCTACCAAGACCCAGCCGTCCCTCTAAACTTTCACCTCAAACAAGGAGAAGACTGATCAGAGATGCAGCCAAGAGGCCCTTGATCACTCTGGATGAACTGCAGAGATCTACAGCTGATGTGGGACAGTCTGTCCACAGGACAACAATCAGTCGTACACTGCACAAATCTGGCCTTTATGGAAGAGTGGCAAGAAGAAAGCAATTTCTCAAAGATATCCATAAAAAGTGTCGTTTTAAGTTTGTAACAAGCCACCTGGGAGACTCACCAAACATGTGGAAGAAGGTGCTCTGGTCAGATGAAACCAAAATCAAACTTTTTGGCAACAATGCCAAACGATATGTTTGGCATAAAGGCAACACAGCTCATCACCCTGAACACACCATCCCCACTGTCAAACATGGTGGTGGTAGCATTATGGTTTGGGCCTGCTTTTCTTCAGCAGGGACAGGTAAGCTGGTTCAAATTAAGGGGAAGATGGATGGAGCCAAATACATCACCATTCTTGAAGAAATCCTGTTGGAGTCTGCAAAAGACCTAAGACTGGGACAGAGATTTGTCTTCCAACAAGACAATGATCCCAAACGTAAAGCAAAATCTACAATGGAATGATTCACAAATAAACGTATCCAGGTGTTAGAATGGCCAAGTCAAAGTCCAGACCTGAATCCAATCGAGAATCTGTGGAAAGAGCTGAAAACTGGTGTTCACAAACGATCTCCATCCAACCTCACTGAGCTCGAGCTGTTTGCCAAGGAAGACTGGGCAAGAATTTCAGTCTCTTGATGTACAAAACTGAGAGAGACATACCCCAAGCGACTTGCAGCTGTAATCACAGCAAAAGGTGGCGCAAAAGGGGTCGAATAATATTGCACGCCCCACTTTTCAGTTTTTGTATTTCCAAAAAAATTTAAAATAACCAATTAATTTCGTTCAACTTCACAAATGTGTCCCACTTTTTGTTGATTCTTCACCAAAAACTTACATTTGGTATCTTTATGTTTGAAGCATGATATTTGGGAAAAGGTTGAAAAGTTCAAGGGGCCGAATACTTTCGCAAGGCACTGTGTGTATATATCTATATATATATATATATCTATATATATATATAGATATATATATATATATATATATATATATCTATATATATATATACATACATACATATACACACACACACACACACACACATACATACATATATACGCACACACATATACACACACATATATAATATATATATATATATATATATATATATATACACACACATACTGTACATACATATATACATACTAGAGAAGCTGAGGCCAAGAAGATAAATGCCCTGTTCTCCAAAGAACTATCCAAAGTGTACTCCCAACTACAGAATAAAAGCACAAAGGCAGCAACTCCACCAATAGCAGAGACTGAACAATACTGGAGGGACATATGGGAGAAGGAAAAACACACAACACCAGTGCAATGTGGCTGCAAGATCTGAGAATGAAACACAGCAACCACCTAGAGCAAGAACCAGTCACCATTACAGAAGCAGACATCCAACAGCAGGTCAAGAACATGAAGAGCTGGGCAGCACCTGGCCCAGACATGATCCACACCTACTGGCTGAAGAAATTAACAGCAGTGTATGAACGCATGGCAAAGCAGATGAACCAACTGCTAGAAGCAGGCCACCACCCAACCTGGCTAACACAAGGAAGAGCAGTGCTGATCTTGAAGGATCCTCAAAGGAACAGTTCCATCCAACTACCGCCCGATAACCTGCCTTACAACAACATGGAAACTCCTGTCAGGCATCATAGCCACCAAGCTACAGAACCATATGAACCAGTACATGAATCCGGATCAGAAAGGCACTGGGACCGACACCAGAGGCTCTAAGCACCAGCTCCTCGTAGATAGAGCAGTCGCTCAAGATTCAGACAGACCAATCTCGGCACAGCCTGGATTGACTACAGGAAAGCCTATGACTCAATGCCACACACTTGGATCTGTGAATGCTTGGCTCTCTACAATGTCAACAGGAAATGAAGAACCTTCCTCAGAAACTCAATGGGGCTATGGAGAACAACATTAGAAGTCAACTCAAGACAACTCAGGACCTGTCTTACCCTTCTTCCAACTTAGGAGCACTTGGAGCAGTGACCCGTATCACCACTGGGATCACTGTTGCCTTCACCTTCCACATCTTCTCCAGTTCTCCTTTGAGGCCCTGGTATTTCTCCAGCTTCTCATATTCCTTCTTTCTGATGTTGCTGTCACTTGGCACTGCCACATCTATTATCATTGCTGTCTTCTGATCCTTGTCTATTATCACAATGTCTGGTTGGTTAGCCAACACCTGCTTATCCGTCTGGATCTTGAAGTCCCACAGGATTTTAGCCCTTTTATTCTCCACCGCTTTTTCTGGGGTCTCCCACCTGGGCTTAGGGGACTTAGCCATTATGCTGTGCAGATGTTCCTGTATACAATTCCCGCTACTTGGTTGTGGCGTTCAGTATACGCTGTTCCTGCTTGCATTTTGCATCTTGCCACTATGTGTTGGACGGTTTATGAGGTTTCTTTGCATAGTCTGCACCTTGAGTCTTGTCTTGTGTGGTAGATTCCTGCTTCTATGGATCTGGTACTTAGTGCTTGCTCTTGTGCTGCTATGTTTAGTGCCTCGGTGCTTTCTCTGAGTCCAGCTTTCTCCAGCCATTGGTAGGAGTTCTCCATGTCAGCCACCTCCATTATCTGTTGATGGTACATCCCATGCAGAGGCTTGTCTTGCCATGGCGCTTCATGTTCCTGTTCTTCCTTCCAGATCTGTTGTTGCTGCTTTAGGCTTTCTCTCAGCATCTCATCTTTTGGCGCCATTCTTCCGATGCATTACTGGATAGTCCTTGCTTCATCTGTGATGGTGGCTTGGATGCTTATCAAGCCTCGACCACCCTCCTTTCTGTTGGTATACAATCTTTGGGTGCTAGAGTTAGGGTGGAGACCTGCATGCATTGTGAGGAGCTTTCGTGTCTTCACATCTGCAGCTTCCATCTCTTTTTGGCCAGCACACTATGCCCGCAGGGTATCTGACAACTGGCAGGGCATATGTATTGATGGCGCGGATTTTATTATTCCCATTGAGCTGGTTCTTCAGGACCTGTCTTACCCTTTGATGGTATTTGGATGTTGCATATATACCATATATACTTGAGTATAAGCCGAGATTTTCAGCCCATTTTTTAAGGCTGAAAATCCCCCTCTCGGCTTATACTCGAGTCATATATGCCAGGGGTCGGCGGGGGGAGGGGGCGTCAGATCATGCTCCCCCCTCCTGGCGCATTCTCTGCAGCCCCCCCTGCTTCTCCCAAGGTCTCCGGCGCCTGTGTTCAGCGGTCACGTGGTACCGCTCATTAAAGTCATGAATGCGCATATTAATGACTTAATGAGCGGTACCACGTGACCGCTGAAGTTAGGAATACCTGCCGGAGACCGCAGGAGAAGAGCAGGGGCTGCAGAGACCGCGCCAGGAGGGGGTGAGTATATGCGATATTCACCTGTTCCCGTTCCACCGCTGCTCGCAGCTCTATCCTCTGGCTGTGAATGTTCAGGTCAGAGGGCGCGATGACATGGTTAGTGGACAGCCGTGTACCGGGGACAGGTAAATATCTCAGGTGCCGGGGCCTGAGCCAGCGGAGACACCGGCACCTGTCCCCAATAGCGCACCGGTGTCCCCGCCTGCTCAGGACACCGGCACCTGGCCCTCAGCGACGAGAGGTATGTCTTTTTTTTTTTTTCTTACATTATTCGCAGCAGCAGCATATGGGGCATATTCTATGGAGCATCTTATGGGGCATAATATATGGGGCAAAAAATATATGGAGCAGCTTATGGGGCATAATATATGGAGCATCATATAGGGCATAATATACGGAGCATCTTATGGGACAGCATATGGGGCATAATATATGGATCAGCATATGGGGCATAATATACGGAGCAGTATATGGGGAATAATATATGGAGCAGCATATGGGGCATAATATATGGAGCATCATATGGGGCATAATCTATGGAGCATCTTATGGGGCCATAACCTTTATGGAGCAGCATATGGGGCATATTATTCTATGGAGCATCTCATGGGGCCATTATTAACCTTTGTGCAGCATTATATGGAGCATATTTGTATGGAGCATCTTATGGGGCCATCATGAACTGTATGGAGCATTATATGAGGCTCCTGATTCAATATGGCTATTCAAAAACATTTAACCTACTTTAATTTTACTTTTATTGTCATCTATTTTTATTTTTGAAATTTTCCAGTAGCTGCCTCATTTTCCACCCTAGGCTTATACTCGAGTCAATAAGTTTTCCCAGTTTTTTGTGGCAAAATTAGGAGGGGTGGTCGGCTTATACTCGAGTATATACGGTATATGTGTACAGTTGTGTATTACAAAGCGATTTTAACATGAGCTTTTACATACAGAGAACTGCTGTATGTAAAAGCTCATGTTAAGATTGCATTGCATACAGATACTAGATGTGAGGAAATCGCATCATCGCACTGCAAACGGATTACAAACGGATCACCATACGGAGAACATTTGTGTGATTCTCAGCCGTCAAAATTGGACCGAATTTTTTATACGTTGAGTGTGACTCCAGCCTAAGGCCGGTGTCACACTTGCGTGTGATGAGAGTCTCTCGCATCAACACCCAGCACTGCCGCCGGCACTCAGGACCGGAGTGTGCGGCTACATGTATTTCTATGCAGCCGCACACTCTGGTCCGAGTGCCGGGTGTTGATGCGAGAGACTCATGCGAGTTTCTCGCTTCACACACGCAAGTGTGACCCCGGCCTAATCTTAGATATGGGGGCTATTCCTGTTTAATATACTCATCGGAAATGCACCTTCAAAGAGAACCGATCATCACGATGTAACCTGTTAAAGTAAAGGTTGGCCATAATGACCCTGTTATTCTGATTTAATGGATACCTGTAGTGAAAAAAAATCTGTAGCCTGGTTCTTGTTTAATTTACCTTTAGAAGTGTTTGATGCAATAGCCTCTTCGTGCATTGGGGCAGGACTGTGAGTAGGGTCTTCGGCTGTGCTGTGGCCCCTCCGCATTTGTACGAGCCTCCCTTTTTAAATTTGTCTCGGACGGCACTTCCGCACATTCATGTCCCAGCGTTGTTAAGCAAAATGTCACTGGAGGCAAAGCATGCTCAGATCAACCTCATGGTCTCCAGCAAAATGGCGACGCGTGTGCAGATCAAGAGCTCTGCTCGTCATTGAGCCAAGATCCCAATCTACGCATGCGTAGCCATTGACACTATTTTGCAGGAGACTGCCAGAAGTTAATCCGAGCATGCACCATTTTGCTGGAGAATGCCAGGATATGAATGTGTGCAAGCGTGGCGAGGTCACAGAAGACCCGAAGACCCTATATACAGTTCTGCTCCGATGTACGAAGAGGCTATTGCACCAAAACTTCTAAGGTGAACTAAACAAGAACCAGGCTGCAGATTTTTTCCCTACAGGTATCCATTAAATCAGAACAACAGGGTCATTATCACCATACCTTTACCTTAACAGGTTAAATCGTGATGACAGGTTCTCTTTAAAGACGCATGTGACCACTTGTGATATGGATGCAACCTGATTGCTTCCCATGGTCGACATCTGTAACCTGGCCACTCAAATGTGCCCCTCAAAAAGTGTCTGAAATTGACCAAAAAGTTATTCCAAAATTTTACGAAAGGCCCATTTTTTCCCCTATACTACCCCTGGATGTTGGGTTGTGTTCTGTACTGAAGGTCTTCTCCACTGACTACAATGGGCCGACTTGCAATTCCAAACAGTCAACAAGTAAGAGTGGCACTTTTTCTACAACGGAATAAATAATCCAAGTATTGTGCTGCAGGACGGCGTTACTACTGGCGATATGCAACATAAGCATGGAGCCATATATAAAAGGTAGAGTTCATGCATAAAAGACAGCAGAAACTGGTTTATCAATCTTTTATTGAATTGGGAACACGAGCGTAAATGAAGCTCACACACATCAGAGCGGAGTACACATACAATGACCCAAGAACATACAGATGCCCGCACCTCCATGGAAGGCTGGGCTCAGACTAATGATGGCTGCTTGCTGTAACAGTGCATGCTGCAATGATGAACATTGGTCAGAGTGAGATCTGCTGCCCACAGACAGAAAATAGGCTGGTGTGAACGCTGCCTTAAGCATTGCATAAAGCTGGTCAAATACAGAACTCTGGAGTGCAAGTGCCGCGATTATACCAGAAGATCTCACACCTATGTACTGCGAGCAAGAGGAGCTGAGGGCTGTGACAGGAGCAGGCACCGGCAATGATGGAGGAGGCCATGACACCTGGAACACACAATATTATCGTCTCACGTAAGGAAAAATATCCTGGAACCTGAACGTCTGCCACAAGTGTGGCCAAATCCGCTATACGGTCCGAGAGATCTGGGCCTTCTTATTTACTGCTACTTTTTATGTTCTTTGGGGGCGCGGCTCTCAGGATAATGCAGAGCGCCCTAAAGACACGCCCCTGAGGATCCTGTGTGCCACACTCCCTGAGTAGAGACTCTTAAAATTAAAACTAATGTAAAGGTCCATATCTCTGTACCCATATGGCGAATTTAAAAACAACAACAACATAACAGTCAGGGGGTAGTTGGAATAAAATAAGCAAAAACTGTCCTCTTTTGACCTGGTGACAAGTCCTCTTTCAAGTGAATGCTCTATGAAACCAATCATTTGTTATTTAGCTTATTACGTTTACTGAGGTTTTATAAAAACTTTAATATACAAAAGAAAAAGTTTATAAATTATAGGCTGAATGCAATGGACTTGTGTATTTTCAACCTTAAAAATTATGAATATATTTTTGCAATCTATATTTTTCCCAAAACATAGTTTTTTTTTTTATTTACCTCCCCACAAGAAAAGCCTTTATTAAATGTAACATTTTATTATTAGACATGCCGTACTATTACACCAGTCTGCAAAAACTGCAAAATCTCTACGGTGTAATACACTGCATAGCGGCAATAGGTTAATGGGTCCGATAAGAATACCCCTTTAACTTCTGAGCAGCAAAGAGTTCTTCTTTAGGCCGGTTTCACACGTCCTGATATTACCGGTAACGGAGATATCGGTGTCCGTGTGTAATACTTGTGGCACAATTGTGGCAACCATGTGCCACACATACCGGCGTTCCCCAGTGCAAGGTGCTGAAGACTGCTCTAAAAGGGCGCTACTTTTGATTTAAACCATTATATTGTCAAAGTGACATCATCGATATACACATTACAGGGCAAACCTCACCTTACCTCAAACGGTAACTGCACGGCCATTTTTCACAATAATCTGCCGGCAAATGGACTGGACCACTTCTGAGGTGGTACCCTGACCCCCAATATCTGGAGTGTGCATCTGTCACGAAAAGAGAAGCAATTCATACACAACTTCCGAAAATGCAAGATCCAACCTCCCACCAATAACAGCAGATTGTATTCTGCATGTGATATTCAGTCTGTAATAGGGGAAATAGCTGCCATCTTTGTACAAGTGACTCTCACTAAATTAGAATATCATCAAAAAGTTAATTTATTTCAGTTCAATACAAAAAGTGAAACTCATATTATATAGCGTCATTACACACAGAGTGATCTATTTCACATGTTTATTTCTGTTAATGTTGATGATTACGGCTTACAGCCAATGAAAACCCAACAGTCATTATCTCAGTAAATTAGAATACTTTATAACACCAGCTTGAAAAATTATTGTAAAATCCGAAATGTTATCCTACTGAAATGTATTGTCAGTAAATGCACTTAATACTTGGTCGGGCTCCTTTGCATCAATTACTGCATCAATGCGGCGTGGCATGGGGGCGATCAGCCTGTGGCACTGCTGAGGTGTTATGGACTCATATATAATATACGAGTTTCACTTTTTGTGTTGAAGAACGGAAATAAACTTTTTGATGATATTCTAGTTTAGTGGGAAGCACTTGTATCTGTAGGTTCATGGTGATGGCTGCTGGCAAGAGGCAGTGGTCAGATATAAGGGGGGGATGATCAAACGGTGTGGTCCACCTGGTGCAGGTCCAAGGACCTGGCGAACTTACCCGATGCTCATTCATACTGCCCAGGATAGCCTTACGAATGGAGGCCGCATAACTGTGCAACCTGCCAAAATAAGAGAGGCTTCATCACACCCTATACGCCGACTACAGGACCGAGCAATGTAGACGGTATACAGACAGGAGGATTAGTGAGTAGCAGCTCGTACTTTAGATGGTCCAACATCATGCAGCTGGCCAGTAGCATCGCGGTAGGGTTGGCAATGTTCTTGTTGGCTATGCTCTTCCCAGTATTCCTGGTTGCCTAAAAGATAAAAGATTCAGAGAGATTTGTGATGCAGAAATTCAGATACCAGGTGATAGTTGGATCGGGCTCCAATGCTCTAAGGGTGCCCATTTTATGGGGTTGGACCCAATAAACTATGGCTCGGCTCCTAGACTTCCATGGAAGAGTCGTGTGTAGAGATGGGTGGACTCCTAGGTGTTCGCTTCCTGCGGGTTAGGCCAAATAGTTTAAAAAAATTCAGGTTCAGGTACCAGAACAGTTCCCGGAGCATTCGGTGTTTGCTACGCTGCTTCTGATCGGCGGTGAAATCGTTACCGCCGGTCAGACCACTGGATTCCCACGATGTCAAATGACAGTTTGAGCCCGCAGCTTTGATCGGAGGTAGTTTACCTCAGTCCCTGGCGTCGGCTGATGGGACTACTGCTCCCATCAGCCTACACCTGCTGTCGCTAATAAGAGTGAGAGCAGGAGCGGCTGATGGGAGCATTCATATACGGCCGGCATATACGCTTAAAAAAAAAAATAAATAAATAAAAATCGGTGTGGTTTCTCCTGTCTTTCTAATAACCAGCCAGGCAAAACTCACAGCTGGGGGCTGTAACCCTCAGAGCTGTCAGCGTTAGCAAGGCTGGTTATCAAGAATAGAAGGGTCCACACACTGTTTATTTCAAATAAAAGACTATTCTTGTTGTGTGCTTATTTAAAATAATTAAAATAAACAGTTTTATTTAATTTAAAAATAAACAGTTATACTCACCTAACGCTTATTCCATCGAAGCCCTCGTCTTCTGTAATAAAACAAAAGTAAAAAACAACAATATCCCTCACCTCTCTGTCCAACACCGAAATCCATGTCTGGGGGATAAACAGTTTCAACCTGGATGGTGCCAAGATGCGACCGTCCAGGCTGAGAACCACTGATGAGTGAGCTGCTGGGAGCGCAGCATCAGTGACCTCATCAAGGTTACCGCAACTCACTGAGGATGTGTTCCCAGCCGCGCCAATGAACTGTGCTGACCTCGGTAAGATCATCATTTGCACACTAAGGAAAAGTCTCACCGTGCAGCTGTGAGTTCATCGCAGTTCACTGGGAGAAATTTCTCACGGTGAACTGCAGTGAAGTCACCCCTGCACAGTGAGACCGTTTTCTAATTGTGCAAGCGGTGATCACCATAGTTCAGGGCCTTCTCAGCATGAATACAAGATGACACCTTTCTGTGGGACACTATGAATTCCAGCCACCCCTCCTTCCTTCATTCATTCATCCATCCCACACAGCCTCAGTGACCGGAGGTAACCTCTATGACATTACCGCCGGTCACTGATGCTACGCTTGCAGCAGCTCATTCACCAGTGGTTCTCAGCCTGGATGGTCGCATCTTGGCATTGTCCAGGATGAAAACTGTTTATTCCCAGACATGGATTATGGCGTGGGACAGAACATCAGACAGGAGAGGGATATTGTTTTTTTTTGTTTTATTACAGGAGACGAGGGATTCAGTGGAATTGTATTTTATGGAGTCCACGACAGCACCCACTGAGAGAGGGGATCCGCCCCTAGGAACAGGAAACCTACAGAATTAAAGGGCAGTTCCCCTCACCTCCTCAGTTGGATTACAGAGTACAAGAGGAGCCGCCAAGAAAATATTAGACAATCTTCATAAAAACTGCTCAACATGTATAAACATAAACATCAATATATACCACTATCACCCAGAGTGAATGACCTACACATCTCTATTCGTTTCTTTTCCTTTTTTTTTTTTTTTCAAGGAGGGAAGTGAGTGGATGCTGTCGTGGACTCCATAAAATACAATTACCGGTAAGTAGGGTTGAGCATTCCGATACTTCCGATACCTGAAATCCAATGTAAGTCCATGGGAACAAAATATCGGAAGTAAGTATCGGAAGTACTTCCGATATTTTGTTCCCATAGACTTACATTGGATTTCAGGTATCGGACGTATCGGAATGCTCAACCCTACCGGTAAGTAATCCGATTTTTTCTTTTCGCCATGACAGCACCCACTGAGAGGCTTTCAGAGAACCATCACCTGGGAGGGACCACCGTATTGAGGACAGATCTCCCGAAACCCAAGTCAGTGGATGATGATAAATCAAGCCTGTAGTGGTTGTAAAAGGTAGATGGTGAAAACAATGTTGCAGCCTTATATATTAGGTCAATCGAGATGTCCGCCTTCTCAGCCCAGGCGGATGCCATTGCCCGTGCCGAATATGCTCTTAATCCATCCGGAGGACTTTCACCTCTTGCTGAGTAGGCCAGACAGACTGCATCTCTGATCCATCGTGATAACGTGATCTCTGTGACTCCAAACTCCTTCCTGTGGCCCTGAAAGGACACAAACAGAGCCCTACTCTTCCTCCAGGGATGAGTTATGTCTATAACTCAGGACAGCTATTCTCTCATCTAAGGTGCGAAATCTCTCTTCTTAAGGAGTAGCAGGGCTATCAAAAAAAGGAGGGAAGAAAAATCCCCTGACTTCTGTGAAATCTGTCTACTTTAGGGAGGTAGGAAGGGTCTGGTTTCAGCACTATCCTATCCTGAAATACTAAAAGGAAAGGAGGGTGAATAGACAGAGCCTGTAAGTCACTAACTCTTATAGCTGATGTTAAAGCCAGTAACAGAGCAGTTTTCAATAATATGTCCTTTAACCCCTTAAAGACCAAGCCATTTTGTAGGTTAAAGACCAGGCCAATTTTTACAATTCTGACCACTGTCTCTTTATGAGGTTATAACTCTGGAACGCTTCTACGGATCTTGGCGATTCTGAGATTGTTTTCTCGTGACATATTGTACTTCATGATAGTGGTAAAATTTCTTCAATATAACTTGCGTTTTTTTATGAAAAAAATGGAAATATGGCAAAAATTTTGAAAATTTTGCAATTTTCAAACTTTTAATTTTTATGCCATTAAATCAGAGAGATATGTCACAAAAATTAGTTAATAAATAACATTTCCCACATGTCTACTTTACATCAGCACAATTTTGGAACCAAAATTTTTTTTTGTTACGAAGTTATAAGTGTTAAAAGTTGACCAGCAATTTCTCATTTTTCCAACAAAATTTACAAAACCATTTTTTTAGGGACCACCTCACATTTGAAGTGAATTTGAGGGGTCAATATGCCAGAAAATACCCAAAGGTGACACCATTCTAAAAACTGCACCCCTCAACGTGTTCAAAGACACATTCAAGAAGTTTATTAACCCTTTAGGTACTTCACAAGAATTGAAGCAATGTGGAAGGAAAAAATGAACATTTAACTTTTTTTCCCAAAATTTTTCTTTCGACACAATTTTTTTTAATTTTGTCAAGGGTATCAGGAGAAAATGAACCACAATATTTGTTGTACAATTTCTCCAGAGTACACCGATATACCATGTGTTGGGGTAAACCACTATTTGGGCGCATGGCAGAGCTCGGAATGGAAGCAGCGCCATTTGACTTTTTTGGCTGGAATTGAGATTGGACGCCATGTCGCATTTGGAGAGTCCCTGTGTGCCTAAACAGTGGAAACCCCCCACAAGTGACCCCATTTTGGAAACTGGACCCCTCAAGGAACTCATCTAAATGTGTTGTGAGAGTTTTTAACCCCCAAGGGCTTCACAGAAGGTTATAACGTAGAGCCGTAAAATTAAAAAAATCATATTTTTTCCACAAAAATGATCTTTTCATCCCAATTATTATTTTCCAAAGGATAAAAGGACCCCAAAAGTTATTGGGCAATTAGTCCTGAGTACGCTGATACCCCATATGTGGGGGTAAACCACTATTTGGGCGCATGGCAGAGCTCGGAAGGGAAGCAGCGCCATTTGACTTTTTTGGCTGGAATTGAGATTGGACGCCATGTCGCATTTGGAGAGTCCCTGTGTGCCTAAACAGTGGAAACCCCCCACAAGTGACCCCATTTTGGAAACTGGACCCCTCAAGGAACTCATCTAAATGTGTTGTGAGAGCTTTTAACCCCCAAGGGCTTCACAGAAGGTTATAACGTAGAGCCGTAAAATTAAAAAATCATATTTTTTCCACAAAAATGATCTTTTCATCCCAATTATTATTTTCCAAAGGATTAAAGGACCCCAAAAGTTATTGGGCAATTAGTCCTGAGTACGCTGATACCCCATATGTGGGGGTAAACCACTATTTGGGCGCATGGCAGAGCTCGGAAGGGAAGCAGCGCCATTTGACTTTTTTGGCTGGAATTGAGATTGGACGCCATGTCGCATTTGGAGAGTCCCTGTGTGCCTAAACAGTGGAAACCCCCCACAAGTGACCCCATTTTGGAAACTAGACCCCCCAAGGAACTTATCTAGATGTGTGGTGAGAGCTTTGAACCCCCAAGGGCTTCACAGAAGGTTATAACGTAGAGCAGTAAAATTAAAAAATCATATCTTTTCCACAAAAATGATCTTTCCACCCCCAATTGTTATTTTCCAAAGGGTAACAGGACCCCAAAAGTTATTGTGCAATTTGTCCTGAGTACGCTGATACCCCATATGTGGGGGTAAAACACTATTTTGACGCATGGCAGAGCTTGAAAGGGAAGTAGCGCCTTTTTCAAATGCAGACTTTGATGGAATGGTCTGTGGGTGTCATGTCACGTTTGGATAGCCCCTGATGTGCCTAAACAGTAGAAACCCCCCACAAGTGACTCCATTTTGGAAACTAGACCCCCCAAGGAACTTTTCTAGATGTGTGGTGAGCACTTTGAACCCCCAAGTGCTTCACAGAAGTTTATAACGTAGAGCCGTGAAAATAAAAAAATCATATTTTTTTCCACAAAAATAATCTTTTTGCCCCAAATTTTTATTTTTATAATGGTAACAGGAGAAATAGGACCCCAAAAGCTATTGTGCAATTTGTCCTGAGTACGCTGATATCCCATATGTGGGGGGGAACCACTATTTTGACGCATGGCAGAGCTCGAAAGGGAAGTAGCGCCTTTTTCAAATGCAGACTTTGATGGAATGGTCTGCGGGTGTCATGTCGCGCTTGGAGAGCCCCTGATGTGCCTAAACAGTAGAAACCCCCCACAAATGACCCCATTTTGCAAACTAGACCCCCAAGGAACTTATCTAGATGTGTGGTCAGCACTTTGAACCCCCAAGGGCTTCACAGAAGTTTATAACGTAGAGCCGTGAAAATAAAAAAAATCATATTTTTTTCCACAAAAATGACCTTTTTGCCCCCAAATTTTTATTTTTATAAGGGTAACAGGAGAAATAGGACCCCAAAAGCTATTGTGCATTTTGTCCTGAGTACGCTGATACCCCATATGCGGGGGGGAACCACTGTGATCGCCTTATTGCGATCTTTGGGAGGCACAATGAACAAATCCACAAAAGGTGAAGAATTGGTTTTCTTTTTTACGCCGTTCCTCGTGCGGTATTAGTGATTAGGCGACTTTATTCCTCGGATCGGTGCGATTACAGCGATACCAGATTTACACCCTTTTTTCATGTTTAGCTTCTGTCACACACTAAAAGATGCTTTTTTTTGGAATAATTTTTTGTAAGAATTTTTTGCATCACCGTATTTTGAGAGCTATAATTTTTCCATATTTCGGCCGACAGAGTTATCTGTGGGCTTATTTTTTGCGGGACGAGCTGGCGTATTTATTGATACCATATTCGGGCACATAACGTTTTTTGATCGCTTCCTATTCCGATTTTTGTGGAAGCAGAATGAACAAAAACCAGCAATTCAGGAATTGTTTTTTTTAAAAAATTTTTTCCCCCGTTCCGCGTGTGGTAAAATTGATAAAGCAGCTTTATTCTTCGGGTCACTACGATTACAGCGATACCTCATTTATATATTTTTTTTATGTTTTGGCGTTTTTTTTACACAATAAAGAATTTTATAGAAAAAATAATTATTTTTGCATCAGTTTATTCCGCGAGCTATAACTTTTTTATTTTTTCGCTGATGATGCTATATAGCGGCTTGTTTTTTGCGGGACAAGATGACGTTTTCAGCGGTACCATGATTATTTATATCTGACTTTTTGATCGCGTGTTATTGCACTTTTTCCAAGCGGTATAATGATACCGCTTGGAAAAAGTATAATTTACTACTTTTTTGTGTTTTTTTTTTACGGCTTTCACTGAAGGGGTTAACTAGGGTTATGCTTTTATAGATGGGATTTTTACGGACATGGCGATACCTAACGTGTATTTTTTTTGTTTTTTATTTTTTTATTACATAAAAATGTGTATTTTTTAGGGGATTTTTTTTTAAAATTATTTTTTAATATTTTTTTTTAAATTTTTTTTAAAAAATGATTTTTTTTAACTTGTCCCTTTATGGGACTTTCACTTTTTTTTACTTTTGATTGCAGTTACAATGCATTGCAATGCTCTGGCATTGCAATGCATTGCAACTATAGTGGAAGCTGCTGTGACATGATCACAGCAGCTTCCCGTAGCTAAATGACCCGGAGGTTGTCATGACAACCCCCGGGTCAAGGCAGACATCGGCCCCTGCAAATACAGTGCAGGGTGCCGATCTGAGGCAGAGGGAGCTCCCGACCCTCTGCCTCCCCCCCTGAGCTCTGCGATCGCGCTGGATCGCAGCAGTCAGGGGGTTAACAGCCAGGGGCGGTGGGGGCTCCGCTCCCGGCTGTTAGTACAGGAAGCTCGGCCACTGCAGCGCCGGCTCCTGCACTGATCGCGCTGGGGAAGCTGAAATTTCAGCTTCTCCTGCGTGATCGCTGCTGTGTTTGGTCAGTCAGATTGACTGACCAATCACAGCGCTGTGAGTGCGGGGACCGACGGCAAAGGTCCCCGCAGCGCTTGCCGTGCCTGTCAGCTGTCTGTGACAGCTGTCGGCACTGATCTACCACTGCGTGTTTACACGCAGTGGTAGATCAAAGGCATGACGTGCAGAGTCCGTCCTGGTGCCGGAACTGACACCTTGCCATGACGGACTCTGCACGTCAGTGGACATTAAGGGGTTAATGAAACAGACTCTAAAGCAGAGGTCTCAAACTGCATTCCTCAAGGGCTGCAAACAGGTCATGTTTTCAGGATTTCCTTGTATTGCACAGGTGATAATGTAATCACCTGCACAGATAATGATTCCAGCACCTAGTGCAATGCTAAGGAAATCTTGAAAACACGCACAGTTTGCGGCCCTCGAGGAATGCAGTTTGAGACTCCTGCTCTAAAGGTTCAAACGGAGGACCAGTCAGGGCATCGAGGACCAGGTTCGGGTCCCAAGGAGGCACACGAGCAATGTGTACAGGGTCACTACGCTCACACGCTGAAATCAACCGTGCAACCCACCTATCCCCCGCAATATTCTGACTATATAGTGCTCCCAAAGCAGATATCTGAACCTTTAGTGTGTTAACTGAAAGACCCAACTTCTGACCACTCTGCAGAAACTCAAGAATTGCACCAATTGGAACCTCATTAGAGAAGGGCCCAGCATGAAAATCAAGGAACTTTCTCCACACTCTACTGTATATTCTTGTTGTGGACTCCTTTTTACTCTGCAAAAGGGTGTTAACCAGGCTGTCAGAAAACCCCCTTAATTTCAACAACTGCCTCTCAAGTTCAACGTCGTCAAGTGGAGACCCTTCACTTGGGGATGATGGAATGGACCCTGAGAGAGCAGGCCCGCATCTGATAGGAGGATCCAGGGGTCGGATATGGACATGGCTCTGAGCCATGAAAACCAACATCGGGGGAAACGCATAGGCCAGATCGAAATGCCAAGGGGATTGAAGAGAGTAGACCATCTCCGGCTGGTCTGCCCTGTTCAGAGAGGCAAACCTTCTGACTTGTCTGTTGGCTTTGGTAGCGAACAGGTCTATTTCCGGAAGCCCCCACAAGTCCACTATCTTTCTGAAGATTTGGTGACTGAGCATCCATTCCCCCTGATGCAAAGTATGGCGACTGAGGAAATCCGCGATGAAATTGTCCACTCCTCTGATGTGAAGGGCCGACAGAGATAAGAGATGGGATTCGGCCACTTCGAGGATTTCCTCCGTAGTAGACATCAGAGTCCTTGATCGAGTACCGCCTTGCCGATTTATATACGCGGCTGATGTGGAATTGTCCGACAGGATCCTCACATGAGACCCCTGCGCTGTGGGAGAAAGTCATGTATTGCATGACCAAATGCCTGTAACTCCCTTAAATTTGAGGAGTCATCTGCTTTTTCTATGGACCACTGTCCCTGGACCAAGATATCACCCAATTAAGAACCCCATCCATCGGGCCTAGCATCAGTAGTCACTACCCTTGATGGTCTCATTAAACATGGAACTCCTCTAGAAAGATGACCCCGATCTAACCACCAGGACAGGGAGTTAATTACTTTCAACGACAGAGTCATTTTGCCATCAAGGCAACCTTGCAGTTGTTCCTCCGCCCAGTGGACCTCCTGCTGCAGATGCCTAGTATAAAATTGGGCCCACTGAACAGCTGGAATGCAGGACGTAAGGGAGCCCAGGAGGGACATAGCCTCTTTCAGGGACATCTGAGGGCTAACAATTGCCGTCCTAGCTTTATCCATTATAAATAGCATCTTTTCCTGCAGGAAAAGATGCTGGATGAATCTCTGGACATCTCTGACTTGCTGAATCTAGATGTAGACCCAGGAAAGACTGAAGGGTTACCGGGACCAATCTGGACTTGATCAGGTTGATTATCCAGCCCAATACCTGCAAGGATGAAATTGTGTCAGCAAGTCAACCCCTACACTGGGAGGCAGATTTCCCTACTATCAAGAAATCATCCAAGTATGGAATTATCAATGTGTCTTTCAGACGCATACAAGCCATCACCTCCAGTATCAACTTTGTGAAGACACAAGAGGCCATAGATGAACCAAATAGCATCGAGGCGAATTGAAAATGTCGGATGCGACCTCCCATGATGACCGCCACTCTGAGATATTGTTGGAACTCAGATGGTAATAGGCATCTTTCAGATCCAGAAGAGTCACGAAGCATCTGGGAAATAAAAGTTTAATAGCCAATCTTATAGACTCCATCTTGAAAGTATGAGATCGAAGGAAGCTATTCAATCTTTTTAAATTAATGATAGTTCTATAAGAACCTTCTGGTTTTGAGACCAGGAACAAAGGAGAATAAAACCCCCTTCCCTCCTGGTTTACCGGGACTTCAACCAGGACATGATTAGATAACAGACCTAAAATCTCCGATTCACGAGCCTCATGTTATGCAGGGGATTTGAGAGAGGTCAATATAAAGGAATCTGATGGAATTCGACAAAATTCCAGCTTCAATCCAGATACTATAAAGCCCAGGGGTTGGATGTAATCTCCTTCCATTTGTGGCCAAAGAATCTTAACCTGCCACCCACCGGAGGGTCAGGGATAACGGAACTTATTTCCGCTCTTGAAGGAAGATCCACTAAAAGGGGCACCTTTTTTTTTTAGTTCTCCCTAGTATTCCACCGATCCTGGTTCCTATAGGACTTCCTCCTACCGAATGGCTGCTTCTTGAAAGCCCTCCTGCAGGACGTAACAGATTGGTTAGGAAACCCCTTCTTTCTCTCCCCTGCCTTGGTGAGGATGTCATCGAGCACCTTGCAAAACAGGTACTCACCCTGGCATGAAATTGCGCATAATTAAAGTTTAGATTGCGCATCCCCCTTCCAGCCTTTTAGCCACAAGGCATGGGGAGCAGCATTTGCCAGCCAAGGTGATGTAGCTGCCAGGCGTAGGGAGTCGGCAGAAGCATCCACTAAATATGCTGTAGCTCCCCTGATCAGTGGGATAGAAGACAATAACTTATCTTTAGAGACTCCCTTCTTGATTTGCTCCTCCAACTGATCCACCCAGTACAGGATTCCCATGACCTCTTAAGAAGCACATCTGCTTTGCGGTCCAGGGGGTCAGATAAGAGTCCCAGAGTCCTCTACAAGCAGGGCGGAAGGCTTTGAAGTTGAAGCCATAGCAGAGTCCACCTTAGGAACTTTAGACCAAGTTGTCAGGTCCTCATCAAAAGGATACCTCCTCTTGGAAGCTGAACGGAGGAATCCTCGCTGCCAATTTTTCCCACTCCTTCATGACCAAATCCTTCACCCTCTTTTGCGTCTGAAATCCCCATGGTACACCTAACCGATTTTACAAGGTTATCAATACTCTCTATGGAGAAACAGGAATGACCCTCCTCATCAGATGACGATGATGCATGAGAGGAACCAGCGGACCTAACCCAGTCACTACCAGAAGAAGGGCTAGAGATGGGGGTAGCATTCTTTGAACTGGTCCTACATTTCCCAGCTTTGCCCGAGCCTTTAAGCAATTGGAGCTCCTCTCTAATCATATCCGTAGATCTGACGGATGATTCCTCCACCAGAGTCTGGCTGATACAATTTTGACATACGAGTCAGTAAGGGTCTGCGAGCAAAAGGCGCATTCTCTGTTTAGTCTTTCTAGTCTTTTTAGCCTAAAGGGGCATACAGAAAGAAGGGGTAATCAGCTTAGGCCTCTTTCACATTTCCGGCGGGCGCCTGGCGGCGCCCCCGGCATTTTGCCGCAGCGCCGCATGTGAAAACCTTTCACACTTCCGGCGGCCAAAATGCGGTTTTTTGCCAGATGGTTTCTGATGCTTGGAAAGATAAGAAACCATCCGGCAAAAACATAAAACGTTACATGCAGCGTTTTTTCCGGACACCGCAATGTACATTTGCGCCGCATCCGGACAAAACCGCATGCAACGCATTGACATGCGGCGCCATCCGGCGCTAATGCATGTCAATGCGAAAAAAGCCGCATGTGGCGCATCAGATTTTCAGATGCGGCGCTGCGGCAAAATGCCGGGGGCGCCGCCAGGCGCCCGCCGGATGTGTGAAAGAGTCCTTAACAGGCAGAGTCATGTAACACTCACCCAGTGAAGCTTGTCAATATGGTACCGGTTCTGGAGTTGGAGGCACAGCATGAGTTGTAGACTGCGTGGACTTCTTGCATTGTACACTCTTTTCAGTGGAGTTGCCCTCAAGGGAGCGCCCACTGCTGCTCTTGGACTTGTCGTGCGACTGCATATCTACCACCTGTGGGTGCACTTCAGAGTCTCCTGGAGAGGATATCTCGGCACACCGGCAGCAGGACGCCGCTGGATCTTATACTACATACATCTCCACCTGAGAAACACCTCCCCCCGGTCCCTCAGAAATGATCCCTGGCCTTTTCCGGGTCAGGAGCAATGACTAGCCATTGCGCATGCATGGGCCCGCAATACGAAAGCAAGGCCCAACGGAGGAGCAGAGAGGCCGATGCCTGCACCCCGCTTCCCCCCAGGATGAGTACCGGCGTACCAACCGCACAGCGCTCCTATGTGAGCCAGGGCGGCCCCTCCCGGACCCTGGCCTCACGCTATCTACCAACAGACCCTGGGGGAGTACTGACCTTTAGTACTTCCCCGATGCTGATTTTGGTGCCGCATCCCCTGCCGTTCTCACGGACACCATACACCAGGCGGCATGCACAGCCCGGTAACCTTCTCTGCAGGTTCCCGTAGGAACAGGAAACCAACTGAGGAGGCGAGGGGAATAGCCCCTTTTATTCTGTAGGTTTCCTGTTCCTAGGGGCGGATCCCCTCTCTCAGTGGGTGCTGTTGTGGCGAAAAGAAAAACTATTATTTTTAAATAAAAAAGGGTAAGTCTGTGTTGTTTTTATTTCAAATAAAATACTTTATTTTGGATGTGTGTTTATTGACCATACAACTATAGGATTAGTAATGGATACGTGTCTTATAAATGCCTCTCCATTACTAAGTCGTGGGCTTGATGTCACCTGACAATACAAAGGTGACATCAACCCCACAAATATGAACCCCACTTGCCACAATTACAGGGAAAATGGGAAGAGCCAGGCAAAGTGCCAGATTTTCTGAATCTATTAGATGTGTCTTTTCTGGGTGGCTGCGGGCTGCTATTTTTAGCCTGGGAGGGCAATATCCATGGCCCCTTATTAGCTTGAGAATACTAGCCCCCAGCTATCTGCTTTAGTTTGACTGGTTGTCAAAAATTGGGGGGACCACACGCCGTTGTTTTTTATTTAAATAATTTTAAAAAATAGCATGGTGACCCTTCTATTCTTGATAACCAGCCTTGCTAACACTGACAGCTGAGGGTTACAGCCCCCAGCTGTGAACTTTACCTGGCTGATTAATCAAAACTACAGGGAAACACACTCTTTTTTTTATTTAATTATTTGTTTAGAGCGCAGGTGCCAGCTGATGAATACTGCCATCAGCCGCTCCTGCTCTCGCTGTCATTTGCGGCAGCAGGTGTAGGCTGATGGGAGCAGTAGTCCCATCAGCTGATGCCAGTGACTAGAAGTAAACTTTTTACCTCCGATCACAGCTGCGGGCTCAGTCTGTCATTAATGATTTTACTGATGGTCAGAAGCAACGTTTGCTGGGCTGTCGGGCACATGACAGCGCGACAAACACCTGATGTTCAGGGGGATCGAACTCGAACAGTAACACAGACTTCTTGGTGAAGTCAGTGTTTGGTGTCTGTACCTATACAGTAGGTGTTCAGTACGGACACCGAACTTTACTGTTCGAGTTCGCCCATCTCTAGTCGTGTGAAAGGGCATCTCCCCACTGACATTTTGGGAGAACGTTATAAAAATAGTCAGAGTACTGTCTGTTCTCTCGATGGGGAAAGTCAGATTAGATTACTTATAGGCATCTTACTGTTTCGAATACAGCATACACGCTGCCATAGTTCGCCCCGGTACAAGACCGGGGCCACCAACCAGCCCGGCGCAGACGTTATTAACTATGTTCCCGTACAGGTTGGGCATCACCATAACATCGAACTGCTGGGGGTTGGAAACAAGCTGCAAAAAAACAAAATAAAAAGTACATGAATAGTAAATGTGGGTGAAAGAGGGTATTAAATGCCTTAATACTGCTGGAAAAGCTGGTGCTCATTACACTGCTCCCTAAAGGCCAGGAAAGGGGGGTCCATCAGTGTAGCAAGGAAGTGAAGCCACATGCCAACCGATTACTGGGGGTTCACTATTGTCTATTTGGCAATGACTGGCCCTTCGGGGGAATATTAATCTGATGTAATTACCCACATCAAACCATACCAAACCTGCCCTGGTAGCACTGGATGAATGCAACCATGTTTACCTGCATTGTGGTGTTGTCAACGATCATACTCTCAAAGGTGATATCCGGGTAACCGGAAGCGACCTCCTTGCAGCATTGGAGGAACAGACCGTCCCCCAGTTTCCTGCAGAGACATTGGAAAGGTTTAAAGTGCCCTGTGTGCTGAATGCAGACTGCCCACGCCATAACCTACATGATGTTGGCCTTGTGCACGGCTGTGATCTTCTTTCGTCCTTTCTCCCGTGCCAGTTTGAAAGCATAGTCGGCAATGCGTAGTGAGTTGGTCCGAGTGATGATCTTCAGGCTCTCCACTACTCCGGACACGCTCTGTAAGGTATGAGGACACATGTAGCCCATACTTCACAAGGGCGAGCCTTGTATTGTGCAGTCATTCATACGCCTTACACTCCCTGGCATGGACAGATTAGTACGTCCTATGATGGGTGCCTGGATACGGATCGGGCTGAGCCAGCAACATTTCTGGCAGATACAGACTGTGTAACACAGCCGGCAGCTGCCTCTAACCTCAGTGATCAGCTCTGGCTCCTATCGCTGCTGCTATTGCCTTAAATGCCAATGCATAAGTGACAGCGTTATTTATGGTGCCCCTTTCCGCACAAACATCGCAGCTGCCGACAAGTTGTCTTGGCAGTCAGTATGGCTTGCTGAAGGCCTCTGAAGAAGACATGTTGGTTCTCTGGTCCTCCTGTGGAGACGTGGGATAGCAGTATACAGAACAAGTGATCAGACAATCCGTTAAGAGGACTAAAAAAATAATATACTGTCGAATCACATCCCTGTGATATAAAACAAAAAGACACACGTGGTATCGCTGCATCCACAAATCTCCCATCACCTAAAATCTGTAAACCCATATGGTAACGCTGGAATGGTGTCAGCACCTGAAGGAAGCATAGGTGTCATTATTTTACTCAGGGGGAACATAGGTATTCAGATGGGGGTCTCCTGAGTAGTCGACAGCCCCTTAACACTCAATGAACACTGTACCTCACTGTCACCTCATGTTCCAGACTGCTGTACTCTCCCTCCTCATGTTCCAGGCTGCTGTACTCTCCCTCCTCCCCGGCTGCAATCGGTCCCTCACCTCATGTTCCAGGCTGCTGTACTCTCCCTCCTCCCCGGCTGCAATCGGTCCCTCACCTCATGTTCCAGGCTGCTGTACTCTCCCTCCTCATGTTCCAGGCTGCTGTACTATCCCTCCTCATGTTCCAGGTTGCTGTACATTCCCTCCTCATGTTCCAGGTTGCTGTACATTCCCTCCTCATGTTCCAGGTTGCTGTACATTCCCTCCTCATGTTCCATGCTGCTACACTCTCCCTCCTCCCCGGCTGCAATCGGTCCCTCACCTCATATTCCAGGCTGCTGTACTCTCCCTCCTCCCCAGCTGCTGCAGTCGGTCTCCCCCCCTCATGTCCTAGGCTTCTGTACTCTCCCTCCTCCCCGGCTGCAGTCGGTCTCTCACCTCATGTTCCAGGCTGCTGTACTCTCCCTCCTCCCCGGCCGCAGTCGGTCTCTCACCTCATGTTCCAGTCTGCTGTACTCTCCCTCCTCCCCGGCCGCAGTCGGTCTCTCACCTCATGTTCCAGGCTGCTGTACTCTCCCTCCTCCCCGGCCGCAGTCGGTCTCTCACCTCATGTTCCAGGCTGCTGTACTCTCCCTCCTCCCCGGCCGCAGTCAGTCTCTCACCTCATGTTCAAGGCTGCTGTACTCTCCCTCCTCCCCGGCCGCAGTCGGTCTCTCACCTCATGTTCCAGGCTGCTGTACTCTCCCTCCTCCCCAGTACTCTCCTTCCTCCCCAGCTGCAGTCAGTCCCTCCCCTCATGTTCCAGGCTTCGGTATTCTCCCTCCTCCCTGGCTGCAGTCAGTCCTTCACCTCATGTTCCAGGCTGATGTATGGTCTTCCCCAGCTGCAGTCGGTCTCTCACCTCATGATCCAGGCTGATGTACTCTCCCTCCTCCCCACTACTCTCCTTCCTCCCCAGCTACAGTCGGTCTCTCACCTCATGTCCCAGGATCCTGTACTCTCCCTCCTCCCCACTACTCTCCTTCCTCCCCGGCCGCAGTCGGTCTCTCACCTCATGTCCCAGGCTCCTGTACTCTCCCTCCTCCCCGGCCGCAGTCGGTCTCTCACCTCATGTTCCAGGCTGCTGTACTCTCCCTCCTCCCCGGCTGCAGTCGGTCTCTCACCTCATGTTCAGGCTCCGGTACTCTCCCTGGCTGCAGTCGGTCTCTCACCTCATGTTCAGGCTCCTGTACTCTCCCTCCTCCCCAGCTGCAGCCGGTCTCTCACCTCATGTTCAGGCTCCTGTACTCTCCTTCCTCCCCAGCTGCAGTCGGTCTCTCACCTCATGTTCCAGACTGCTGTACTCTCCCTCCTCCCCGGATGCAGTCAGACCCTCACCTCATGTTCCAGGCTGCTGTACTCTCCCTCCTCCCCGGATGCAGTCAGACCCTCACCTCATGTTCCAGGCTCCTGTACTCTCCCTCCTCCCTGGATGCAGTCAGACCCTCACCTCATGTTCCAGGCTCCTGTACTCTCCCTCCTCCCCGGATGCAGTCAGACCCTCACCTCATGTTCCAGGCTGCTGTACTCTCCCTCCTCCCCGGATGCAGTCAGACCCTCATCTCATGTTCCAGGCTCCTGTACTCTCCCTCCTCCCCGGATGCAGTCAGACCCTCACCTCATGTTCCAGGCTGCTGTACTCTCCCTCCTCCCCGGATGCAGTCAGACCCTCACCTCATGTTCCAGGCTGCTGTACTCTCCCTCCTCCCCGGATGCAGTCAGACCCTCACCTCATGTTCAGGCTCCTGTACTCTCCTTCCTCCCCAGCTGCAGTCAGTCTCTCACCTCATGTTCCAGGCTCCTGTACTCTCCCTCCTCCCCGGATGCAGTCAGACCCTCACCTCATGTTCCAGGCTGCTGTACTCTCCCTCCTCCCCGGATGCAGTCAGACCCTCACCTCATGTTCCAGGCTGCTGTACTCTCCCTCCTCCCCGGATGCAGTCAGTCTCTCACCTCATGTTCCAGACTGCTGTACTCTCCTTCCTCCCCGGATGCAGCCGGTCTCTCACCTCATGTTCAGGCTCCTGTACTCTCCTTCCTCCCCAGCTGCAGTCAGTCCCTCACCTCATGTTCCAGACTGCTGTACTCTCCCTCCGTATTCTCCCGCACGATCAGAATGTCAATGTCCTTATGCCGGGTCTGCACACCGGGCAAGCTCTGACAGTGGATCACATTGGCGTAAAGATCTAAGCTGGTACTGAAAAATGAGAGGAAAACACCAGAATTATAGAGGAATGAGAGGGCGACAGAACATCGCACCCTACACATATTGGAAGACTTTAAAGCGTAACTTGTCATTTCACATAGAAGCTACAGAAATGCTTGGCCTTACTGCCCTCATCCTCTATGACAAAGAAAAAATGCTATTGGTTCACATACTGGTCTACTATGTCCAGGAGTGGTCCCAATTATCAAGTTCTGCAGGTTACCATTAAATATTTTGAGTACAGAATTCCTCTTCATCGGCATTCTGCCAGCACTACAAGTGCTAGGATTAGCTTTCCCCTCAATTTTCAGCGTGCACTGCTCCTACCATTGTCTAGTGACTGAAAGCCTTCCTCCATTGTGCGTGTACACAGATAGACAGTACATATAGTACAGATAGACAGGAAGATACAGGAAGTAGGGGGCTTTTCCTAACTACCAAGACCCGCCTCAACTTCCTAACTACAAACTAAAACCGCCCCCGAAGGCCATTACATTCATTGTCTATGGGGTTGCGATTAAAAGCCGAGTGCAGCGCTCCACAGCCCCACATAGGGTATGTGTGGAGCTATGGTCGAGCATCAGCACTCCGGCTCCAGTCTAACAAGGATAAATGTGCCCAGTTCTGCCAATTCATAGGGGTCCGACCGCTGGGACCCACATCGATCGGTGAGTTGACACCTATCCTGTGGAGAGGACACCATTTCTTTTTCACTTGACAACCCCTCTAAGTGTTTGGCTGACCATTTAAGTCTCCACCTTTTTATTTGAGGGGGTCCAAGTTTCTGTGCCAAATAATTTCTTGTAATGTCTTGAGGAAATGAACTATTTTTATGTAAAAGAAGTTGTTCTTTACTTTTACATCGATGCGCTTTCCTTAAGACAAATCATCAGTCTGATCGGCTGGGCTCGGACACCCACCACTCCCGCCGATCAGCTGTTATCAGTGTCAGTGGCTGCCGGTACTCAGTTGCCGAGCTGCCCGTCTACCTGCAGTGGCCGGGCATAGTACTGCACATCCGCCTTCTATATAAATCAATACGAACACCGATAACAGCTGATCGGTGGGGTTGCCGTTGTTTTTGTTTTTTTTCAGAAAGTTTGCAGTTTTCCCTTTAGACAATAAGTTTAAAATTGGACTTCAACCATCTACTCTGTAGAGGTCATTTTTCAGCAGTCTCATTATCATCACAGACAGGCTAACAGTGACTGATAACACCTATATATACAGTAGAAAACACGGGATCGACTATTCACAATAAGTGATGTCACAGCTCACCTCCTCCTCTCTGTACAGACTGGGGAGCATGTCTACAACACTCTCCCATAGAAGTCGATGGACACCTCCAGGCCTATGCAGCTGCTGAAAAATCATCTCTGTAAATACCATCTACAGCAGCTCAGGAAACATGGCCGCCCCCATTAACATGTCCCGCAAACAGAATTTAGAAAATCTACGACCATGAAACGCACATTTATCACTGAGCAGAGCTGCGTACCCAGAACGTACAGTATGTAGCGTTTTCCTGAGGTCCATAGTCAGATCCATGTTACCGTTCCCTACGGTATTATGTATAGAGCCCATAACCGCCATCCCACACCCGTGTCTTTACTGAGACCGGGTGAAGATCTCACCCGCAGTAACTTACCGAAGCAGGTTGTTCCGAGAGCGGTGAGATGGCGGCAAATTGTGGTTTGTCTCAATGTTACCTGACGATAAAAAACAGAAAGGTGCAATTATTTTCAGAACTAGTGAGAACTATACAGAAGATATGAACCTGCAGGAAACTCTGTAGAAGAGCAACGTACCTTTAAGAGCCACCCTGTTCCTCCGGATGGCGGTTATGGCGTTCTGGATGTCGTCTTCGTCTGCTGTGGTGGAGTTCACATTTACCACCTCAAAATCCACCGGCACACAGGCGTGTCTGTAACAAGGGGCTGTGTTACGGGGGTCTCTCAACCTGTACACTTACCCTTAGGATAGCGGGTGTACGGAGCTGAGCACGCTATACAGGGCTGGGGCGCCTGCGTTATACAGCCGGCATCTTCCCATAACAGCAGTGATCAGTGATGACACCAATCAGTGATGGCACCAATCCCGACTGTTTAACCCCCGTCACACTGCCGCCAATTTCCATTTTTGCATTTTCCTCCCGAGCCATAACTCTTATTTTTCTGTCCACATAGATATTACGAGGGCTCGTTTTTTTGCAGGAGCTGTGCTTTTGAAATACACCATTCATTTTATCACATAATGTACTGGGAACAAAAAAAAATTCAACTGGGGAGAAATTGTGGAAAAAAAAACAAAAAAAAACCCCACAGTTCTGACCTTTGGCTTTTTGGAAATAATTTTACCGTCTACATTTTGTGGTAACAATTACCATGCAATATGATTCTCCTCATCTGTAACATTACAGCGATACCAAACATGTACAGTTTTTATTATTTTAGTGTTTGAAAGAAACAAAAAAAAAAAAAATCAGAAGTTTGCAAAAAGATGTGACTTTTTGATCACTTGTTCCAGCATTTTTTGCGGAATTGCGGCAACCTCCCCCACAAAACAAACAAACATAATTTTTTTGGCTTTCGTGAATTTATTTTGTTTATAGTGTTTACTGATTGGATTATTTTAATACACCAGATTTTTCTGAAAGCGAAGATCCCATGTGTGGCTTTTTTTTTTGTAGTTTTTTTAATATCTTTATTTTCAAGGGGGGAAAAAAGAGTGGTGTGTTTTTAACTTATGTTTTTTTTCGTATTGTGTAAAACTTTTTTTTAGCTTTCACTGTATTTGTTAGTCCCCTTAGGGAACTAAAAAAAAAATCTATATATATGTGTAAAAAAAATCAGTAATATATAAAAAAAAAAATGTTTTTTTTTTATGAATTTCTGAATTTTTTGACTGGTTACATGGGAAAAAAAAACAACTGTGAAAGTTCTCAAGTGATTTTTCCCATGCAATGAATGTCCTGAAAACAAATCCCAAAACGAATAGTATAATTGTGTTTTTTTTTGTTTTATTTATCACCATTTCGCAGCACTTGGGATTTTTTTTTTTTGTAACTTTGTTTTTCAGTAATTATATTGTAAAATAGTTGGCATCATTTAAGACTCAAAAAACAAGCCCTCGTGCGTCCATGACGTCAGAAAAAAATAAAATAGAAGAGTTATGGATTTTGGAAGAAAGAGGATAAAAAAAATGAAGGCGCAAAAATGAAAATAGTCTGCAGGGCAAAAAGAGGTTGAAGAACCCCTTAAACCGCAGGACAAAGGACGAGGGAGCTGATGCAGCGGCGTACCTCACCTGAAAATCTCCTTAACGTGCAGGGAAAGTTCCTGTCCGATGCCGTCTCCGGGGATCATCGTCACGGTGTGTCTTCCTCCGTACTTTGCAGGAGGAGGCTAGTGCCAGACACAAGAGAAAAAAGTTATATATTGCAAGAGTGATGGCGGAAAGTCCAACACTCAGTCCGCCATTATTGCCAAATCTCTATAGACATAACCTAGGTCTGTATTAATAATTAAAGGGGTTGTCCACTATTTGAAAGGACTGCTCCAGTGCTGCTCATACCCATGGGTTGTATCCCAGACCCTTTCTACTAATTCTGGACGAGCCCTTTAAATAAGATTATTTGTCTCCCGGCACCTCCGCCAATCATACGTACTGCCACCAATGATTATTCTGATTGAACACAGCAATGACAATAGTCAGAGAAGGAAGGAAACATGCCTGGCAAAGGATGACGTCAGAAAACAAGTAACGCTACAGACAACGGGGATACGAAAGACAGAAAGCACAAACACACAAAGTACTCAGGGGGCGCATACTTACTATCATGGGTTGCTGTTAAGAAATAGAGAAAGAGGCACAGTCAGACACATATATGACGGGGACTCGACACGACGAGCCACTTGTTTGTGCCAAATGAAAAGGACATTTGGATACGTGACAAATACAGGAGAGACTGTTACCAGACAGCCCCTTGGCTAAAAACTTTGCCATCCCCTGATCACCTCATACCTCCCATTTAGTGTCTCCCATTCTCACACTACAACCACATCTCGCCCCCTTCTCTTTTGTTGTCCCCTCAAGCCTCTATCCTGGGAATAAATATTTATCAACATTAAATGTATATAAAAAATACAGCAAAGTCATTCACCCCTGAAGAAGCCCCCAGGGCGGCGAAACGCATAGGAACCGCAGATATGTCCTAAAGGGTATAGTATCAACCAGGGTGGATTTGATTTAAATCAAACTGATTTAAATCACGATTTAAATCACTAGTCAGTAAGGCTTGATTTAAATCAGTGATTTAAATCAAAGTTTCTACCTAAACTAGTTCTTGCTACTTTAACATGCAAGTAGATGAAGATTTTTAGAATCACTTTTTATATTACTTTTTTCTCCCCAGTTTAATGGGTTAATCATTCATATTTGGACACCACTGTTCTGTTGTACTTAGGAAGGAGAAAAATAATCCTGACCTGACTTGTCTGTCTGTGGCTATGCTGCAGTATTGTACTCAAAGTTTCACTTTCATTTTCTTGTCTGCTTGCCCTTCCTCCTCCTCACACTTAGTTTCACATTCTTCTTGTGTTGTGCAGATCTATTCCACTCCAAACAATCAGAAACATATTGTCTAACTTCTTGGACTTGGCACTGAAGGGGTTGATTCTGTATTCATATAGGTTTGTAGAACAATAGGATTAAGGTCTTTTTCTCAACTCTGTTCATGTTGTAACATTTTTGCCGTGAAGAAGAGGCTGGGACCTCTGCGGAGTCAAATTCAGTTTTGAGAACTGGGTAAGTACAGCGAGCGTCTGTGATAATATAGGAGAGAAACTGCCCACTAATCCTACAGAAACCTCTGGAAGAGCATGGCATTGTGAATGTTACACATATACAGCCTTTATTCTACTGAGTTAAACAACTCAGCTTTATCTCATGATGGAAGAACCTTTGGATGGTAAAATATTTTCCTCAAAAAGCAGTTTATTGAAAAAAATCTGATTTAAATCAAAAAAATCTGATTTAAATCAAAAAAATCCGATTTTTTTGATTTTTTTAAAAAAATCATTGATTTTTATCCACCCTGGTATCAACTCTGCACACTGTATCATCAGCAATTAGCTATTTATATTCATGTATCTTGCTTTATTTTTAGACATGTAGCCATTGTACACTTACTACAGGGCTGGGAATAATTCTTCATAGTGAGAGCATAAGAGGGCGACTGCCTCTTGTAACGGCTGGCCAGACTAGGCACCTTACATAGCACGCTTATGCTTGTTAATTGTTTTTACCCTTTATGTGCTGTATATATGTCGAAATATTGGATTGATTAACCCTTTTTTTTTTTTGCAATGTTTTGTTATAAAGCTTCTGTGGAGAGATTTGTAGAAATTCGTCAGAATCAAACAGTGGATTAGATATGGTACGAATCAGAACTTCTCTGAAAACATTTATTGAATAAAAGGCCTGGGAAGGGCACAAAAATATATATTTTTATTTTTTTAACCCCTTCCAAGCCTTCCATTTATTATGCTTTGGGGTCCGGAAAGACTTCACATAGAAGAATGACCTGAAGTGAATCTGGATCTTCTGGAGCCAGCAAGGCCACATGTGGGGTGTGATGCGTATGTGCAATGACGTGCAATGGACCATGTGGCCAGGCGGGAAGAAGCGCACATCCTTCACAGCAAATATCCCTGCGCACATCACGTAAATCATCAATCATTGGTGTGCGTTATGTGCATAGGTGGTCTAGTCAGCGCTGGAGGATCTGGCCCAAAGGCGGTGGCTCTACAGTGATTTGAGGTCTCACGGTGGGAACAGTTTGGGACAAGCGTTTTACGGGGTCCCAGCAATGCCGGCTCATCACTTACCGATGAATAGTCCCTGCGCTGGGTCCATGCTGAAGGCAGCACCTATGGGGAATAAGAGATCAGATCAGAGAGGATAACGTGATGCCAGGGACCCACGGCTGCCATAAATGTCTGAAATCAGAAGACACCATTAAAGGTGTACTCCAGTAACCAGTTGATAGACTATAAGTGTTAGATCTGTGAGAATTTTATAACTGGGACCCCAGATTGGTAGAAGTTCAAGATGGCGGTCAGGGGGAGTTGAACGGTTCGGCATTCAATTCTATAACACTGATTATATCACTCCGTTATCTTCAGTGTCATAATGTACAGGTGATACTCACCACTCAACTAATGGGGGTCATAAGGCTCCCAATCCAGTCACTGCTGGGGGTCCCAGCTGCAGTGGCCACACTGATCTAACATCATCTATCTAGGATGTACAAGCTCTTTAGCCTCTTCTCACCCTATGATACACCGATCTGGTGAGGTCTGTGTTACACAGCCAGCACCGGCCTCTATCAGCTCCGATCACTGATACATGGCCACTTATATGCTGCAGTCAGAGCCTGACATTGTCGTGATCCTGATGGGACGACCATTCAGGCGATCGCTGGCTGCCGATGGTCTGCCGCCATCTTGGTACACCTGTAAGGCCCAGCCTGTGATTCTTACTACATACCACAATACTGAAGAATTATAGTAAATAGCACAACAGATTCAATTCCATTATGGGCGGCAAAAAAAAAAGTTAAATATCTGGGAAAAAAATACAGTGAAAATACAAAAATACAGTGCTGTGCAAAAGATTTAGGCAGATGTGCAAAAAATGTTACAAAGTAAGAGAATGCTCATAATAGAAGTGTTAGTTTATTTTTTATTAATTAACGACATAAAAAGACAAAAAAAATAAATAAAAACGCCAAAACTGGACCAGGAGAAACTGAGGTCTCAAAAACTACAAGTCCCAGCATGCCTTAACATACGCACACAGGAAGGGCATGCTGGGAGATGTAGTTTTACAACAGCTGAGCCAAAGCCTCTGACATTGAAAACACCTGAACAAGGCTGCAGACATACTGAACCCGTAACATTACGGTTACAGGGACCACCGTGAGCCCGGGCACTACCTGCTGCCTAACGCCAACCGTCACCGGGAGAGGAGACAGGAGAAGCCTGGAAGCTGCGGACACCGTGCGAGCCGCCATTGTGGAAGCGTGAACGTCGCAGCTTGACAGGTAATTGTCTTGCGCATGCCCAAAGACCAGCTTCACACTGGACATGCGCCACAACCGAACTTCAGTGAGCATGCGTGAACCCTGACGTGTCTAAACCATTGACTAGGAGGTGACTGGACGCCATGTTTAGTACTGGCAATACTATATTATAGCACCACACAACAGAAGCTGCACACTATTTCACTAGCATTTGATATATAAACGCTATGGACTCAAAATATGGTTTTAAAGTAGTTTTGCTGTTTAGGTCTCGGAAAGACGATTCCCTTAGTAAAGATGGCTTCCTGTAAAAGCTATCCCAGGGTGCATTGCGTTTGAAGCTGAGGTGGCCCAATTTGGCTCCTCCTTCCTCTTTGAGAGGGTTTCTGCGGCAGAGCTGTCGTGTCTCTGTGGTGTCATGGCAGGAGCGGTGCGGGTACTGGCGGCTCTGCTGCTGCTGGCAGCGGTCTGTACAGGTGAGGCCTGTACCGAGTACGGGATGGGGGTCACTGCTGAGAGACCCGGCGGAGTGGAGCTGCTGCAGAGCCGGTGGCTCAGTGGTTACTCCTCTGACTGCGGCCTGGAGGTCCGGGGTTCGAATCCAGTCAGTGATGATTGTCAGCATGGAAATGGATTTATGGCGGGATGTGATCAGTGGTCCCCTCATAGTGTACCCCATGCCAGAGAGCGCTGCCCCTAACCATTGGCAGGACCAGCGTGGGCCTGACCACTGAAGCGGGCAGGACAATGTTTTATTACTGTGTACTCTGGGCAGAAGCTCCGCCACCGGAGGTGGGACGTGGCAGCAAGCCTATTAGTCTACCTGCAGCTCCCTCCCCGGAGGAGAGGCAAGTGGGGCACCCGTGACGTCTGCCCGGAGGAGGGGCGAGCGGGGTCGGCCATGGTTTGTACCCAGAGGAGGGGCGAGCGGGGGCGGCCGTGATATCTGCCCGGAGGAGGGGGGTCGGCCGTGATATCTGCCCGGAGGAGGGGTGTGAGCGGGGGCGGCCTTGATATCTCATCCCGGAGGAGGGGTGAGCGGGGGCGGCTGTGATATCTGCCCGGAGGAGAGGCGAGCTGGGGCGGCCGTGATATCTGCCCGGAGGAGGGGTGAGCGGGGTCGGCCGTGATATCTGCCCGGAGGAGGGGTGAGCGGGGGCGGCCTTGATATCTCATCCCGGAGGAGGGGTGAGCAGGGGCGGCTGTGATATCTGCCCGGAGGAGAGGCGAGCTGGGGCGGCCGTGATATCTGCCCGGAGGAGGGGTGAGCGGGGGCGGCTGTGATATCTGCCCGGAGGAGAGGCGAGCTGGGGCGGCCTTGATATCTGCCCGGAGGAGGGGTGAGCGGGGGCGGCCTTGATATCTGCCCGGAGGAGGGGTGAGCGGGGGCGGCCTTGATATCTGCCCGGAGGGGGGTGAGCGGGGGCGGCTGTGATATCTGCCCGGAGGAGAGGCGAGCTGGGGCGGCCGTGATATCTGCCCGGAGGAGGGGTGAGCGGGGGCGGCCTTGATATCTGCCCGGAGGAGGGGTGAGCGGGGGCGGCTGTGATATCTGCCCGGAGGAGAGGCGAGCTGGGGCGGCCGTGATATCTGCCCGGAGGAGGGGCGAGCGGGGTCGGCCGTGGCTTGTGCCCGGTGGAGGGGCGAGCAGGGTTGGCCGTGGCTTGTGCCCGGTGGAGGGGCGAGCGGGGTCGGCCGTGATATCTGCCCGGAGGAGGGGCGAGCGGGGTCGGCCGTGATATCTGCCCGAAGGAGAGGCGAGCGGGGGCGGCCGTGATATCTGCCCGAGGAGGGGCGAGCGGGGCGGCCGTGATATCTGCCTGAGGAGAGGCGAGCGGGGGCAGCCGTGATATCTGCCCGGAGGAGGGGGGTCGGCCGTGATATCTGCCCGGAGGAGGGGTGAGCGGGGGCGGCCTTGATATCTGCCCGGAGGAGGGGTGAGCGGGGGCGGCTGTGATATCTGCCTGAGGAGGGGCGAGCGGGGTCGGCCGTGATATCTGCCTGGAGGAGAGGCGAGCGGGGTCGGCCGTGATATCTGCCCAGAGGAGAGGCGAGCGGGGTCGGCCGTGGCTTGTTCCCGGAGGAGGGGCGAGCGGGGTCGGCCGTGGCTTGTGCCCGGAGGAGGAGGGGCGAGCGGGGTCGGCCGTGGCTTGTTCCCGGAGGAGGGGCGAGCGGGGTCGGCCGTGGCTTGTGCCCGGAGGAGGAGGGGCGAGCGGGGTCGGCCGTGGCTTGTGCCCGGAGGAGGAGGGGCGAGCGGGGTCGGCCGTGGCTTGTGCCCGGAGGAGGAGGGGCGAGCGGAGTCGGCCGTGGCTTGCTCCCGGAGGAGGGGCGAGCGGGGTCGGCCGTGGCTTGCTCCCGGAGGAGGGGCGAGCGGGGTCGGCCGTGGCTTGTGCCCGGTGGAGGGGCGAGTGGCGGCTGTGGTGCACGTCTCTGTGCCACTCTTTACTCTGAGAACATCGGTCGGCCCTGGTAACTGATCGTTGCAGATGTCGGGTTTATGACCCCACAGACCTGAGATTGATGCTGACGATTAATATCTTAGTCCTGGACTTCCCCTTTAATCTTTCTCCCCACGTTCTGTCTTTCAGCTGAGACCTGCACAGAACCGGTCATCGTGCCGTCCTACTACACGACCTCAGACGCCGTCATCTCCTCCGAAGTGGTTTTCATTGTAGAGATTTCTCTGACCTGCACAAATGGCGCCCAGGTGACTATGCCGTGACACCACCTACTACCACCAGCATGGCAATGGATTTATGGTGGGGTCCTGTTAATGGCCCTCCCGTAGTGTACCCCATGCGAGAGAAAACTGCTGTTCCGAACCATTGGTCGGCCGGTGCTTGTCAGCCGTGACCACTGAAGAGAGCGGCACATTCCGTTTTTCACCCTCTTTCCATTTACAGGACTGTGACATTGGGGGGATCGCGCCGTCCGGTGGTCTCACTGAGCCAGACTACATGTACAAGGCGATGTAACCTTACAGCAGATCTAACCCTGGAAGTCTCTTTCCTACCTAGTGATGTTGTGTCTCCAGGGTTGGCCATCACTTGCTGAGGGTCTGACTGCCAGAACATTTCTACTTCAATTGCTAAATAGCAAAGTGCTTGTAAAAACAAGGAAATTTGTTATTAAAAATCCTCTTTAATCTCAAGAACATCTTGAATTCAGCATTGTTTTGGCTCTGTGCAGAGGTTACTGGCTGCCTCAGAGGTGGCCAGTCTCCTAGGCAAAGAGTGCACGCTTACAGCTGCTTTCAGTAGAGCCTTAGTGCCCCCGCACTTCTCTAATACCAGAGGGGCAATGCCACCTGTGTTATCAGCACGCTCTGCAGCAGACAGATGTTCAGGAGCATACAGCTCCCCCTTCCCCTACCACGAAGCAGGAAGACAAGCTGTAAAAATCAAACGGTGAAAATTTTTAATGAACCCCAAATGCAAAAAATAATTTTTATCCTCAAATACATTAAGTAAAAACAAAATTATTGCCCCCACCCTCCCCCAAAGGAGGACAACCTCTTTAATTTTCCTACTATGGGGTTATTGCAGATGGTGTTTCTGTGGATAATGGGAAATGTCCTGATCTGCCGTCTTCTTCTGTCTCTTCTCCAGAACGTTGCGCTTTATGCAGATGTAAATGGGAAACAATTTCCAGTTACCAGAGGCCAGGACGTCGGGAGATATCAGGTAGGAACCGTGTGCATGCCAACCCGGCTAACGTACAATTTTGGCTTTTTAGGGATCATCTAATTGGACCAGACATGATTGCTGCCATGTTATCAAACACTGCTGACAGCATGGTGCCAGCGCTGTGCTGCCCCTGGCTCGTCCTGGTAATAAGGATGTACTGCCTGACTGTCATCCGCTCTACAGCCGGTCTGTCTCCTTTGATAGATACCGCTGCATTTTACATGCTCATCAGTACAATTCTACCTAGCTTTGCACTGTGCATGTAGGAGTTATGGCATCTCCTTTCTTCAGAAGCACACCGCTCCTGTTCCTGCCTGCTGCTGGAGACATTTGTAGCATGTTAATGTTTTCTGTTAGAAGAAATTATGCTGCAATAACTTAGTTTGGCCACTAGAGGTCACCATTGAACAAGAGCAGAAAGTACTGGCAACTTTAAGTACAGTCATGGCCAAAAGTTTTGAGAATGACACAAATATTATATTTTCACATGATCTGTTGACCTCTGGTTTTTATGTGTGTTTGACAGATGTTTTTATCACAGACAGAAATATAATAATTGCAAACATATGAGTAACAAAAGCTTATATTGACAGTTAGAATGAGTTAATGCAGCAAGTCAATATTTGCAGTGTTGACCCTTCTTCTTCAGGACCTCTGCAATTCTCCCTGGCATGCTCTCAATCAACTTCTGGACCAAATCCTGACTGATAGCTGTCCATTCTTGCACAATCAATGCTTTCATTTTGTCAGAATTTTTAGGTTTTTGTTTGTCCACCCGTCTCTTGATGATTGACCACAAGTTCTCAATGGGATTAAGATCTGGGGAGTTTCCAGGCCATGGACCCAAAATCTCTATGTTTTGTTCCCTGAGCCATTTAGTTATCACCTTTGCTTTATGGCAAGGTGCTCCATCATGCTGGAAAAGGCATTGTTGATCGCCAAACTGCTCTTGGAGGGTTGAAGAAGTTGCTCTTGGAGGACATTCTGGTACCATTCTTTATTCATGGCTGTGTTTTTAGGCAAGACTGTGAGAGAGCCGATTCCCTTGGCTGAGAAGCAACCCCACACATGAATGGTTTCAGGATGCTTAACAGTTGGCATGAGACAAGACTGGTGGTAGCGCTCACCTTGTCTTCTCCGAATGAGGCGTTTTCCTGATGTCCCAAACAATCGAAAAGGGGATTCATCAGAGAAAATAACTTTACCCCAGTCCTCAGCAGTCCACTGCCTGTACCTTTTGCAGAATATCAGTCTGTCCATGATGTTTTTTCTGGAGAGAAGTGGCTTCTTTGCTGCCCTCCTTGAGACCAGGCCTTGCTCCAAGAGTCTCCGCCTCACGGTGCGTGCAGATGCACTCACACCTGCCTGCTGCCATTCCTGAGCAAGCTCTGCACTGCTGGTAGCCCGATCCCGCAGCTGAAACACTTTTAAGAGACGGTCCTGGCGCTTGCTAGTCTTTCTTGGGCGCCCTGGAGCC
Source organism: Oophaga sylvatica (assembly GCA_033576555.1). NCBI lineage: Eukaryota > Metazoa > Chordata > Amphibia > Anura > Dendrobatidae > Oophaga > Oophaga sylvatica. The sequence goes on along the minus strand of JARQOD010000008.1, from coordinate 142,384,566 downwards.
TTTTTGGCAACAATGGAACCTCTCTCCTTGAAGTTCTTGATGATGTGATAGATTGTTGACTGAGGTGCAATCTTTCTAGCTGCGATACTCTTCCCTGTTGGGCCATTTTTGTGCATTGCAATGATGACTGCACGTGTTTCTTTAGAGATAACCATGGTTAACAGAAGAGAAACAATGATGCCAAGCACCAGCCTCCTTTTAAAGTGTCCAGTGGTGTCATTCTTACTTAATCATGACAGATTGATCTCCAGCCATGTCCTCATCAACACCCACACCTGTGTTAATGGAGCAATCACTGAAAAGAGGTTAGCTGGTCCTTTTAAGGCAGGGCTGCAATGATGTTGAAATGTGTTTTTGGTGATAAACCTCATTTTCTAGCCAAATATTGACTTTGCAAGTAATTGCTGTTAAGCTGATCACTCTTTATAACATTCTGGAGTTTATGCAAATTGCCATTAGAAAAAGTGAAGCAGTAGACTTTGTAAAAATTAATATTTGTGTCATTCTCAAAACTTTTGGCCATGACTGTAGTTGAGACTGGGACTCGTGAGGTACATTTTTGAGAAGTCCTGCCTGAGAGACATGGAAGGATTGGGAGCCTAAAGTAATCCAAATTGGGCGGTGTGATCCTTAGGGAGCAGCTTCCGTGAGTAAACTGGGATATGTGACCGGTCACTGACTGATTAGTTAGGGAGTTAAGGCCCCGTCTCACATAGCGAGATCACTGCTAAACAGCGATCTCAGCAGCGATCTCGCTATGTCTGAAACGTACCAGCGATCAGGCCCCTGCTGTGAATCGCTGGTCGTGTCAGAAATGCCTGGGCATTTTTTTGATCGCTGGTCTCCCGCTGGCCAGCACGGATCGCTGCGTATGACAGGCAGGAGACCAGCGATCAGCTGGTAACCAAGGTACACATCGGGTTTCCAGGCTCGGGGCTGTGCCTGGAAACCCGATGTGTACCTTGGTTACCAGCTCCCTGCATCAGCGGGCTGGAATCCAACGTACACTGCGGGTAACTAGGCGACGTTACCCGCATAGTCGCTGTCCTGATCGCTTCTGAGATCTGCCTGTTTGGCAGCTCAGCAGCGATCATGTAGCGACACGCCAGCGATCCTGATCGTTGTCGGGATCGCTGGTGTGTCGCCATGTGAGACGGGGCCTTTAGATAGGATTCGCAGCATCTCCAAGAACATTCCTGTTACTGAGACGACTGATGGAGGCTGTGTGAGCTCCTGTATGTCGAGACTCTAGTAATAACGTGAATGCCATAGGAGAGCTCCGTGAAATACTACTGAGACTGATGTGAATCTTCACCTGCACCTGTATCAGAGAACTTGGTGATCTAGGAAGATGATTAACCCCCGGAGCTTTTTTCGGTTTTGCGTTTTCGTTTTTCGCTCCCCTTCTTTACAGAGCCATAACTTTTTATTTTTCCATCAATATGGCCATGTGAGGGCTTATTTTTTGCGGGACGAGTTGTACTTTTGAACGACACCATTGGTTTTAGCATGTCTTGTACTCGAAAACGGGAAAAAAAAATTCCAAGTGCGGAGAGATTGCAAAAAAAAAGTGCAATCCCACACTTGTTTTTTGTTTGGCTTTTTTGTGCTTGATTCACTAAATGCTAAAACTGACCGCCATTATGATTCTCCAGGTCATTACGAGTTCATAGACACCAAACATGTCTAGGTTCTCTTATATCTAAGTGGTGAAAAAAAATTCCAAAGTTTGCTAAAAAAAAAAATTGCGCCATTTTACGAGACCTGTAGCGTTTCCATTTTTCGTGATCTGGGGTTGGGTGAAAGCTCATTTTTTGCGTGCCGATCGGCCGTTTTTAAGGATACCATTTATGCGCAGATCCGTTCTTTTCATCGCCCGTTATTGCATTTCAATGCAATGTCGTGGCGACCAAAAAAACGTAATTATTGGTGTTTTGATTTTTTTTCTCGCTACGTTGTTTAGCGATTGGGTTAATACTTTTTTTTTATTGATCGGGCGAGTCTGAACGCGGCGATACCAAATATGTGTATGTGTGATTTTATTTTTATTTTTTTATTTTGATTGGGGCGAAAGGGGGGTGATTTGAACTTTGTTTTTTTTTTTTTTTTTTTTTTAATTTTTAAACTTTTTTTTTCTTTTACTTTTGGCATGCTTCAATAGCCTCCATGGGAGGCTGGAAGCATGCACAACTCGATCGGCTCTGCTACATATGGGAGATGAGCAGATCGCCAATATGTAGCAGATTTACTGCATTGCTATGAGCACTGACCACCGGGCGGCGCTCACGGCAATGTGCCGGCAACAACCATAGAGGACTCTGAGACCTCTTGTCAAGGCAACACGTCGCCGACCCCCGATCACGTGACGGGGGTCGGCAATGCGCTCATTTCCTTTCCGCTTTGACAGCGGGATTTAACTAGTTAATAGGCGCGGGCAGATGGCGATTCCTCTCGCGCCTATTGCGGGAACGTCAGCTGTTTATAACAGCTGACATATCGCGGCTTTGAGGTGGGCTTACCGCTGGAGCCCACCTCAAAGCGGGGGATAATGCCAGCTGACATACTATTCCGTCAGCTGGCAGTGAGGGGTTAAATCTAGCGGCCGGACGTCAGAATGACCAGTTGTTTTGTGTTTGAGGATATTCTGTCAGGGCGTTCATTCTTGAGTGCTCGCAAAGAGTACAGTGCACTGTGTACATATTGTGTTGGTTCAAGTGAATATAATATATATAGATAGATCGATATATTATGTTCTGTAGCTTGGTGGCTATGATGCCTGACAGGAGTTTCCATGTTGTTGTAAGGCAGGTTATCGGGCGGTAGTTGGATGGAACTGTTCCTCTATTATGAGGATCCTTCAAGATCAGCACTGTTCTACCTTGTGTTAGCCAGGTTGGGTGGTGGCCTGCTTCTAGCAGTTGGATCATCTGCTTTGCCATGCGTTCATGCACTGCTGTTAATTTCTTCAGCCAGTAGGTGTGGATCATGTCTGGGCCAGGCGCTGTCCAGCTCTTCATGTTCTTGACCTGCTGTTGGATGTCTGCTTCTGTAATGGTGACTGGTTCTTGCTCTAGGTGGTTGCTGTGTTTCATTCTCAGATCTTGCAGTTACATTGCACTGGTATTGTGTGTTTTTTCCTTCTCCCATATGTTCCTCCAGTATTGTTCAGTCTCTGCTATTGGTGGAGTTGCTGCCTTTGTGCTTTTATTTTGTAGTTAGGAGTACACTTTGGATGGTTCTTTTTTGGAGAACATCGCATTTATCTTCTTGGCCTCAGCTTCTCTAGTGTATCTCCCTAGTATTGCAGTGAGTGCTGTGAGCCTTTGTTTAACAGTCTCTAGGGCTTCAGTTGGGGTCAGGCCTTTGTACTTGTCCAGCTTGGTCTTATTCTTGATCTTTACACCCGTATGTATTTCTTTTAGTTGGCTGATTTCCCTTCGTGTCACCTTGATTTTGGTCTCAAGCCTTCTTTTCCCAGGGAGGCACATACAGTGCAGACCAAAAGTTTGGACACACCTTCTCATTTAAAGACTATGAAAATTGTAGAATCACACTGAAGGCATCAAAACTATGAATTAACACATGTGGAATTATACATTACACTTTACAAAAAAGTGTGTAACAACTGAAATTGTCTTATATTTTAGGTTCTTCAAAGTAGCCACTTTTTGCTTTGATGACTGCTTTGCACACTCTTGGCATTCTCTTGATGAGCTTCAAGAGGTAGTCACCGGAAATGGTCTTCCAACAATCTTGAAGGAGTTCCCAGAGATGCTTAGCACTTGTTGGCCCTTTTGCCTTCACTCTGCGGTCCAGCTCACCCCAAACCATCTCGATTGGGTTCAGGTCTGGTGACTGTGGAGGCTAGGTCATCTGGCGTAGCACCTCAATACTCTCCTTCTTGGTCAAATAGCCCTTACACAGCCTGGAGGTGTGTTTGGGGTCATTGTCCTGTTGAAAAATAAATGATGGTCCAACTAAACGCAAACCGGATGGAATAGCATGCTGCTGCAAGATGCTGTGTTAGCCATGCTGGTTCAGTATGCCTTCAATTTTGAATAAATCCCTAACAGTGTCACTAGCAAAGCACCCTCACACCGTCACACCTCCTCCTCCATGCTTCACGGTGGGAACTAGGCATGTAGAGTCCATCCGTTCACCTTTTCTGCATCGCACAAAGACACGGTGGTTGGAACCAAAGATCTCAAATTTGGACTCGTCAGACCAAAGCATAGTAACATAGTTATTAAGGTTGAAGGAAGACTTTAAGTCCATCTAGTTCACCCATATCTTATCCTAAACCTGCCCTAACATGTTGATCCAGAGGAAGGCAATAAAAACCCCAAGTGGCAACAGTAAGCTTCACATTGGGGGAAAAAAATTCCTTCCCGACTCCACATACGCCAATCAGATTAGCCCCTGGATCAATGCAATATCTAGGAAACTAGTGAATATAGCCTGTAATATTATACTTTTCAAGAAAGGCATCCAGTCCCTTCTTAAATTTTAGTAGGGAATCACTCATTACAACATTAGACGGCAGAGAGTTCCATAGTCTCACTGCTCTTACAGTAAAGAATCTGCGTCTGTGATTATGACTAAACCTTCTTTCCTCCAGACTTAGAGGATGCCCCCTTGTCCCCGTCACAGGTCTAAGAGTAAAAAGATCATTAGAAAGGTCTACCAATAATCTGGAGAAAGCTGGACTCCGAGACAGCACAGCAGCATTGGTAGGATTTCTCCATGTCAGCCACCTCCACTATCTGTCGATGGTACATCTCATGCGGCAGCTTGTCTTGCCATGGCGCTTCATGTTCCTGTTCTTCCTTCCAGATCTATTGTTGTTGCTGCTTTAGGCTTTCCCTCAGCATCTCATCTTTTTGTGCCATTCTTCTGATGTATTCCTGGATACTCCTTGTTTCATCCGTGATTGTGGCTTGGATGCTTATCAAGCCTCGACCACCCTCCTTTCTGTTGGTATACAATCTTTGGTTGCTAGACTTAGGGTGGAGACTTCCATGCATTGTGAGGAGCTTTCGTGTCTTCACATCTACAGCTTCCCTCTTCTTTTGGCCAGCACACTATGCCCGCAGGGTATCTGACAACTGGCTGGGCATATGTATTGATGGCGTGGATTTTATTCTTCCCATTGAGCTGGCTCTTCAGGACCTGTCTTCCCTTTGATGGTATTTGAATGTTGCTGTATGTATATATGTATGTGTATATCTACTGAAGAGCCCAGCGTTGTAACTGTGATTAGTTATAACAAATTATAATGATCATCCTCCATCTCATAGTCCAGTGCCCATATACCCATCACACATCCTCCATCCCATAGTCCAGTGCCCATATACCCATCATACATATCCTCCATCCCATAGTCCAGTGCCCATATACCCATCATACATATCCTCCATCCCATAGTCCCGTGCCCATATACCCATCACACATCCTCCATCCATAGTCCAGTGCCCATATACCCATCACACATCCTCCATCCCATAGTCCCGTGCCCATATACCCATCACACATCCTCCATCCCATAGTCCCGTGCCCATATACCCATCACACATCCTCCATCCATAGTCCCGTGCCCATATACCCATCACACATCCTCCATCCCATAGTCCAGTGCCCATATTCCCATCACACATCCTCCATCCCATAGTCCAGTGCCCATATACCCAACACACATCCTCCATCCCATAGTCCCGTGCCCATATACTCATCACACATCCTCCATCCCATAGTCCCGTGCCCATATACCCATCACACATCCTCCATCCCATAGTCCAGTGCCCATATACCCATCACACATCCTCCATCCCATAGTCCCGTGCCCATATACCCATCACACATCCTCCATCCCATAGTCCCGTGCCCATATACCCATCACACATCCTCCATCCCATAGTCCCGTGCCCATATACCCATCACACATCCTCCATCCCATAGTCCCGTGCCCATATACCCATCACACATCCTCCATCCCATAGTCCCGTGCCCATATACCCATCACACATCCTCCATCCCATAGTCCAGTGCCCATATACCCATCACACATCCTCCATCCCATAGTCCCGTGCCCATATACCCATCACACATCCTCCATCCCATAGTCCAGTGCCCATATACCCATCACACATCCTCCATCCCATACTCCCGTGCCCATATACCCATCACACATCCTCCATCCCATAGTCCAGTGCCCATATACCCATCACACATCCTCCATCCCATAGTCCAGTGCCCATATACCCATCACACATCCTCCATCCCATAGTCCCGTGCCCATATACTCATCACACATCCTCCATCCCATAGTCCCGTGCCCATATACCCATCACACATCCTCCATCCCATAGTCCAGTGCCCATATACCCATCACACATCCTCCATCCCATAGTCCCGTGCCCATATACCCATCACACATCCTCCATCCCATAGTCCCGTGCCCATATACACATCACACATCCTCCATCCCATAGTCCAGTGCCCATATACCCATCACACATCCTCCATCCCATAGTCCCGTGCCCATATACCCATCACACATCCTCCATCCCATAGTCCCGTGCCCATATACCCATCATACATATCCTCCATCCCATAGTAACGTGCTCATATACCCATCATACATATCCTCCATCCCATAGTCCAGTGCCCATATACACATCACACATCCTCCATCCCATAGTCCAGTGCCCATTTACCCATCACACATCCTCCATCCCATAGTCCCGTGCCCATATACCCATCACACATCCTCCATCCCATAGTCCAGTGCCCACATACCCATCACACATCCTCCATCCCATAGTCCCGTGCCCATATACCCATCATACATATCCTCCATCCCATAGTCCCGTGCCCATATACCCATCACACATCCTCCATCCCATAGTCCAGTGCCCATATACCCATCACACATCCTCCATCCCATAGTCCCGTGCCCATATACCCATCACACATCCTCCATCCCATAGTCCAGTGCCCATATACCCATCACACATCCTCCATCCCATAGTCCCGTGCCCATATACCCATCATACATATCCTCCATCCCATAGTCCCGTGCCCATATACCCATCATACATATCCTCCATCCCATAGTCCCGTGCCCATATACCCATCATACATATCCTCCATCCCATAGTCCAGTGCCCATATACACATCCTCCATCCCATAGTCCAGTGCCCATATACACATCACACATGCTCCATCCCATAGTCCTGTGTCTATATACCCATCACACATCCTCCATCCCATAGTCCCGAGCTGGGTGGCGCTGAGCAGGGAGCTCCTGGAGATGTGCTGTTATGTAACCTGGCAGTGTGGCTCTGTGTGTGTGCGGCCCCTGATGATGCGATTTTCTACGCCGGTAACAATAGAGCCTGGCAGTAATAGAGGAGGGGGTGATTCATTTCTGTCATGTGCTCTCTGCTCCTTTCTGGGGCCAGACAGTGGCTGGGGTTTATGTTCCCGGGGATGCTAGATTTCTCCCACCTGGACAGTGTCTGCTGAGGTGTCGTGGAGTGGGAAAACTGTTGCTCATGGCAACCAATCACAGCTCAGCTTTCATCTTTTAAGCAGCTCTGGTGAAATGAAAGATGCTTAGTGATTGGTTGCTAGGGGCAACACAGGCCGTGTAACCTGTTGTGGTCAAGAATATGTGCCTATGAAATATACTGTATATTAGATACTTATTATGTGGAGCTGTGAGTGTGGCTGTGCGTCGTGGGCGCGGGCTTGATGCTGGCCCTTGGGATCTCAGGCTGCATAATTTGTATTTTGTGGGTGTTGTGGCCCATATTTTGAGAAGTAAAATCCTGTTATCTATTTCACAAGTGATAAAGAGAAGTTGGTTTGGTTTCGTATCGTGGTCAGTCGTTCATTGTGAAATAACGGCCGTCGCTCCGCTCGCTGCACATTGTGCTCTTGTAGATTGTCGGGTTGGGCCGGTGGCATGGTCGCACTGCTGTGGTCGCACTGCTGTGGTCGCACTGCTGTGGTCGCACTGCTGTGGTCGCACTGCTATGGTCGCACTGCTATGGTCGCACTGCTGTGGTCGCACTGCTGTGGTCGCACTGCTGTGGTCGCACTGCTATGGTCGCACTGCTATGGTCGCACTGCTGGACCGTCCTGTGCATTCTCCAGTTCTACAAGCAGAGACCACTTTGTTTCTGCAGTTTGGGAGAAGGCGGGATCCAGTCGGCCGGCATCATAGGTGCACTTGCAAGATCTAAAGCATAGATGGTGCAGGTGATGTGCACTCCTTGCCTAGGAGAGCAGCCATTTCTGAGCCTGCAGAGGACGTGGCTGGTAACGAGCAGTAAAAGAATTAAAAATCTGTTTCTTTCTAGCGGCAATAACTTTTAATAAGGGGTAAATTGCAGAGTTGTTTGTTTCTAGAAGCAATTTTACCCATTTAATAGATAATTTATAGCACTTTACACGCATATATTATTAGATGGTATCTGATAGTCTTGTTTTTGCTTTTCCGCCAGGTCTCCTGGAGTCTGGAGCACAAGAACGCTCACTCCGGCAGGTATGAAGTGAAGTTCTTTGATGAAGAATCTTACAGTCTTCTGAGAAAGGTCAGCAGGGGGCAGTGTTGTATCTTCCCTACCAGTACTGCATTCTGTGTGCTCATGAATACTCTTATTCTCTAGGCCCAGAGGAACAATGAAGACATCTCTGCCATCAAGCCTCTCTTCATAGTCAATGTTGATCACCGGGTAAGATTACCACACATTGATCTACAGCACATCAAAGTTTGCGCTTTATTTAACCCCTTACCGACATCAGGCGTACATTTACGCCAACGTCTGACTCCCTCCCTTTGATGTGGGCTCCGGCGGTGAGCCCACATGTTTCCTGGGACATGTCAGCTGTTTTGAACAGCTGATATGTGCCCGCAGTAGCCACAGGTGGAATCGCAATCCACCCGCGGCTATTAACCAGTTAAATGCCGCTGTCAAACGCTGACAGCGGCATTTAAATGGCGCTTCCGGCAATCGCACCCGAAATACGCATACTGGTAACCTGCATCACGTGATCGCGGGTCACCGGTGTGTCGGCATGACAGCCCGAAGTCTCCTGGAGACCTCTATGGTTGTGTCAGTGCCGGCTTGTTGTGAGCGCCACCCTGTGGTCGGTGCTCATAGCAAGTCAGCAATTCAGCTACATAGAGGTGAACTGATCATCGCCTCTATGTAGCTGAGCCGATCGAGTTGTGGCAGCTTCTAGCCTCCCATGGAGACTATTGAAGCATGCCAAAAGTGGGGAAAAAAAAGTTTTTAAAAAAATATAAAAAAAAATAACGTTCAAATCCTCTCCCTTTCGCCCCATTCAAAATAAAACAATGAAAAAAAATCAAGCATGAACATATTTGGTATCGCCGCGTTCAGAATCGCCCAATCTATCAATAAGAAAAAAATAATTAACCTGATCGTTAAATGGCATAGCGAGAAAAAGTCAAAACGCCAGAATTACGTTTTTATTTTTCGTCGCCGCGACATTGCATTAAAATGCAATAACAGGCAATCAAAAGTTTGGATCTGCACCGGAATGGTATCATTAGAAACATCAGCTCGTCACGCAAAAAATAAGCCCTCACCCAACCCGAGATCACGAAAAATGAGACGCTACGGGTTTCGAAAAATGGCGCAATTTTATTTTTTTTTTTTAAACAAAGTTTGGCATTTTTTTCACCACTTATATAAAAAACAACCTAGACATGTTTGGTGTCTATAAACTCATAATGACCTGGAGAATCATAATGGCAGCTCAGTTTTAGCATTTAGTGAACCTAGAAAAAAAGCCAAACAAAAAAACAAGTGTGGGATTGCACTTTTTTTGCAATTTCACCTCACTTGGATTTTTTTTCCCGTTTTCTAGTACACGACATGGTAAAACCAATGGTGTCGTTCAAAAGTACAACTCGTCCCGCAAAAAGCAAGCCCTCACATGGCCATATTGACGGAAAAATAAAAAAGTTATGGCTCTGGGAAGAGGGGGAGCGAAAAACGAAAATGCAAAACTGAAAAAAGCTCCGGGGTTAAGGGGTTAAGCTTGCTCATCAGCTCATGGGAAGAACTTTATGGGTAGCACATAAATGTAGAGGTGAAGAAGTATCTTTGTTAGGGAGCTCTCTGTAAATTATCGTCATTTTGGAAGTCGTCCTATTGTAGAGATTTTAATTCCGTACGTCAAACACATTTTGGACATTCACCCTTTTTTTGGGTGGGAGGGGTGGGCGCTTATTGACTTTAATTCCTTCCCGCTCAAAGATGTGCTATTATATCTTAGTGCGGGGACAATAAAAAGACGTTGGAAAGTGTTCACCCTGGCAGCCCAAGGATTGTTAGTGAGGACGACTAACAATCCTTGGGCTGCCAGGGTGAACACTTTCCAACGTTTTTTTATTATCAATCAATCAATCAAAACTACAACTCCTTTTGTACAAAAAAAAACAGCTCTCATATGGCCATGTCGAGGAGGAAAAAAACTATAGCGTGAAAAAGAAAATTAACTGTGTCCTTAAGGGGTTATTGGAAACCTGTTTAAGATGAACCACTGTTCTGACCATGCGGTGTGCCTCGAAAATGTCCTGTTTCCGATCTGTTAGTGCCCAGCAGCCGCGCCATCGCTTAGGAAGAGTATATAATATCTGTAAAAGTTTGTATAACTGCTGAAATGCATGACGTAGCTCCACGGAGCAGGTGCGGATCTTACAAGCCCCCCGTCAGATCCGTGCTAAGCCATTCTCTACACTCGACGTGGATGATGTCCCCTTTGTCCCTTATTGCTTGAAGTCTCCTGCTGTCCCGCCTGCTATCTCGAGGATTAGTAACTGGTGTCCTCCTGCTTTCAGGGTGCGTGGAATGGTCCTTGGGTATCCACAGAAGTGCTGGCCGGACTTATCGGTATAGTACTATATTACACGGCATACACCGCAAAGAGCAATATCCAGGCGTGAGAGGAACAAGCTGCCGCCAGAGGAATGACTGGTCTGGGTGTAAAAAGTTGTCATATTTTTGTCATTAATGCGAATAAAACTTTTCTATACAACTAATTATTTTTTCTTTTTGTACTCTGAAAATAACTGTATTCACGTGAATAGAAGCTAAACTACAGTTCTTGGCCACCAAATGGTATACGGCGCTGATCTGATCAGTGGGGGTGCTAGGTGTAAGCCCCCACTGATGGGTCATCCATATTAAAGTAGTTGACAACCTCTTTAATATACATATCCTGATGTGCTACAATTTTTAGGTTGTGTATTGTTTCCATAACCCCCTCCCGCATACTAGCTGACGTGTATATAATTCACTGTGTACAGCGCTCCTCCGTATGTGCACTACAAATCTTCATGTGCTGGTATACCTTTAAGAACAGAGACCTCTAGTGGACATCTATAGTAAGTACACAAGTTTACTGACTATCTTTTAATGAAGGACAACTATCGGCATTTCATAAGTTTTTAATCTCTTATTTACAAATAAAGGAAGTTTCTGTGAAGTCTATTTACAGTGTTAGCCATTATTTTTCACAACTTCAGCCCTTAGATATCGGCTTTTGAGCCAAATCCTGACAGGTGATTGCCCATTCTTGTCTAATCAGTGCTTGGAGTTTATCACAACCCTCTGTCAGACCTGCACAACATGCGGCCCTCAGAAGGATGCTGTCCGGGGTGCGTCCGCTCCTTCCTATGTAAAAATGTGTTTGCGTCTTTCAGGTGTGAATACGTTTGTGTACTGGGGCTGTTGAGCACGCACCGGCACAGACATGATGAGGTCCGCACGCTGCTGACATCGCACTCATGCCGCGCAGGCAGAGACGTTGGACCTCCATAGAGGAGCCGAAGATTAAATGTGTTTAATCGTCATTTTAGATGAGGGGATGGGAGGTTCTGTGTAAAGGGGCACAGTATAGTGAGGTGGGTAGACTTTCCAAAGAAGGCAGCAGTGTGGAGGGAATATTATGTAAAGGGACAGTTTGGGAGGACATTTTGGAGAGGCGCAGTGTAGGGGGGGTTGTATTGAGGAGAGTATCACTACAGGGGTGTTATTATGGAGAGGCTTATCTTGTGTGGGGACAGTATGGAGAGGGGCAGTGTACGGGAAACATTTTGTGCAGGAAACTATTCAGGGCAACAGCATGGGAGATAATTTTTATTTATAGGGCTGTATAACGATACTTTTGTTTTTAATAAGCATACGGTGTCAGTATGTGCTGCTGAAGGATGATGTCTGCAGAGATGAACTCTCATCGTGACGTCTGCATTATATGGACACAAAAGGGATGAGAATGACTCCAATTAAGTCACATATAAGGTACCTGGATGTAAATGTTTTTTCCAGGACGTCCCTCCTTACAGCACCGCCAGGAGGTTGTCCTTCATATCCTTGATAGGGACAGGAACACAGAAGAGGTTAAATAGCCCCTCCCCACCTCCACCCTTCAGTGTTTTCCTGTCCCTATCAGGGACAGACGCAGGAAGAGGAGCACAGACGTGCAGAAAATTACCTGCCCGGTCGAGCTGGCTGCTCCCGGGGGAAATAGTACTCCGCCCCTCCTTAGGGGGCTCCGGGGTAGTAAGGGCTCTGCATTCGGGGTCCTTTATCGCTGATACCGCGAGAGGTCCCTCAGCGGTCCGGTCGAGCTGCCTGCTCCCGGTGGCGGCAGCATGCACAGGTAAAGGGCTCATGCTCCGCAGCTGCTGCAGCGGGCCCCCATCGGGGGGCCGCTGGACCCGGATCGCCGCTTCCCAGGCGTCCCCTGTCTTTTTTTCCGGGCGCGCCGCATAATCGGGGGTGCCCCGGGACAGCTTCCGGGGGGCGGAGCCAAAGGGGAAAGCTCTGACTCCATGATAGGGGGGGACCCCGGGCGGAGGGGACCCCCCCGCCGAGGGAGGGGCGCAGTTCCCACGGGTGCGCTCCAGTGGTGTGCACACAAGCGCCCATTACCACAGTGAGTCGAATAGGACGAACAATACTTGAACCGGGGAAGGCAGACTTTTTGACTGAGCCTGACAGAAAACACTGACAAGGAACATGGGGGAGTGCTAGTCGCCCGGGCGTCCAATCCTTAAACAACCCTGGACCCCGTAAGTGGGGAATGAGGGGTCGTTCAGCTGGCTAGTTTTAATAGCACGGACTCTATTTCCATTGCTTTTAGGACAAGGAGACTCCCAACAAACCCCGTCAGCAGCCCCGAAAAGATATAAAAGTGCCCGTTTGCTCGGGCCAAAATTCCCGCAACAACAAAAAAACGTTATGCGAGACATGGTGGGAAATGCTTAAAAAAAAAACGGACTCTTTTTAGCTAATAAAGTCCTGATTAAAGAAGAGGTTTAAGCGACGTATCTTTGCTGACGCCACCCCAGCCCCCCTCACCCAAGCGAAACCCAAAGGGGACATGGACCCACTCGGAAGAGGGGAAATGTCGCACTACTCGGACTCCGAGCCAAGGAGGAAATCCCCTTAAAATTTCCCCCGAAGAGAGGAAGAGAATTTATTTTTCCCAAAAAAAGGTTCCCAAGCAGGCGTTAGGGATACCATGAAATAGAGGAATCCTCAGAGCCGCTAACCGTCCCGGACGGTGTTTGGGGGGCTGAGGGCTAAAAGAACAGGGGTTCCCCGGGGAATAAAAACACAGCCATTAAAATTGGAAGAATGGGAAGTTTGCAAAAAAACTTTTAATTTCCCAAAGAAATTTTAAATTTCGCCCCC
>JARQOD010000008.1:142329144-142370729 GCA_033576555.1 Oophaga sylvatica | reverse complement strand
AATTAAACCTGGTAAAAAACAACGACCATCGAGCTTGTCTGGAATTCAGACGCTTAGCAGATTCCAAATACAGCAGGTTCTTGTGATCAGTAATGACGGTGACCGGGTGGACTGCCCCCTCCAAAAAGTGACGCCATTCTTCAAAAGCCAACTTAATGGCCAAAAGTTCCCTATTGCCGATATCATAATTCCTTTCGGCGGACGACAATTTTTAGAAAAGAAAGCGCACGGATGCCATTTACCAGGGGACGGACCCTGGGACAATATTGCACCCACCCCTACGTCAGACGCGTCCACCTCCACAACGAACGGCTGTGATGCATCTGGTTGGATGAGAACAGGTGCCGAAGCAAAACATTTTTTCAAAGAGGAAAAAGCTTGGCAAGCTTTGTCCGACCATTTAGAAAAATCCGTCCCTTTTCTTGTCATGTCAGTGAGAGGTTTGACAACAGATGAGAAATTACAAATAAATTTCCGGTAGTAGTTAGCAAACCCCAGAAAACGCTGCAGAGCCTTAAGATCCTCTGGCTGATCCCATTCAAGCACTGCTCTCACCTTTTCAGGGTCCATACGGAAACCGGAGGCTGACACCAAGAAACCCAAAAACTGAAGTTCCTGTACGGCGAATACACACTTTTCCAGTTTGGCGTATAGTTTATTGTCTCGCAAGATCTGCAACACCTGTCTGACATGCTCCTGGTGAGACACAAGATCTGGTGAGTAAATTAAAATGTCATCCAAATATACGACCACAAACAGCCCCACCAGATGACGAAAAATGTCATTAACAAAATGTTGGAATACTGCTGGTGCAGTAGTCAGACCAAAAGGCATGACAAGGTTCTCATAATGTCCCTCCGGCGTGTTAAACGCCGTTTTCCACTCATCCCCCTCTTTTATCCTAATCAGATTATACGCCCCCCTGAGATCCAATTTAGAGAACCATTTGGCGCCAACAATTTGATTGAAGAGATCAGGAATCAGAGGGAGTGGATACGGATCTCGAACAGTAATCCGATTAAGTTCCGGAAATCCAAGCAAGGCGTAGGCCTCCATCTTTTTTCTTCACAAAGAAGAACCCCGCGGCCACTGGGGAAGATGAAGGTCTAATATGCCCTTTGGCCAGACTTTCCGAAATATAATCTTTCATAGCCTGCCTCTCAGGACCAGAAAGGTTATATAACCTAGCTTTAGGTAACTTAGCATCAGGAAGTAAATTAATAGAGCAGTCATACACGCGATGAGGAGGCAACTCCTGACACCCCTCCTCAGAGAACACATCCCCAAAGTCCTCCAAAAAAGGAGGCAAAGTACTAGGCACGACCGCACTGATGACTGTGTTCATGCAGTTACTTTTGCAAAACTCCCCCCATTGGCTTATATCTCTGGACTGCCAATTAATCACAGGGTTATGTTTAACCAACCAAGGAAGTCCCAACACAATAGGAGTAGGTAGACCCTCCAACACATAACAAGATAATAGTTCCCTATGTATTGCCCCTACCCGAAGGTCAATGTTATGAACCTCATGAACAAAGCTACCTTGGCCGAGAGGCCTGGCGTCAATGGAGAATATAGGGATCGGTTTGACCAATACACTCAGATGCATACCTTGAGCCTGAGCAAACTGAGCGTCAACCAGATTAGCCCCGGACCCACTATCAAGAAGAACAACACTCTATACAACATATAGATTAGCAACATCAGCATGTAAATATAGAATAGATTTACCTGACACGATATCCGTTGAACTCAGGGTTAATCTTGAGGACTTGATACACTGTCAAAGGAAAGAGGAGGACCGGGGGTCTAACCTGACCCTAAACTGGGGTCCTAACTAATCCCTCACCTTGGAGGTACTGATAATGGTTCAGAGGTCCAAGTCTCCAGCCTAACCCTGTCTCCTATCAGTCCCTGAACCCTGTAATCAGTCCTAAGAAGGATTCTGATTACCACCAAAGGGATATGGGCTGATCTCTGCTAAATACACAGATTAGACATATAAGACAGACTGGAGAAAACACAGACTTGCATACACACTCAAACACAGAAGGAACATAAATAATCTGGGATATTAAACTCTAAGCAAGGTGAGCTTAAAACAACTAAGGAGCTCTTTAACTTAAGTCTATACAGATACAATCCTATCTGTGGTCTGCATGAAGAATTTCACTGGCAACTCCCAACACAGACAACCAGAGATTTAAAGGAAACCAATCAACAAATAATTGCAGCCGGAAGAAACTGCACCCAGTCCCAGAACTGAGCACAGACAGAATTAACTCCCTAACTGCCAAACACAAAGAAACAGCAACTCAGCTGTGAGAAGTCAGAATGTGCAACCGCGACGATCTTCGTGGCGATGCACACATGACAACTGCACCCCTCAAGGTACTCAAAACCACATTCAAGAAGTTTATTAACCCTTCAGGTGCTTCACAGGAACTAAAGCAACGTGGAAGGAAAAAATGAATATTTTACTTTTTAGCCACAAAAATGATCTTTTACAAACTTTTTTTATTTTCACAAGGGTAAAAGGAGAAAATGGATAGATAAAGTTGTTAAGCAATTTCTCCTGAGTACGCCAATACCCAATATGTGGGGGAAAACCACTGTTTGGGCACACGGCAGAGCTCGTAAGGGAAGGAGCGCCGTTTGACTTTTTCAAACTAAAATTGTCTGGAATTTAGATTGGATGCCATGTCGCGTTTGGAGAGCCCCTGATGTGCCTAAACAGTGGAAACCCCCCACGAGTGACACCATTTTGGAAACTAGACCCCCTAAGGTACTTATCTAGATCTGTTGTGAGCACTTTGAACCCCCAAGTGTTTCACAAAAGTTTATAATGCCTGGGTGTGAAAAAAAAAACAAACAATTTTCCACAAAAATGATTTTTTAGTCCCAAATTTTTGAATTTTCCCAAGGAAATTGGACCCCAAAAGTTGTTGTCCAATTTGTCCTGAGTACGCTGATACCCCATATGTGGGGGGGGGGGGAAACTGTTTGGGCGCACGGCAGGGCTTGGAAAGGAAGTAACGTTTTGGAATGCAGACGTTGATGGGGTCATGTTCCGTTTGCAGTGCCCCAGATGAGCCTAAACAGTGGAAACCCCCCACAAGTGACCCCATTTTGGAAACTAGACCCCCTAAGGAACTTATCTAGATCTTTGGTGAGCACTTTGAACCCCCAAGTGCTTCACACAAGTTTATAATGCCCGGGCATGAAAATAAAAAATCCTATTTTTTTCCCACAAAAATTATCTTTTAGTCACTAATTTTTTATTTTCCCAAGGGTAACAGGAGAAATTGGACCACATAAGTTGTTGTACAATTTGTCCTGAGTACGCTGATACCCCATATGTGGGGGGGAACCACTGTTTGGGCGCACGGCAGAGCTCGGAATGGAAGGAGCACCATTTGACTTTTTCCAACCAAAATTGGCTGGAATTGAGTTTGGATGCCATGTTGCATTTGGAGAGCCCCTGATGTGCCTAAACAGTGGAAACCCCCCACAAATGACCCCATTTGGGAAACTAGACCCCCTAAGGAACTTATCTAGATTTTTGATGAGCAATTTGAACCCCCAAGTGCTTCACACAAGTTTATAATGTAGAGCCGTAAAATTAAAAAATCATTTTTTCCACAAAAATGATCTTTTCACCCCAATTTTTATTTTTCCAAGGGTAACAAGACTCCAAAAGTTATTGTGCAATGTGTCCTGAGTGCGCTGATACCCCATATGTGGGGGTAAACCACTGTTTGGGTGCATGGCAGAGTTTGGAAGGGAAGGAGCGCCGTCTGACTTTTTCTACGCAGAATTGGCTGGACGCCATGTCGTGTTTGGAGAGCTCCTGATCTGCCTAAACAGTGGAAACCCCCATAAATGACACCATTTTGGAAACTAGACCCCTCAAGGAACTTATCTAGATGTGTGGTGAGAACTTTGAACCCCCAGGTGTTTCACTAAAGTTTATAACGTACAGCCGTAAAATAAAAAATCTTTTTTTTTTTTTTACAAAAGATTTTTTCGCCCCCAATATTTTATTTTCACAAGGGTAACAGAAGAAATTGGAACCCAAAAGTTGTTGTCCAATTTGTCCTGAGTACACTGATACCCAATATGTGGGCGAAAACTACTGTATGGGCACACGTCGGGGCTCGGAAGGGAAGTAGTGACGTTTTGGATTGCAGACTTTGATGGAATGGTCTGGGGGCGTCATGTCACATTTGGAGAGCCCCTGATGCACCTAAACAGTGGAAACCCCCCACAATTGACCCCATTTTGGCAAATAGACCCCACAAGGAACTTATCTAGATGTGTGGTGAGCACTTTGAACCCCGAAGTGCTTCACAGAAGTTTATAACGCACAGCCGTAAAAATAAAAAATCCTTTTTTTTTGCAAAAATTATTTTTTTTCGCCCCAATATTTTATTTTTACAAGGGTAACAGGAGAAATTGGACCCCAAAAGTTGTTGTCCAATTTGTCCTGAGTACGCTGATACCCAATATGTGGGAGAAAACTACTGTGTAACGGGTCTGGTAGGTGGAACCACTGACGGAAACGGTCTGGTTGATGGAACCACTAAGCTTTATTATACAAGACAATTTACTTGCAAGAGAGCGGGTGGCATCCGGGAATAGGACAGGGAATCACGGCAATTAGCCAGGCAGTCTCTGGACAGGCAGGTTGTCACAATAAGTGACCAAGGAAGTCTCTGGACAGGCAGGTTGTCACGGCAAGTGACCTGGGCAGTCTCTGGACAAGCAGGTTGTCATGGCAAGTGACCAGGGCAGTCTCTGGACAGGCAGGTTGTCACGGCTAGTGACCAGGGCAGTCTCTGGGCAGGCAGGTTTGTCACGGCAAGTGACCAGGGCAGTCTCTGGGCAGGCAGGTTTGTCACGGCAAGTGACCAGGGCAGTCCCTGGACAGGCAGGTTGTCACGGCAAGTGACCAGGGCAGTCTCTGGACAGGCAGGTTGTCACGGCAAGTGACCAGGGTAGTCTCTGGGCAGGCAGGTTGTCACGGCAAGTGACCAGGGCAGTCTCTGGACAGGCATGTTTGTCACGGTAAGTGACCAAGGCAGTCTCTAGACAAACAGGCATATACGACCTGAGCTGGTGGAGCCTCCTGGTAGGCTGCAGTCGGATGACAGATGATCGCTCCCAGGTGAGCAGGCAAGAGTCTCTGGAATAGCCGGGGATCTCTGCTGATGATGTCCGAACCTCTAGATAGAGCTGCAGTCGGATGGCAGATGATCGCTCCCAGGTGAGCAGGCAAGAGTCTCAGCAATAGCCGGGGATCTCCGCAGATGATGTCCGAACCTCTGGATAGAGCTGCTGTCGGATGGCAGATGATCGCTCCCAGGTGAGCAGGCAACAGCCGGGGATCTCTGCTGAAGATGTCCGAACCTCTGGATAGAGCTGCAGTCAGATGGCCGACAGGCAAACAGACAGGTAACAGGCAGGCAACTGGAAACAGGAGCTGATGGCTGAAGCAGAGTTAGACTGCACAGAAACAACATTGCTCGGGCACCTCCATTAAGGAGGAAGCCCTTAATATAGGGTGGAGTCCACCAGCATTGGCTGGAGACTGATTTGGAAAATGCGCGCGGCTCCTTTAAGAGCGGGGGAGGGTGCGGGCGCGCGCCCTAAGGCCAGCAGCAGGGAAGGAGCGCGCGGGACCAGCAGGGCGGAAGGAGGACGGCGAGGACGCCAGAGGCGCAGAGGAGGCTGGGAGCACTGAGGACGCCGAGCGCAGGTGAGGAGAGCGACGTCCCTGTCTGGCAGCAGGCAGGGACGCGGGCGCTACAGTACCCCCCCCTCTAGGCCCCCCCTTTTTAGGCCAGAAAAAATTTAGCTAGGATGAGAGGGGCATGGATGTTCTCCCGAGGTTCCCAGGTTCTCTACTCAGGACCAAACCCCTTCCAATCCACCAAAAAATAAGTCTTTTTTTCCTACCCTTTTTGTGGCCAGAATGTTCTCTACCTCAAATTCATCATCAGCAGACACTGGAGCAGGAGGTGTACCTGTAGACTTAAAAAAAGAGTTAAGAACCACAGGTTTGAGGAGAGATACATGAAAAGAATTAGGAATTCGCAAATTCAGCGGGAGTTTCAATTTATAGGACACCGGGTTGATCTGACTGATGATCTCAAAAGGACCGATGAACCGAGGACCTAACTTGTAGGACGGAATTTTGAGTCGAACATATTTGGACGAAAGCCAGACTTTGTCCCAGGACGGAATTGAGGAGGATCCAGACGTTTTTTGTCAGCATGTCTTTTCATGCGCTCGGATGACTGAATGAGTGCGGACCGGGTACTCTCCCAGATGGAGGAGAATTCTCTAACCAGAGATTCCGCAGCTGGATTGTCCACAGAGATGGAAACAGGGACAGGGATCCGAGGGTGCTGACCGAAGACTACAAAAAACGGAGACTTGGTGGAAGATTCGCTCTCATGATTATTGTAGGAGAATTCGGCCCAAGGCAGGAGCTCCACCCAGTCAGAATGGTGGGCATTAACGAAGTGTCGAAGATAACTGGTCAAATTCTGATTTATTCGTTCAACTTGTCCATTGGACTGTGGGTGGTAAGCGGAGGAAAAATCCAGGGTGACGTCTAGCAACTTACAAGTGGCTCTCCAGAAACGTGAGGTGAACTGAACCCCACGATCCGACACAATGTGACGAGGCAGACCATGAAGACGGAAGATGTGGCGGATAAAGTCTTTAGCCAACTCGGATGCAGACGGAAGACCTGGCAGAGGAATGAAGTGAGCCATCTTGGAAAAGCGGTCAGCGACCACCCAAATGACTGTACAACCAGCAGAGACGGGAAGATCAGTAATGAAGTCCATGGCTATATGTTGCCAGGGAGCAGCGGGTACAGGAAGCGGAAGAAGACGGCCGGCAGGCAGGTGTCTCTGAACTTTGTTGCGGGCACAGGAAACACAGGCAGAAACAAAGTCTATTACGTCTTTGTGCAGGGTAGGCCACCAATAATGCCGGGTAATGAGTTGGAGGGTCTTTTTTTGACCAGCGTGGCCAGCGAGTTTAGATGAATGACCCCAATGTAGGATTCTCTTCCGATCAGTTTCTGATACGAACGTCTTACCAGGAGAGAGACGATTTAAACTCACGGGAGCCACCTGCATCACTCTGGCGGGATCGATGATATGCTTAGGTTCCTCTTCGAGATCCGACACCAGGAAAGACCGAGACAAGGCATCCGCCTTGATGATTTTGTCAGCTGGGCGAAAATGCAAAAGAAAATCGAAGCGGGCAAAAAACAAGGACCACCGGGCTTGGCGAGGGTTAAGTCTCTGGGCATGCTGGAGGTATGCCAGATTCTTGTGGTCCGTGTAAATGATTACCGGATGAAGAGCCCCTTCGAGTAGGTAACGCCACTCCTCCAATGCCAACTTGATGGCCAATAACTCTCGGTCTCCTATGGAGTAGTTGCGCTCGGAGGAGGAGAAGAGTTTGGAGAAGAAACCGCAGGATACCATCCTCTCGGATGAAGCTTTTTGGGTAAGTACCGCTCCGGCTCCAGCAGAGGAAGCGTCCACCTCCAGGAAGAACTGCTTGTTGCCATCCGGGCGATGCAGCACTGGAGCGGAAGAGAAGGCCTGTTTTAGAGAAAGGAAGGCCTCCTCTGCTTCGGGCGTCCACTGTTTGGGGTTAGCATCCTTGCGGGTGAGCGCGGAGATTGGCGCAGTCCTGGAAGAGAAGTGCGGTATGAAGAGACGGTAATAGTTGGCAAATCCCAGGAACCGCTGAATGGCCTTCAACCCCTCCGGTCGGGGCCACTTCTCGATGGCAGACAATTTCTCCGTATCCATTCGTAGGCCTGTCTGAGAAATGATGTAGCCCAGAAACGGAAGCGATGTCTGCTCAAAGAGGCACTTCTCATATTTGGCGAAGAGGTGATTCTGCCTGAGCCTGAGCAGAACCTGACGAACATCCCTCCGGTGAGACTGAAGATCCGGAGAGAAGACCAAGATGTCGTCAAGGTACACCACAACGCAGGAGTAGAGGAGGTCCCGGAAGATGTCATTGACCAACTCCTGAAAGACTGCTGGAGCATTACAGAGACCAAAGGGCATCACCAAGTACTCGTAGTGGCCGTCCCGGGTGTTGAATGCCGTCTTCCATTCATCTCCTCGACGGATACGAACCAGGTTGTATGCTCCACGAAGATCTAGTTTGGTGAAGACTCTAGCCCCTCTAAGACGATCAAACAACTCTGGAATGAGCGGAAGAGGGTACTTATTCTTCACCGTGATCAAATTTAGGCCTCTGTAGTCAATACAGGGACGGAGAGATCCGTCCTTCTTTTTTACGAAGAAGAAACCTGCTCCCGCTGGGGAGGTAGATTTCCGGATGAATCCTTTTGCTAAGTTCTCCTCGATATATTCGGACATCGACCTGGTCTCAGCAGCGGACAACGGGTAAATACGCCCACGGGGAGGCGTGGTATCGGGTAGCAGGTCGATCGGGCAATCATATGGTCTATGCGGGGGTAATGTCTCTGCTTCCTTTTTATTGAAGACATCAGCAAATGACCAATATGGAATCGGGAGTCCTGGTAGATTAGCAGGAGTAGGAGAAGGACAGACGGATGAACAGGCACCAGACATGTTTTATGACAGTCCTGTCCCCAGCGAAGAATCTCTCCATTCTGCCAGTCAAGCACAGGTGCATGCTTTTGGAGCCAAGGCAGACCTAGTAAGAAAGCATGAGAGAGTCCAGGCAGAACATGAAATGAGATGCTCTCAGAATGCAACATTCCCACCTGCAAGGTTATGGCTTCGGTGATAAGTCGGATGGGACGAGGTAGGAGACCCCCATCCACAGCAGCAACAGATACTGGTTCAACAAGAGGTTTGGTGGGAATGCGATACTTCTCTACTAGAGCCTGTGACACGAGATTCCCAGCTGCTCCAGAATCAAGTTGGGCCATCTCGAAGTAACGGTTCTTACCGAGAAGAATTGAGACCGAGAGCAGCAGAGATGAAGAGGATTTATTTTTGTCTAGATTGACCTCTCCGAGCGAACCTAGACCCAGGCGTTTCCCGACTTCTCCGGACAGGTTCAGATCCAGTGCTCCTTACTGCCGCAGTAGAAGCAACTTTTCTCGGCACGGCGTGAGTCCTGACGGGCTTTGACCATCTTGGTCTGGTCGACCTGCATAGGCTCAGCAGTGTGCACCTGGGGAGAAACGGAAGGGGTTAAATGAGGAAAGTCTTTTTCACGGGTGACCTCTTTGGCTCGTTCCTGGAACCGTAGATCAATCCGATTGGCAAGATTTATTAAATCATCAAGCGAGGTTGGAATGTCCTGACCGGCAAGTTTGTCTTTAATACGGCCGGACAGACCCTCCCAGAAGACCGAAATTAGAGCTTCATTGTCCCAAGCCAGTTCTGAGGCTAGAGTACGGAACCGTATGGCATATTGACCAACGGTGAGACTTCCCTGACGGAGACGCAACAGAGATGATGCAGAGGAGGTCTTCCGTCCAGGTTCGTCGAATACCCTCCGGAAGGCCGAGAGAAAAGGAGGCAGGTCTGACACCAGAGGATCTTCTCTCTCCCCGAGAGGATTAAGCCAGGCCAGAGCCTCTCCGGTGAGATGGGACATGATGAAGGCAATTTTGGCCCGGTCAGAATTAAACTGGTGTGCCAGGATTTCGAAATGCAGGGTGCACTGGTTAATGAAACCCCGAGCCATAACAGGGTCGCCTCCATACCTAGGAGGAGCTGAAAGTCGGGGACCGGGAATGGAAACCACGGAATTGGGAGTCAGCGGGGTTGCCGGATTATGAGTCATGGCTCCAGCGGTGGTTGCTGGTGATGGATTCAGAGTGTCCAAGCGGGAATTGACGTTCCGCAGGTGACCCAGGATAGCCTCCTGTTGAGACCTCTGGCGAGACAGCTCATGACACAGTTCCGGAAGTGAAGGGGTTTGGGTGCCACCGGGTTCCATGGCCCGAGCAAACTGTAACGGGTCTGGTAGGTGGAACCACTGACGGAAACGGGTCTGGTTGATGGAACCACTAAGCTTTATTATACAAGACAATTTACTTGCAAGAGAGCGGGTGGCATCCGGGAATAGGACAGGGAATCACGGCAATTAGCCAGGCAGTCTCTGGACAGGCAGGTTGTCACAATAAGTGACCAAGGAAGTCTCTGGACAGGCAGGTTGTCACGGCAAGTGACCTGGGCAGTCTCTGGACAAGCAGGTTGTCATGGCAAGTGACCAGGGCAGTCTCTGGACAGGCAGGTTGTCACGGCTAGTGACCAGGGCAGTCTCTGGGCAGGCAGGTTTGTCACGGCAAGTGACCAGGGCAGTCTCTGGACAGGCAGGTTGTCACGGCAAGTGACCAGGGCAGTCTCTGGACAGGCAGGTTGTCACGGCAAGTGACCAGGGTAGTCTCTGGGCAGGCAGGTTGTCACGGCAAGTGACCAGGGCAGTCTCTGGACAGGCAGGTTTGTCACGGTAAGTGACCAAGGCAGTCTCTAGACAAACAGGCATATACGACCTGAGCTGGTGGAGCCTCCTGGTAGGCTGCAGTCGGATGACAGATGATCGCTCCCAGGTGAGCAGGCAAGAGTCTCTGGAATAGCCGGGGATCTCTGCTGATGATGTCCGAACCTCTAGATAGAGCTGCAGTCGGATGGCAGATGATCGCTCCCAGGTGAGCAGGCAAGAGTCTCAGCAATAGCCGGGGATCTCCGCAGATGATGTCCGAACCTCTGGATAGAGCTGCAGTCGGATGGCAGATGATCGCTCCCAGGTGAGCAGGCAACAGCCGGGGATCTCTGCTGAAGATGTCCGAACCTCTGGATAGAGCTGCAGTCAGATGGCCGACAGGCAAACAGACAGGTAACAGGCAGGCAACTGGAAACAGGAGCTGATG
The DNA here is from genome assembly GCA_033576555.1 of Oophaga sylvatica. Taxonomy (NCBI): domain Eukaryota; kingdom Metazoa; phylum Chordata; class Amphibia; order Anura; family Dendrobatidae; genus Oophaga; species Oophaga sylvatica. The sequence continues at coordinate 142,359,811 of JARQOD010000008.1, read as the reverse complement.
GCTGAAGCAGAGTTAGACTGCACAGAAACAACATTGCTCGGGCACCTCCATTAAGGAGGAAGCCCTTAATATAGGGTGGAGTCCACCAGCATTGGCTGGAGACTGATTTGGAAAATGCGCGCGGCTCCTTTAAGAGCGGGGGAGGGTGCGGGCGCGCGCCCTAAGGCCAGCAGCAGGGAAGGAGCGCGCGGGACCAGCAGGGCGGAAGGAGGACGGCGAGGACGCCAGAGGCGCAGAGGAGGCTGGGAGCACTGAGGACGCCGAGCGCAGGTGAGGAGAGCGACGTCCCTGTCTGGCAGCAGGCAGGGACGCGGGCGCTACATACTGTATGGGTACACGTTGGGGCTCGGAAGGGAAGTAGTGACGTTTTGGATTGCAGACTTTGATGGAATGGTCTGGGGGCGTCATGTCGCATTTGGAGAGCCCCTGATGCGCCTAAACAGTGGAAATCCCCAACAAGTGACCCCATTTTGGAAAATAGACCCCACAAGGAACTTATCTAGGTGTGTGGTGAGCGCTATGAAGCCCCAAGTGCTTCACAGAAGTTTATAATGTACAGCCGTAAAAACAAAAAAATAATTTTTTCTGTACAAAAATGATATTTATTCGAACGTCCATGACAGCACTACAGAGAGAGGGGATCCGCCCCTTAGGAACAGGAAACCTACAGATATAAAAGGGCGGCACCTCTCCCACACATCAGTTGCTTTTGGCAGGGCTCATGGGAGCAGGATCAAATTCAAATGTCTTCTAATATGAAGGAATTAGCAGCGGTAGAGCTAGCGATTAAAAAACTCCTTGTCTATCTACAGGGTCACCACGTTCGAGTGCTCTCCGACAATCGGGTCACAGTCGCATACATCAACCACCAGGGTGGTACTCGTTCCGGTCCTCTCATGGAAGTGGCAAGGCGCCTACTTCAGATAGCAGAACGACACTTTCTTTCTCTAACGACTCTACATATAAGGGGAGAAGAAAATACCAAGGCGGACTTCTTAAGCCGCAATCTCCTGAGCCAAGGAGAGTGGTCATTAAAGACTTCCATCTTCGACCTAATTGTGCGGAAATGGGGTCTACCGGATGTAGATCTCTTTGCTACCAAAAGCAACAGGAAAGTGAGACAGTTCTGCTCTCTGAATCCCAAAGAACGCCCTCTGGCAGTGGACGCTCTTCTATTACAGTGGGATTTCAATCTAGCCTACGCATTTCCTCCCCTGTCCTTACTTCCCCTAGTATTGAGGAAGGTCAGGAAGGACAGGGCAAGGATAATATTAATCGCTCCTTTTTGGCCCAGGAGGGCATGGTTTTCATGTCTCAGAAACATGTCGATAGCCGACCCGTGGGTCCTGCCGGACATTCCCGATCTGCTCTCCCAAGGTCCAGTCTACCATCCTCGAGTAGCGGGCCTCCACCTGACGGCGTGGATTTTGAACGGTCGCTGCTGAGAGATAAGGGGTTTTCTACTAATGTAATTAATACTCTCCTTAAAAGCAGAAAAGAGGTTACAACTAGGATCTACGCTAGGATTTGGAAGAAATTTCTTCAGAGCTCGGCGGTTGTAGCAGGGGACACAACACCGATAACCCAGATTCTAGAATTCCTACAAAAGGGTCTGGACTTAGGTCTCTCCACAAGCACCCTTAAGGTGCAAGTTTCAGCTTTGGGGGCACTCTTTAGTTGCAACATCGCAAATAATTACTGGGTCAGTAGATTCATTAAAGCTGCAGGTAGGTCGAGACCCATAGTGAAGGTGAGAATCATGCCATGGGACTTAAATCTTGTTCTCACTGCTTTAACAGAGCCCCCTTTTGAACCTATATCAGCAGCATCAATAAACATTCTTTCCCTTAAGACCGCTTTCCTGGTAGCATTAACCTCGGCTAGGAGGGTAAGTGACATCCAGGCACTATCTAGACTATCTCCTTACACTCAGGTCCTGAATGACAGGATAATACTTAGACCGGATCCGGCATACCTACCTAAGGTGTCTTCCGCTTTCCACAGAACACAGGAAATTATTCTCCCTTCGTTCATCCCTAATCCATCTAATCAAAAAGAGATGAAACTTCATACTTTAGATGTTAGAAGATGTCTGCTGCAATATTTGGCAGTCACTGATCCCTGGAAAAGGGACAATGCATTGTTTGTCTCTTTTCAAGGAATTAACAAAGGCCGTAGATTAACAAAGCGCTCATTGGCCAGATGGATTAGGGAAGCAATTTCTCTGGCATACACCTCGAGGGGCAAGCAGCCACCTGAGAGGCTAAGGGCGCATTTCACTCGAGCTGTGGCGACTTCATGGGCAGAAAGGGCAGAAGTCTCGATTGACCAGATATGTAAGGCAGCTACGTGGTCTTCTCCACACACGTTTTACACTCATTATAGATTAGATTTGGGTGCTTCCTCAGACCTTTCTTTCGGACTAAGGGTGCTGCAGGCAGTAGTCCCTCCCTAAGTAGTTATTACTCTCTGTAATTCTCTCCGTAATGCTGTCATGGACGTTCGAATAAAGTCTAAGTTACTTACCGTTAACGGTATTTTTCGAAGTCCATGACAGCACCCTTACATTCCCACCCAGGTTCTATGTGCACTTCTTCCGCTTATGTAGTCCACATGTAATAAACAATTGATTAATGTTACTGTGTGATGCATAAAATTTTTTGCTGTATACCATTTAACCTTGATGTCCTCTTATGCTCTGTAATCCAACTGATGTGTGGGAGAGGTGCCGCCCTTTTATATCTGTAGGTTTCCTGTTCCTAAGGGGCGGATCCCCTCTCTCTGTAGTGCTGTCATGGACTTCGAAAAATACCGTTAACGGTAAGTAACTTAGACTTTTCGCCCCCAGTTTTTTATTTTCCCAAGGGTAACAGAAGAAATAGGACAAATTGCACAATAACTCTTGGGGTCCAGAGTACGCTGATACCCCATATGTGGGGATAAACTACTGTTTGGACGCATGGCAGAGCTCAGAAGTGAAGGAGCACCGTTTGACTTTTTCAACGCAGAATTGGCTGGAATTGAGATCAGACGCCATGTCACATTTGGAGAGCCCCTGATGTGCCTAAACAGCGGAAACCCCCCAATTCTAACTCCAACCCTAACTCCAACACACCCCTAACCCTAGTCCCAACCCTAACACACCCCTAATCCCAACCCTAACCCTAATCCTAACTTTAGCGCCAACCCTAACCCTAACTTTAGCCGCAACCCTAACCCTAAAGGGAAAATGGAAATAAATGCATTTTTTTATTTTGTTACTTTTCCCTAAATAAGGGGGTGATAAAGGGGTTTGATTTACTATTTATAGCGGGTTTTCATGATTGGCAGCTGTCACGCTAAAAGACGCTTTTTATTGCAAAAATAGTTTTTTGCATCGCCACATTTTGAGAGCTATAATTTTTGCATATTTTGGCCCGCAGAGTCATGTGAGGTCTTATTTTTTGCGGTACGAGTTGACGTTTTTATTTGTACCATTTTTGAGCACGTGACATTTTTTGATCGCTTTTTATTTCGATTTTTGGAGGTTAGAATGAACAAAAATCAGCAATTCATGAATTTCTTTTGGGGAGGCGTTTTTATTGTTCCACGTGTGGTAAAATTGATAAAGCAGTTTTATTCTTCGGGTCAGTACGATTATGGCGATACCTCATTTATATCATTTTTTTATGTTTTGGCGCTTTTATAGAATAAAAACAATTTTATATAAAAAAATAATTATTTTTGCATCGCTTTATACTGCGAGCTATAACTTTTTTATTTTTTCGCTGATGATGCTGTATGGCGGCTCGTTTTTTGCGGGACAAGATGACGTTTTCAGCGGTACCATGTTTATTTATATCGGTCTTTTTGATTGCGCGTTATTCCACTTTTTGTTCGGCGGTATGATGATAAAGCATTGATTTTTTGCTTCGTTTTTTTATTTTTTTAAGGGGTTCACTAAAGGGATAACTAGTGGGAAATTTTTATAGGGGGGGTCATTACGGACGCGGCGATACCAAATATGTGTACTTTTATTGTTTTGGTTTTTTTATTTATTTTGGATTTTTTTTTATAACATGTTTATTTTTATTTTTTTAACTTTTTTACTTTGTCCCAGGGTGGGACATCACTGTATTTTATCAGATCGCTAGTGTGACAGTGTGCACAGCACACTGTCACACCAGCAATTGCTCAGGCAGTGCAGCAGGCTTCTCAGTGCCTGCTCTCAGCAGGCACTGAGGAAGCCGCCTCCCTCCAGGACCCCGGCGCCATCTTGGATCCGGGTCCTGGGAGGGAGGAAGCCCTCAGAACAGCGCGATCACATCGCGCTGGTCTGAGGGTCTCAGGGGGCGCGCAGGGAGCCCACTCCCTGCGCGATGCTTCCCTGTGCCCCCAGTACACACCGCGATCATGTTTGATCGCGGTGTGCTAGGGGTTAATGTGCCGGGAGCGGTCCGTGACCGCTCCTGACACACAGTCACGGGTGTTCAGCTGACACCCGGCGGCGATTAGCTGCGCTCCCTCCGGGAGCGCAGCTGATCGCCTATGACGTACTTTCCCGTCCATGGTCAGATTGTCACGGGTTTTATGGACGGGATAGTACGTCTAATGTCAGAGAGGGGTTAAAAGGACCAGCTAACCTCTTTTCAGTGATTGCTCCATTAACACAGGTGTGGGTGTTGATGAGGACATGGCTGGAGATCAATCTGTCATGATTAAGTAAGAATGACACCACTGGACACTTTAAAAGGAGGCTGGTGCTTGGCATCATTGTTTCTCTTCTGTTAACCATGGTTATCTCTAAAGAAACACGTGCAGTCATCATTGCAATGCACAAAAATGGCCTAACAGGGAAGAGTATCGCAGCTAGAAAGATTGCACCTCAGTCAACAATCTATCGCATCATCAAGAACTTCAAGGAGAGAGGTTCCATTGTTGCCAAAAAGGCTCCAGGGCGCCCAAGAAAGACCAGCAAACGCCAGGACCGTCTCTTAAAAGTGTTTCAGCTGCGGGATCGGGCTACCAGCAGTGCAGAGCTTGCTCAGGAATGGCAGCAGGCAGGTGTGAGTGCTTCTGCACGCACTGTGAGGCGGAGACTCTTGGAGCAAGGCCTGGTCTCAAGGAGGGCAGCAAAGAAGCCACTTCTCTCCAGAAAAAACATCATGGACAGACTGATATTCTGCAAAAGGTACAGGCAGTGGACTTCTGAGGACTAGGGTAAAGTTATTTTCTCTGATGAATCCCCTTTTTGATTGTTTGGGACATCAGGAAAACGCCTCATTCGGAGAAGACAAGGTGAGCGCTACCACCAGTCTTGTCTCATGCCAACTGTTAAGCATCCTGAAACCATTCATGTGTGGGGTTGCTTCTCAGCCAAGGGAATCGGCTCTCTCACAGTCTTGCCTAAAAACACAGCCATGAATAAAGAATGGTACCAGAATGTCCTCCAAGAGCAACTTCTCCCAACCCTCCAAGAGCAGTTTGGCGATCAACAATGCCTTTTCCAGCATGATGGAGCACCTTGCCATAAAGCAAAGGTGATAACTAAATGGCTCAGGGAACAAAACATAGAGATTTTGGGTCCATGGCCTGGAAACTCCCCAGATCTTAATCCCATTGAGAACTTGTGGTCAATCATCAAGAGACGGGTGGACAAATAAAAACCTAAAAATTCTGACAAAATGAAAGCATTGATTGTGCAAGAATGGACTGCTATCAGTCAGGATTTGGTCCAGAAGTTGATTGAGAGCATGCCAGGGAGAATTGCAGAGGTCCTGAAGAAGAAGGGTCAACACTGCAAATATTGACTTGCTGCATTAACTCATTCTGTCAATATAAGCTTTTGTTACTCATATGTTTGCAATTATTATATTTCTGTCTGTGATAAAAACATCTATCAAACACACATAAAAACCAGAGGGCAGCAGATCATGTGAAAATATAATATTTGTGTCATTCTCAAAACTTTTGGCCATGACTGTATGGATGACGTAGGGGCTGGTCATCCGCATGAAGTAAGAAGATGGGAGGCGCAGGACCAAGAAGAGCGACACACCTCATACCGGTCCGCCCTGCAGGCGAGTATAATAATAAAAGGTCTTTTTCTTGTCTTGCAGATCGGGTTGGGGCAGATATACAGAATTATAGAATGTTGTATATCATCCCTGAAAGATGGCGGCCGTATCTCATATCGGCCAAACCTGGTGACAGGTTCGCTTTCAGACTACTCCCCACGCTACTTCTTGCTATGGCTGTGATGTGGATAAATTGGAAAATAAGTCTGTCCTTTCCCTGGTGCCCCATAATATCATTGTGCCCTGTTACAATGCCTCTTAAGCTGCTCTCTTGCCCTTGTGACAAACGTCCTGCCATATTTACAGTGCAAGACAGGAAAATAAATGAATTCAGGCCCTTGGAATTGCCGTAATTAGGAGCTAATGAATTGTGACTGTGCTACGTCTTGTTTAATAGATAATGAAGACTGCACCTCTCCTAAACAAGTGCAATATGTTACATAATTAAGAGTTTTATTAGCTTGATGGGATCTGGCCTTCTGTGGTCTGGATGTGTTCTGCTCTGTATTTATGACCGCCATTATTTCTCTTTTAGGGTTGTTATTGCTTCTGCGCTGGATCTTTATCATTTGTTCATTTTTATTTCAATTTGGCATTGAGAATAAGTGTTTTAATGTCAGCAGCTAACTGTTCTCCCTCTACTTGGCCAAGCACTGAGCTTCCAGATCTGTGTCCGGCCTGGCCACATGGACATGGCCATATTGGATGAGGCGAGATCTGGATGTTCTCCATCCAGTTTGGATATTTTCCAGAATTTTTCACAATGTAACTTCAAAGTTTTAGTTTATTCATATCATAGAAATGTGATGGAAGATGGCTTCAAGTGGAGTCTGTGCGCTAGAACCTCACACTCGCTAGATCTGGAGGGCCCTCCATCTTCTATTTTTCTTCTTTTCTTACGGTGTAAGGCAATGTTCACATGGAGTTTTTGAGGACTTTTCTGAGCTTAGGATGAGTTTTTTTTCCCCTCAAGAGATTTAAAAAAAAAAAATGCCTGATGGCAAAAAAGTGTCACTTCTTTAAAGTAGATCCTAATGTAATCCACTCCAACCTAGGCAGTGTCACATCAAAAGGCTGCAAAAAAAAAACGTTTCAGGAAAAACACTTCAAAATCACTTTAGGAAAAGAAAAACACCTCTATAAAAGCATATTGAGGAGCGATTAATGTTTGAAAAGCTGATTTGTCTGCCTAAAAAAAAAAATACTGCACTGATTATAGGGGTGCAAGCATTATTAGGATTTAACAGTCTGCACTGATTATAGGGGTGTAAACAGCCTGCACTGATTATAGGGTTGTAAACAGTCTGCTCTGATTATGGGGGTGTAAACAGTCTGCACTGATTATAGGGGTGTAAACAGTCTGCACTGATTATAGGGGTGTAAACAGTCTGCACTGATTATAGGGGTGTAAACAGCCTGCACTGATTATAGGGTTGTAAACAGTCTGCTCTGATTATAGGGGTGTAAACAGTCTGCACTGAATATTCGGGTGTAAACAGCCTGCACTGATTATAGGGGTGTAAACAGTCTGCACTGAATATAGGGGTGTAAACAGTCTGCACTGATTATAGGGGTGTAAACAGTCTGCACTGATTATAGGGGTGTAAACAGTCTGCACTGATTATAGGGGTGTAAACAGCCTGCACTGATTATAGGGTTGTAAACAGTCTGCTCTGATTATAGGGGTGTAAACAGTCTGCACTGATTATAGGGGTGTAAACAGTCTGCACTGATTATAGGGGTGTAAACAGTCTGCACTGATTATAGGGGTGTAAACAGCCTGCACTGATTATAGGGTTGTAAACAGTCTGCTCTGATTATAGGGGTGTAAACAGTCTGCACTGAATATTCGGGTGTAAACAGCCTGCACTGATTATAGGGGTGTAAACAGTCTGCACTGAATATAGGGGTGTAAACAGTCTGCACTGATTATAGGGGTGTAAACAGTCTGCACTGATTATAGGGGTGTAAACAGTCTGCACTGATTATAGGGGTGTAAACAGTCTGCTCTGATTATAGGGGTGTGAACAGTCTGCACTGATTATAGGGGTGTAAACAGTCTGCACTGATTACAGGGGTGTAAACAGTCTGCACTGATTATAGGGGTGTAAACAGTCTGCACTGATTATAGGGGTGTAAACAGTCTGCACTGATTATAGGGGTGTAAACAGTCTGCTCTGATTATAGGGGTGTGAACAGTCTGCACTGATTATAGGGGTGTAAACAGTCTGCACTGATTATAGGGGTGTAAACAGTCTGCACTGATTATAGGGGTGTAAACAGTCTGCACTGATTATAGGGGTGTAAACAGTCTGCACTGATTATAGGGGTGTAAACAGTCTGCACTGATTATAGGGGTGTAAACTGTCTGCACTGATTATAGGGGTGTGAACAGTCTGCTCTGATTATAGGGGTGTGAACAGTCTGCACTGATTATAGGGGTGTAAACAGTCTGCACTGATTATAGGGGTGTAAACAGTCTGCACTGATTATAGGGGTGTAAACAGTCTGCACTGATTATAGGGGTGTAAACAGTCTGCACTGATTATAGGGGTGTAAACAGTCTGCACTGATTATAGGGGTGTAAACAGTCTGCTCTGATTATGGGGGTGTAAATAGTCTGCACTGATTATAGGGGTATAAACATAGCCTGCACTGATTATAGGGGTATAAACATAGCCTGCACTGATTATAGGGGTGTGAACCTAGCCTGCACTGATTATAGGAGTGTGAGCCTAGCCTGCACTGATAAATGTCAGCATTAAATCCCCTGCAAGGAAAGTTAAAGGGGTAAGTCCGCCGTAACTGAGGATATGAATTAAGTTGCTGATCCCTAGAGGTCCGATCACTCGGACTCCCAGATTCTGAGAACAGGGTTCTGAAGTCAGGGATGTGTATGGCCGCTCCAATCATTCTCCATGGCCTGTGCTGCTGGCCTGCACTCTGAGACCCCTTTAATGATGTGTATGTGGTTTAGTAGTCCTGCAGTGGCCCCGAACTCTGTTGCCATTATAACACCAAGTAGTTGCAGATGTGTACGACACGTGCACATTTCCTACAACTGTATCTGCTTACACAACATCAGTGCTGTTCAAGTCCCAATTTGGAAGTTAGGCGGCAAATAATAATTTTAAGCATTATCAGTCTCTAGCAGCCGGACACGATGGATTACATGAAGTGGGTCTTCATCACTCTGCTCCAGCGCTCCTGTCTATTAACTACATGCAGCCATACCAGAGAAGTGCTTTACAGATTGGACAGGCAAGCCATTAGAAAATGGCAGGTACAGTGCATGATGGGGTGAGGGGGGAAAAGGAAGTTCAAGCACATATAGTACAGGCAGAACTCAAAAAGAGTGAATGGCAAGTTACAGAATATAGAAATTGTGATATTTCCTGGACATATTAGACTGATCTATGCACCAAGAGGACGAGGTCAGCTAGACCATGCTTTTCCACGGGTTTTGTGTGAACGGACGGGTACGCTTTAACGCTATGTTTTGGTGCAAATTTTTCTTAAAATGGGGAAAAAATATGGTGGATATTTTATAAGCTAAATACTTTAAAAAAAAAAAAAAATGGTCATGCATTTCTCCAGGTTCTCTTGTATAATTGTGCAGGGAACCTTTTGTGGCAATTGGAAGTGTTCTTTTTCAATCACCCATGACTGCACCATGAGAGAGAGGATCCGCCCTTCAAGGACAGGAAACCTTCCAGATAAAAAGGGCGGCTCCTCTCTCCCCATCAGTTGGTTTCCTGTTCTTGATGGGGAACCCTCAGAAAATCGATGCGAAAAAGAAAGAGGATTCCCGGCCCTCGGTCAGCCGAGGTCTGGCAGGGCATAGTCTCTGCTGCGGCCGTTACCAGCGGGAGCTGGAAGCGCCGCGGATGTCCCCACTGGGGTGTCCTCCCCGAGCAAGCGTGAGCAGGGCACCAGCAGGGCCTTTGGCTGGTACCACTCCACCATGCATCCCCAGGGCATAGCGCACAATGCACGTCGGGGGAAAAGAAAAAATGAAGTTCTCCCAGCCTGGACCACTGGACGTCAGGTAAGCCGGAGGCTGATACCTAAGGGCAGTAGCTCTCACCTCAGGTTTGGCAGCATCACAGGCAGGAGGCGCCATGGAGGGTCCATCAATTTATCCTCCCTGGGCATAGGAGTACCAGCGGGACTCAAGCTGGTGCCCGTCGTCTGCACGGCCCTGGAAGTCGTGTCCGGATCACACGTTTACTGACGTGACTTCCTGGGGCGGGTACCGGAAACTGGCGCTGCGTGCCGGCTGGCGGTCCCTACGTGGAATGGTATGTAAAAAGGACTGCCGGCAGGCAGAAGGTGGGTGCAAGAAGGAGGCACAGCAACTGCAGGAGCATCCTTCACCACCGCTGCTGCTGGGGGTCGTTCGAGCAGTATGCGAGGTACTGCAGAAACCGGCAGCCGTCGCAGCTCCAGTAGGATCGAGGAGTCCGCAGTCTCCAGGGGAGACCTTTCAGATGTTGTTCAACCTCCTGATCCGGTACCCATAAAAGCTTTCGAGTGGTGAGTGATGAACCAGAAAGTTCAGCATGTGAATACCCCCTTTTTCTCTTGTTCTTGTTTTTTCTCCATATCTCGCTTATTTTCAGAGGAGGGAGATAGGAGGTCCCTAGGAAGTGTACAGCAAAACAAACCACAGGGAGTGACCCCTCTGTGGGCAGGGGCTGTCAAAAGCATGGTCAAAGAAACTTTGTCGTGCATAGAGCAGACTATTTTGGAGGCATCCCCTAATTTTGCTGCCAGTCTGATATCTTTGATCAAAACAGAAGTACAGAGGTCCGTAAAATCACTGTCCGACTCAGAAGATAGGAACTCTAAGGGGAAAAATGAGCTCTAGGATGCCGCCTCTGTCATCGTATAATTCCACAGGTCAGAAGAAGAGGGCCTGTGTGAGTCTGGTCTAAGTTATACCTCATCTGACAGTGACACAGAGGGTCGACATTGTTTTCCCTTAGATGAGACGAATAAATTGGTGAAGTCCATAAGGTCCACAATGGGTCTTGTAGACCAAAAATTCAAGAGGTCAGTTCAGAACATGATGTTCGGGGGCCTCGAGCAAAGGAAACACAGGACTTTCCTGTGAATGAGCAGATGCAGGACCTCATTAAAAGAGAGGGGGAAAAAAATGAGCGAAGGAGACCGTTTCAGCTTCCTTTAAAAGGAAATGCCCTTTTGAAGAGGAGGCTACTACTTCTTGGGAAAAGGCCCCTAAGCTGGATGTAGCGATATCCAAGATCTCCAGGAGGCTCTCCATGCCTTTCGAAGACCTGGGCTCACTAAAGGACCCGTTGGGCATGAAGACAGCCAGCTTCCTAAGAGTAACATGGGAGGCCTCCGCAGTTGCCCTAAGACCAGCAATTGTGGCAATCCGCACAGCCAGATGTCTAAGGGTCTGGTTAGATAACCTGGAGGATCAACTGGAGCAAAAGGTCCCAAGGGATACCATCCTGGCCTCATTCCCAACTATTAAAGGGGCAGCAGCATTCCTTGCTGACGAATCATCAGACTCGGCTAAGTTGGCAGCCAGATCAGCGGCTCAGTCTGAAGGTCGTAGGGCGGTCTGGCTAAAGTGTTGGCTGGGAGACAGGCAGGCGAAGGTCAGACTATGTTCACTTCGCTGTGAGGGTATATTCCTATTCAGGCCCACCCTGGATGAATTACTGGAAAGAGCCGGGGACAGCAAGAAGGGTTTCCCAAGAACCTCCTTTCCATTGTCCTTTCGGAAGGGATGGTACACCCGCGAGAATCCATCCAGAGATCGGGATAAGTTGGAAAGCCAATCTAGAGGGGGAAGAAGTTTCTTCTTCGGGGGACCCTCGCGAGAAACAAAAAAACCCTCTCAATGACTCGATTTCCCAGGTGGGAGGAAGGCTCTCTGTCTATGCTCCCAGCCTGGGAAAAGATTTTTTCCAGTGCTTGGATCCTCCACATAATAGGATTAGGCCTAAAACTGAAATTTCAGACCTTGCAGTGGGAAAGATATATCGAGACCCCCTCCACAGCCATCCCTGCACAAACAACTAATGCTAGAAAACAAGATCCTGGCTCTCAGGGAGATGCACGTATTGGAAGAAGTTCCACCAGGAGAAATAAAAAAGGGGTTCTACTCCCCCCTTGTTCCTGATAAAAAAAAAAACGGACACATCCTTGAGAACTATAATAAATCTGAAAGCTTTAAACAAATTTCTGGTCATTTCTTCATTCAAGATGAAGGACAGCAGTGAAGGTACTCTTTCCAGGCTGTTATATGGCAGTCCTGGAACCCAAAGATGCCTACTATCATGTACCAATTTCCTCACAGTAGCAGTGCAAATATGGACAGAGTTCAGACACTTCCAATACAGGGCTTTCTCCTTTAGACTAGTGGTAGCTCCTTGGATCTTTACAAAGTTAATATTAGAGATAACAGCTCATCTCCGGGAAAAAGACATACTGGTAGTGCCATATCTAGACAACTTCCCAATTGTGGGGGACTCTTTCCTTTGGCGTCAAGAACAAGTCTAGGTGATGAGCAGCACCTTGGAAAATTTATTGTGGCATTTAAATCACTGGGAAGCTCGTCTGTTCTAATAGTATGGGGGTCACCAATAGGCTGTAAGCCAGATGCTCTGCATAACCTATATGTGAACAGCGCCACATACAGACTATTTTTGTTCATTAATATGCCAAGCAATCACCCCCTCCATGGATTGGCAGGCTGTGAGTGGTTGCCTCATCGGCATTCTTGCACCTGTGTTAAATGGGTCCACTGCATCCTGTTAGTGCATTTGTTTGGAGGCCTGGGCAGGAAACATCTCTGCCTTTTTTGCTGTTTTTTTTTTATTTTTGGAGGATTTTTAAGTCCTCTTTTTGCTGTTCAAAAAATCCAGGCTACGACCATTAAAATCACAGGTCTTCCTACGCCTAGTAAAAGACTCGGAAAAAACAAGAATGCCGCCTCCCGCAGGCGAAGGAAGGAAAGATCATAAGCCTCATCTCATCTACAGTGGCAAACCTAGTAATGTCCCTCAGGAAGGCGATGTCTGTACTGGGTTCTCTTACCGCCTATATTCCAGCAGTAAAATGGGCCCGGTTCCATACACGGGATTAACAGTGGTGTGTCCTGGAAAACGAAGTGGTCTTGAAGGGACGGCTGAAAGGCATGCTGACTCTTCCTGGGACATAGGTCTCTCTTGTGGTGGATAGGAATAAATTCAGCACTAAGGGGGGTATCCTGGGTAAATGTTGTGTCCAGGGTGGTTACTACAGATGTCAGTCCCAGGGGGTGGGCAGCCCATCTAGATGACTATTGGGTACAAGGAACTTGGTTGAAGGAAGGGAATTTAGCCTCCTCAAACAGCTGGGAGCTCTTGGCAGAAGAGTGGGAATTAAACGAGCTGCTACCTTTTCTGCGGGGTCACCATGTGAGGGTGCTTTCCAACAACTGGCTTACAGAAGCCTACATATGCCACCAAGGGGGTACTCGCTCTTGTATACCACTGTTGATTGGAAAACAGAAAATCGCAAGGCTGACTTCCTGAGTCACAGGAAGCTAAGCCAGGGAGAGTGGTCTCTAAAGAAGTGTTCAATCAGATTGTGGAAAAGTAGATCTTTTTGCCTCCAAGAAAAACAGGAAGATCCAGAAATTCTGCTCTCTAGACCCAGAAGAGAACCCTCACATGCTGGATGCCTTCAGAATGAAGTGGACCTTCAGGCTACTCTATGCGTTTCCCCCGGTGTGTCTTATCCCGTCAGTCCTACAAAAATATCAGGGAAGACGAAACAAGGGTTTTCATTATAGCTCCCTTTTGGCTGAAAGCGCTGTCGATCTCAGGGCCGCGGGTTCTCCCAGAGGACCAGGATCTTCTGTCCAAGGGGCCTTTTCTTCATCCTCAGGTGTCAGGGCTGCATTTAACAGCCTGGAACTTGAGAGGTCAATTTTAGAGAAAAAGGGGTTTTCACCTAGATTAGTTTCTACCTTACTTAATAGAAGAAAGCCGGTAACCACAAAAATCTACGGGAGGACCTGGAGGAAATTCTTATCCTTCTCAGTGGCTGATCCAGAGGGGAGATTCTTTTAACATCAACCTAGAGTTCCTTCAGAAGGGGCTAGAGCTCGGTCTTTCAGTCAGCACCCTGAAGGTTCAGGTCTCAGCCCTAGGGGCACTATATAGTTATAACCTGGCAGGTAATAAGTGGATCGCTAGGGTTATCAAAGCCTGTAGCAGAGCTAGATGAATCCCTTCCTGTAAGGCCCCTCCCTGGGACTTGAATCTAGTTGTAACAGCATTGACAGAAAGCGCCTTTGAGCCCTAGCATTCTGTCTCAGACAGGATAATCCCGCTAAAGACATCCCTGCTAGTAGCCCTAACATCAGCACGCAGGATAAGTGACATCCAGGCTTTGTCAGCAGATTACCCGTACACTCAGGTTCTGGAGGATAGGGTAGTTTTGAGGTTAGACCCCGGATATCTTCCTAAAATTGTTACAAAATTCCACAGGTCACAGGAGATTATATTACCATCATTCTGTTCTAACCCTAGGAACCCTAAGGAAGAAAAATTACATACCCTGGACGTTAGGAGATGTTTACTTCAGTATTTAGAAGTTACAGAACCATGGAGGAAACAAAGGGCCCTTTTTGCATACTTCCACGGGCCTAGAAAGGGTCTTAAGGTGTCCAAGAGGACCTTATCAAGGTGGGTCAGAGAGGCTATTAAGTTAGCTTATGTCAGTGCAGGTAGGCCCATCCCAGAAGGTCTGAAGCCCCATTCCACAAGAGCCGTGGTGGCATCCTGGGCAGAGAAGGCGGATGTCTCCATCGACCAGATCTGTAAGGCAGCCACACTGTCATGCCGCTCTCACCGCATTCCTCTGGTGCCAGGGCTCAGCGCCCGACGTCATCACGTCGAGTGCGCACGTGCCCCTCCCGCGTTTGACCTTATGGCTGTTCACTCTACTCCAGATCCTTGTTCAGCGCGCATGCGTTCCTGAGCCTGACTACGGCCGCTCCATCTCGGGCATCTCTATGGTTCTAGAGGACCTGACCCGGAAGTCCCAGCACACTTGCCCTATATCTGGCCGCCCCTTCCTGTAGGCAGCGCCTGATTATTCTTGTGCTTCCTAGCTAGACCTGCTTGGTTCCTGCTCGGCTGCTCTCTGTACTCAGGTCCCCTGCCTTGTGCTCTTACGTGCTTCCAGCACGCACTCTGCCTTGCTTTGCTTGTGGCGTGCTTCCCAGCGCGTGCTTTGCCTTGCCTGGTTCCTCGGCGTGCTTTCCAGCGCGTGCTCTGCCTTGCCTGGTTCCTCGCCATGCTTCCCAGCACATGCTCTGCCTTGCTTCGTACCCAGGCGTGCTTCTTGCATGCGCCCTGTTTTGCCTCTTACCTAAGCGTGCCTCTCGGCACACGTTATACGTACTCCTGTCTGTTGCTTACTCTCGTATACACTTCTAGCACTGTCCTGTACTCTGCGTGCCCTCGTGCACACGCCTTGCACTGTCCTGTACTCTGCGTGTTCCTGTGTCCATGCTTTGCTCACGTTCACACCCTGCATAGTCCTGTCTTCTGTGAGCTGGCCACCTGGTTCCAGCAGTCGAGGTTCTTCATCCCCTGGGTCTGCCTCTGATGCTCCCTGTATAGAGAGTGGTTCTCACTAGGTCAGCTCTCCCAGGGTGGGTTGTTATCACGACCCAGAGGGTCCACTCCAGGAGTCATCACAGTATAATCAGGCCATGGACCCCGCTGGTACCTCGGCCGCAACTCAAAGAGTTGCTCTTTTTGCGGAAAAACCAGACACGGATTATGTCAGTTATGAAATCTATGAATACCCAGCTGTCCACCTACAGGACATCTGACCTAGGCAACGCCTCTCAGTGGGCCAGTCTCCAACAAGAGCTCACTCAGCAATGTGACACTCAGGCCCACATCCTCAGCTATATGGCGTCCGTAGATAACCGACTCCTTTTCCTACAATCTGTTGCCTCCGTACCAGCCAAGCTTCGGTCTCGCGCCCACAGCCCCGCTTAGGCAAACCACCGCAATAGAGTGGTGACCCTAAGTTGTGTCGGGGGTTTTTAAATCTATGCCGACGGCATTTTAAGCTTTTGCCACTGCAATATCCCACTGCAATAGCCCACCGATCAAGCTAAGGTGGCCTTTATTGTTTCCCACTTAGAGCGAGAGACGTTAGCATGGGTGAATCCCCTCTGGGAGCGTGATGACCCACACGTCTCTCAGCTCTCCACCTTTTTGGACACCTTCCGCAAAGTGTTCGACGAGCTGGGTTGCCTGGCTTCCACCACCGAGGCTCTCTTCAACCTCCATTAGGGTACTCTATCCATTGGACAATAAGCCATCCATTTTCGCACATTATCCTCCGAACTCGGTTGGAACAATGAGGCCATCATAGGGGTCTTTTGGCATGGCCTGTCTGGTCAGATTAAAGATGAACTGGCAGGTCGGGATACCCCGACCTCTTTGGAAGACTTAATCTCTCTTGCGACACGCATTGATCTGCGTTTCCAAGAACGTACCCGTGAGGCAGCCAGGAAGAGACGGCCTCCTCGTCTCTCTTCGTCTACTCGCAGTTCTCCCCACTTACTATCCGTGCTATCTTCTGCGAGCACTGTATCTGAGTCTATGGAGGTGGACCGACTCAAGATGGCTGAACAGCGTCGTAGGGAGAGACTTGCACAAGGGTTTTTTTTCTACTGTGGGAGTGCTTCTCACCTCCTTCGCTCCTGCTTCGAGACCGGGAGACTTCTCCACCTAGGTTTGGTAGGAGAGGCCTCTTTAGCTGTATGTGATTCCTCTCCTCCCCTGACTGTGTCTGTTTTGCTGAATCTTGGTTCCAAACGTTATTCTGAGGAGTCTTATGTGGATTCAGGCGCAGCAGAGAACTTCATCAGGCTCGAGGCAGTTAAAAAATACCAGATTCCTGTCAGGTCCCTGGAGACTCCTCAGCTGATGGCTTTGGTCGATGGTAAGCCCTTGCAGGAGACCGTTACCCAGGTCACCGAAGAAGTGGAGCTGCAGATTGGAGCCCTGCATCGAGAGAAGATCTCCTACGTCCTGTCGACTATGTCCCACACGCTTCTTCTTGGTCTCCCTTGGATGCGAGCACATGAGCCAACTCTTGACTGGCGATCTGGCGATATACTCCATTGGGGGCAATCTTGTCAGAAGAAGTGCCTGCTGTCCGTCCATCCGATGTATTCTGCCAGTTCGTCCTCGGCACCTGAAGGTCTGCCATCAGCTTATTGGTCTTTCGCAGATGTCTTTGACAAGAAGGAAGCCGAGACTCTGCCCCCACATTGACCATACGACTGTCCAATTGACCTCGCCCCTGGTTCTGCCCCACCTAAGGGTAGGATATACCCGCTATCTCCTGCTGAAACCCAAGCTATGTCGGAATATATCCAGGAAAATTTAGCCAGAGGTTTCATCCGTAAGTCTTCCTCGCCCACAGGAGCGGCGTTTTTCTTTGTCAAAAAGAAAGACATCTCCCTCCGTCCCTGCATAGACTATAGCGGGCTTAGCGACATCACGGTCAAAAACAAACACCCGCTGCCTCTGATCCCAGAGCTCTTTGACCGCCTAAGAGGGGCGCAAATTTTCACCAAGTTGGATCTCCGTGGGGCTTACAACTTGATCCGTATTCGTTCTGGTGACGAGTGGAAGACCGCCTCTAACACCCGAGACAGCCACTACGAGTATTTGGTCATGCCTGTTCCCGGAGTTCGTGAACAACGTTTTCCAGGATATGCTATACTCCTGTGTAGTGGTCTACCAGGATGATATCCTCGTGTTTTCTCGAGACCTGTCTGCCCACAGAAAGGACGTGCGCCAAGTACTGCTACGTTTAAGAGAGAACCGCCTTTACGAAAAGATTGAGAAATGTGTCTTCGAACAAAAGTCCTTACCATTCCCGGGGTACATTATTTCGGACTCTGGTCTACGCATGGATCCGGCAAAAGTGTCCGCCGTTCTCCTCCTGGTTCTGGAGAGCCCTTTGTGGCCTTATGAAAGTGACACTGGATTTTTCCTCTGCCTACCATTCCTAAACCAATAGGAAAGTAGAGCATATGAATCAAATCCTCACGTCTTATCTTCATCACTTTTCGAATGCTCATCAGGACATCTGGGTCAGTTTACTTCCATGGGCAGAGTTTGCGTACAACAACCACACAAGTGAATCTTCCTCCAAGTCTCCCTTCTTTATCATCTTCGGACAACATCCCAGTGTGCCTCTACTGGTACCTCCTGTCTCGGGAGTTGCTGCGGCCAACTCTCTGTCCATGGAGTTCTCCAGGGTCTGGCAGGAGATCAAAACTGCTCTTGAAAAAGCACGAGACAGGATGAAATACCATGCAGATAAAAGGCGCTTGGACTCTCCTCCTTTTCTTCCTGATGACAAGGTGTGGCTTTCTTCCAAATACTTTCGCCTTAAAGTACCTTCTTACAAACTGGGTCCTCGATACATTGCTCCTTTTGAGGTCCTCGAGCGTATTAATGATGTGCTGTACAAATTGAAGCTACCTGCCTTACTCCGCATTCCTAATTCCTTCCATGTGTCCCTCCTCAAGCGCGCTCAATCGGTTTCATCCTTCTCCGGGCCACACACCTCAGCCTGTTGGCGTGGGGGATGAATTTGAGGTAAATGATATCCTGGCCATAAAGAGGGTATGAGAGAAACCCTTTTCTTAACCCCTCTCTGCCATCAGACGTACTATTCCGTCCATGTGACCCTGGACATAATTCCCATGGACGGAATAGTACGTCATGGGCAATCAGCTGCGCTCCCGGGGGGAGCGTAGCTGATCGCGGCCGGGTGTCAGCTGTATATCACAGCTGACACCCAGCACTATGTGTCAGGAGCGGTCACGGACTGCTCCCGGCACATTAACCCCTGGCACACCGCGATCAAACATGATCGCTGTGTACCCGGGGCACAGGGGAGGATCGCGCAGGGTGGGGGCTCCCTGCGCGCTCCCCTGTGACCCTCAGAGCAGCGCGATGTGTCGCGCTGTTCCGAGGGTCCGTCCTCCCTCCAGGTCCCCGGATCCAAGATGGCGCCGGGGTCCTGCAGGGAGGCGGCTTCCTCAGTGCCTGCTGAGAGCAGGCGCTGAGGAAGCCTGCAGCGATGCCAGAGCGATCGCTGGTGTGACAGAGTGCTGTGCACACTTTCACACCAGCGATCTGATAAAATACTGTGATGTCCCACCCTGGGACAAAGTAAAAAAGTAAAAAAAATAAAAAATAAAAAGTAGTAAAAAAAATCATAAAAAAAAAAAAAAATATTCCCCAATAAATTCATTTCTTCCTGTAAATAAAAAAAAAAAAAACATTAAAAGTACACATATTTGGTATCGCCACGTCCGTAACGACCCCCCCTATAAAACTGTCCCACTAGTTAACCCCTTTAGTGAACCCCTTAAAAAAAAAAAAAAAAAGCAAAAAATCAATGCTTTATCATCATACTGCCGAACAAAAAGTGGAATAACACGCGATCAAAAAGACCGATATAATAGGAAAATGGTGTGCACACGGACAAATGGTCGAGGTGCAAGTGCAACGGTATGGTACCTATTGTAAAGTAAGATAATGCACTGCACACTCTGTAGGAATTCTATGCAAAATAACAGAAATTTATTGACACAACCAATTAGAAGAGGCATACAGTGAATATAAGTAACAAATAAATCATTTGACGTTTCGACTCTCCTGAGTCTTAATCATAAGTCACTGATATTAAGTGAGTCCTAACTAGAGAAATACCTTTTAGGACAAAGCTGAAGAATTATATTAGAGGTTATGGCCATATATTTAATGTATGCAAAGGGTTTTAGACCTCGTTGGTTGTTGTGAATACGGGGTAAAGCAAATGAGAGCCCCTTAACTGGTGGACCTAATGGGAGCGCCGCTCAGAACACCCTTCCTCCATTAGGTCCACCAGTTAAGGGGCTCTCATTTGCTTTACCCCGTATTCACAACAACCAACGAGGTCTAAAACCCTTTGCATACATTAAATATATGGCCATAACCTCTAATATAATTCTTCAGCTTTGTCCTAAAAGGTATTTCTCTAGTTAGGACTCACTTAATATCAGTGACTTATGATTAAGACTCAGGAGAGTCGAAACGTCAAATGATTTATTTGTTACTTATATTCACTGTATGCCTCTTCTAATTGGTTGTGTCAATAAATTTCTGTTATTTTGCATAGAATTCCTACAGAGTGTGCAGTGCATTATCTTACTTTACAAAAAGACCGATATAATTAAACATGATACTGCTGAAAACGTCATCTTGTCCCGCAAAAAACGAGCTGTCATACAGCATCATCAGCAAAAAAATAAAAAAGTTATAGCTCGCAGAATAAAGCGATGCAAAAATAATGATTTTTTATATAAAATTGTTTTTATTCTATAAAAGCGCCAAAACATAAAAAAATGATATAAATGAGGTATCGCCGTAATCGTACTGACCCGAAGAATAAAACTGCTTTATCAATTTTACCACACGCGGAACGGTATAAACGCCTTCCCCAAAAGAAATTCATGAATTGCTGATTTTTGTTCATTCTAACCTCCCAAAAATCGAAATAAAAAGCGATCAAAAAATGTCACATGCTCAAAAATGGTACCAATAAAAACGTCACCTCGTCCCGCAAAAAATAAGACCTCACATGACTCTGTGGGCCAAAATATGCAAAAATTATAGCTCTCAAAATGTGGTGATGCAAAAAACTACTTTTTGCAATAAAAAGCGTCTTTTAGCGTGACAGCTGCCAATCACAAAAACCCGCTATAAATAGTAAATCAAATCCCCCTTTATCACCCCCTTAGTTAGGGAAAAATAATAAAATTAAAAAAATGTATTTATTTCCATTTTCCCATTAGGGTTAGGGTTGCGACTAAAGTTAGGGTTAGGGTTGGCGCTAAAGTTAGTATTAGGGTTATGGTTGGGATTAGGGTTAGGGGTGTGTTAGGGTTAGGTTTGTGGTTAGGGTTGGGACTAGGGTTAGGGGTGTGTTGGGGTTAGGGTTGGAGTTAGAATTGGGGGGTTTCTGCTGTTTAGGCACATCAGGGGCTCTCCAAATGTGACATGGCGTCTGATCTCAATTCCAGCCAATTCTGCGTTGAAAAAGTCAAACGGTGCTCCTTCACTTCTGAGCTCTGCCATGCGCCCAAACAGTAGTTTACCCCCGCATATGGGGTATCGGCGTACTCTGGACCACAAGAGTTATTGTGCAATTTGTCCTATTTCTTCTGTTACCCTTGGGAAAATAAAAAACTGGGGGCGACAAAATCATTTTTGTAAAAAAAAAAAATGATTTTTTTGTTTTTACGGCTGTATGTTATAAATTTTCTGTGAAGCACTTGGGGCTTCATAGCGCTCACCACACTTCTAGATAAGTTCCTTGTGGGGTCTATTTTCCAAAATGGGGTCACTTGTGGGGGATTTCCACTGTTTAGGCACATCAGAGGCTCTCCAAATGCGACATGACGCCCCCAGACCATTCCATCAAAGTCTGCAATCCAAAACGTCACTACTTCCCTTCCGAGCCCCGACGTGCGCCCATACAGTAGTTTACTCCCACATATTGGGTATCAGCATACTGAGGACAAATTGGACAACAACTTTTGGGGTCCAATTTCTCCTGTTACCCTTGTGAAAATAAAATATTGGGGGCGAAAAAATCAATTTTGTGGAAAAAATATGATTTTTTAATTTTACGGCTCTACGTTATAAACTTGTGTGAAGCACTTGGGGGTTCAAATTGCTCACCAAAGATCTAGATAAGTTCCTTAGGGGGTCTAGTTTCCAAAATGGGGTCACTTGTGGGGGGTTTCCACTGTTTAGGCACATCAGGGACTCTCCAAATGCAACATGGCGTTCAATCTCAATTCCAGCCAATTTTGGTTGGAAAAAGTCAAATGGTGCTCCTTCCATTCCGAGCTCTGCCATGCGCCCAAACAGTGGTTCCCCCACATATGGGGTATCAGCGTACTCAGGACAAATTGGACAACAACTTTTGAGGTCCAATTTCTCCTGTTACCTATGGAAAAATAAAAAATTAGTGACTAAGAGATAATTTTTGTGGGAAAAAAATAGGATTTTTTATTTTTCATGCCCGGGCATTATAAACTTGTGTGAAGCACTTGGGGTTCAAAGTGCTCACCAAAGATCTAGATAAGTTCCTTAGGGGGTTTAGCTTCCAAAATGGGGTCACTTGTGGGGGTTTCCACTGTTTAGGCTCATCTGGGGCACTACAAACGGAACATGACCCCCATCAATGTTTGCATTCCAAAACGTTACTGCTTCCTTTCCAAGCCCTGCCGTGCGCCCAAACAGTTCCCCCCCCACATATGGGGTATCAGCGTACTCAGGACAAATTGGACAACAACTTTTGGGGTCCAATTTCCTTGGGAAAATTCAAAAATTTGGGACTAAAAAATCATTTTTGTGGAAAATTGTTTCTTTTTTTTTCACACCCAGGCATTATAAACTTTTGTGAAACACTTTGGGGTTCAAAGTGCTCACAACAGATCTACAGATCTAGATAAGTTCCTTAGGGGGTTTAGTTTCCAAAATGGTGTCACTTGTGGTGGGTTTCCACTGTTTAGGCGCATCAGGGGCTCTCCAAACAGGACATGGCGTCCAATCTCAACTCCAGCCAATATTAGTTTGAAAAAGTCAAACGTCGTTCCTTCCCTTACGAGCTCTGCCGTGTGCCCAAACAGTGGTTTTCCCCCACATATAGGGTATTGGCATACTCAGGAGAAATTGCACAACAACTTTATCTGCCCATTTTCTCCTTTTACCCTTGTCAAAATAAAAAAAAGTTTGTAAAAGATCATTTTTGTGGCTAAAAAGTTAAATATTAATTTTTTCCTTCCACGTTGCTTCAGCTCCTGTGAAGCACCTGAAGGGTTATTAAACTTCTTGAATGTGGTTTTGAGTACCTTGAGGGGTGCAGTTTTTAGAATATTGTCACTTTTTGGTATTTTCTGCTATATAGACCCATCAAAGTGACTTCAAATGTGAGGTGGTCCCTAAAAAAATGGCTTTGTAAATTTTGTTGTAAAAATGAGAAATCACTGGTCAACTTTTAACCCTTATAATTTCCTAACAAAAAAAATTTTGGTTCCAAAATTGTGCTGATGTAAAGTAGACATGTGGAAAATGTTATTTCTTAACTATTTTGTGAGACATATTTCTCTGTTTTAAGGGAAAAAAAATTCAAAGTTTGAAAATTGCAAAATTTTCAAAATTTTCGCCATATTTGTGTTTTTTTCAAAAATAAACGCAAGTTATATCGAAGAAATTATACTTCTAACGTGAAGTACAATATGTCACGAGAAAACAATCTCAGAATCGCGAAGATCCGTTGAAGCGTTCCAGAGTTATAGCCTCATAAAGAGACAGTGGTCAGAATTGTAAAAATTGGCCCGGTCATTAACGTGCAAACCACCCTTGGGGGTGAAGGGGTTAATTGACTAGAAAGGCTTTGGTCCAGAAGAAAGGTCTTTGGAACCCCGGGAGAATATCCAAGCTCCCCAGATTTTGTCTAAGTTTCTTTCCAGCCTTAGAAAGGGGGTGCTTAAAGAGGGGGTTGCTGTCTTGCTGCTCTCACCGCATTTCTCTGGTGCCGGGGCTCAGCGCCCGACGTCATCACGTCGAGTGCGCACGAGCACCTCCCGCGCTTGACCCTGTGGCTGTTCACTCTACTCCAGATCCTTGTCCAGCGTGCATGCGTTCCTGAGCCTGACTACGGCCTCTATGGTTTTGGAGTATCTGACCCGGAAGTCCCAGCACACTTGCCCTATATCTAGCCACCTCTTCCTGCAGGCAGCGCCTGATTATTGTTGTGCTTCCTAGCTAGACCTGCTTGGTTCCTGCTCGACTGCTCTCTGTACTCAGGTCCCCTGCCTTGTGCTCTTACATGCTTCCAGCACGCGCTCTGCCTTGCTTTGTACCCTGGCGTGCTTCCCAGCGCGCACTCTGCCTTGCCTTTTACCTGGGCGTGCTTCCCAGCGCGCGCTCTGCCTTACCTGGTGCCTCAGCGTGCTTCCCAGCACGTGCTCTGCCTTTCTTTGCACCCTGGCGTGCTTCTCGCACGCGCCCTGTTTTGCCTCTTAAAGGGAATCTGTCACCCCATTTTTCGACTATGAGATGCGGCCACCGCCATCAAGGGCTTATCTACAGCATTCTGTAATGCTGTAGATAAGCCCCCGATGTTACCTGAAAGAGAAGAATAATGAGTTAGATTATACTCACCCGGGGACGGTACGGAGTCCAATTCGGTCCGGAGGGAGTCGTGGTCCGATGTGGCGCCTCCCATCTTTTAGCGATGACGTCCTCTTCTTTGCTTCCAGTCGTGGCTCCGGCTCGAGGGCAGAGCAGAGTACTGCAGTGTGCAGGCGCCGGGAAAGGTCAGCGAGGTCCGGCACCTGCGCACTGCAGTACTTTACTCTGCTCTCAAACAGGGCAGAGCAGTGCGCCTGCGCCGGAGCCACGACAGGTAACTTTGGAGTCTTATCTACAGCATTACAGAATGCTGTAGATAAGCCCCTGATGGCGGTGGCCGCATTTCATAGTCAAAAAATGGGGCGACAGATTCCCTTTAACCAAGTGTGCCTCTCGGCACACGTTATACGTACTCCTATCTGTTGCTTACTCTCATATACACGTCTAGCACTGTACTGTACTCTGCAGACCCCATGTACGCTCCTTGCACTGTCCTGTACTCTGCGTATTCCAAGTACGCGCCTTGCACTGTCCTGTACTCTGCGTACTCCGTGTACGCGCCTTACACTGTCCTGTACTCTGCGTGCCCTCATGCACACGTCTTGCACTGTCCTGTACTCTGCGTGCCCTCGTGCACACGCCTTGCACTGTTCCGTACTCTGCGTGTTCCCGTTTCCATGCTTTGCTCACGTTCACACCCTGCGTAGTCTTGTCTTCTGTGAGCCAGCCACCTGGTTCCAGCAGTCGTGGTTTTTCATCCCCCTGGGTCTGCCACTGTTACTCCTTGTGAGGGGGTGGTTCTCACTAGGTCAGCTCGCCCAGGGTGGGTTGGTATCACGACCCAGAGGGTCCACTCCAGGAGTCGTCACACACATGGTCCTCACCCTCCACCTTTATAACACTATAGACTGGATCTGTCTGCTTCCTCTGACCTCACGTTTGGGAGAAGGGTTCTACAGGCTGTGGCCTCTCCTAAGATATGAGTAATTCTCTGTAATTCTCTCGTGTTGCCGTCATGGGTGACTGAAAAACACGTTATTAGTTACCGGTAATGTGTTTTTTTCGTAACCCATGACGGAACCCTAATATTCCCTCCCTTTTGCCAAATTAATCACTTTCTGATCAGTGTTTTTTTGTTTTTATACACCTTTTTTGTGTTGGTGGAAGTTAACAATGAATAGGGATATAAATGTATATAATTAGGTGTGTACACGAACCTGGAAGTTCCTTCCGTGCTCTGTAAACCAACTGATGTAGAGAGAGGAGCCTCCCTTTTTATCTTGAAGGTTTCGTGTCCTTGAAGGGCGGATCCCCTCTCTCGTGATGCCATCATGGGTTACAAAAAACACATTACTGGTAAGTAGAGTTGAGCGAAACAGGTCGTACAGATTCAAAAATCGCCGACTTTCGCCAAAGTCGGGTTTCGCCGAGCGAAACCCGACCATAGCGTGAGGTCGGCCAAAGTCGGTTTTCCCATAATGCTTGAAGGCGCCTTTTCTCAGCCAATGAGCAAGGACGTACACTGTGGGTATGAGATGACATGGGCAGCGGCCACCATCATCTTAGAGAAGGGCATTGCAGTGATTGGCTTGCTTTGTGTGACGTCACAGTGGCTATAAAAGCCCTGACCGCCGACCGCCATTTTACTTCTGCCGATCTTAGCGTAGGGAGAGGTTGCTGATGCTGTTTATCAGTAGGGAGAGAGTTAGGCAGGAAAAAAAAGTTATTCTGTGCTTGTGCTGATAGCAATTGTGGTGTACAATTAGTGTGCAGTGACAGGGGAGGATTTTGTTGTGTGCAGCAGTGCTGGTTATTAGGCTGCCTGCCAGTGACAGGGGAGGATTTTCTTGTGTGCAGCAGCAGAGCTGGTTAATAGGCTGCCTGCTAGCTGTATTACTGTGTGTACACTGCTGTGAAGACTGCTTTTTACACAGCACTAATACTTTTATTCTTTTTATCTGCAGTTACCGAGCGTTCATTTTTTCCCACACCGTATAGAGCTGTACGCTCCTCACACACTACCGTATCTCGGACAAACACATGCTGACTATCTGTGTGTGACTCCGGAAATATATGCGGAGATTTACAGTTACCCCTAGACTGTATACAGCTGTACTCCTGTGATACAGTACCCTTTTTCTGCTTTTTATATTCTGGTCTAATCCATACCGAGCCTGTGAGCGTCTGTGTCTGACTCCGGAATATATACGGAGATTTACAATTACCCCTACACTGTATACAGCTGTACGCTTCTGATAGATTACCCTTTTTCTGCTTTTTATATTCTGGTCTAATCCATACTGAGCCTGTGAGCGTCTGTGTGTTACTCCGGAAATATATACGGAGATTTACAGTTACCCTAGACTGTATACAGCTGTACGCTTCTGATACAGTACCCTTTTTCTGCTTTTTATATTCTGGTCTAATCCATACTGATACTCTGAGCATCTGTGTGTTACTCCTGAAATATATACGGAGATTTAAAATTACCCCAACACTGTATACAGCGGTACGCTTCTGATACATTACCCTTTTTCTGCTTTTTATATTCTGGTCTAATCCATACTGAGCCTGTGAGCGTCTGTGTGTTACTCTGGAAATATATATGGAGATTGAAAATTACCACAACACTGTATACAGCTGTACACTTGTGATACAGTACCCTTTTTCTGCTTTTTATATTCTCGTCTAATCCATACTGAGACTGTAAGCGTCTGTGTGTTAGTCCGGAAATATATACAGAGATTTACAATTACCCCTAGCCTGTATACAGCTGTATGCTTCTGATACATTACCCTTTTTCTGCTTTTTATTTCTGGTCTAATCCATACTGAGCCTGTGAGAGTCTGTGTCTGACTCTGGAAATATATACGGAGACTTACAATTATCCCTAGACTGTATAGAGCTGTACGCTTCTGATACATTACCCTTTTTCTCCTTTTTATTGTCTGGTCTAATCCAAACTGAGCCTGTGAACATCTGTGTGTCACTCCTGAAATATGTACGGAGATTTACAATTACCCCTACACTGGTATCTTCAGATACATTACCCTTTTTCTGCTTTTTATATTCTGGCGTAATACATACTGAGCCTGTAAGAGTCTGTGTCTGACTCTGGAAATATATTCAGAGATTTACAATTATCCCTAGACTGTATAGAGCTGTAAGCTTCTGATACATTACCCTTTTTCTGCTTTTTATATTCTGGTCTAATCCATACTGAGCCTGTGAGCGTCTGTGTGTTACTCTAGAAATATATATGGAGATTGAAAATTACCCCAACACTGTATACAGCTGTACACTTGTGATACAGTACCCTTTTTCTGCTTTTTATATTCTGGTCTAATCCATACTGAGCCTGTGAGCGTCTGTGTGTTACTCTAGAAATATATATGGAGATTGAAAATTACCCCAACACTGTATACAGCTGTACACTTGTGATACAGTACCCTTTTTCTGCTTTTTATATTCTCGTCTAATCCATACTGAGCCTGTGAGCGTCTGTGTGTTACTCCGGAAATATATACGGAGATTTACAATTACCCCTAGAATGTATACAGCTGTATGCTTCTGATACATTACCCTTTTTCTGCTTTTTATATTCTGGTCTAATCCATACTGAGCCTGTGGGAGTCTGTGTCTGACTCTGGAAATATATACGGAGACTTACAATTATCCCTAGACTGTATTCAGCTGTACGCTTCTGATACATTACCCTTTTTCTCCTTTTTATTTTCTGGTCTAATCCATACTGAGCCTGTGAACATCTGTGTGTTACTCCTGAAATATATACGGAGATTTACAATTACCCCTACACTGTATATGCCTGGTATCTTCTGATACATTACCCTTTTTCTGCTTTTTATATTCTGGACGGTGTAATACATACTGCGCCTGTGAGAGTCTGTGTCTGACTCTGGAAATATATACGGAGATTTACAATTATCCCTAGACTGTATACAGCTGTACGCTTCTGATACATTACCCTTTTTCTGCTTTTTATATTCTGGTCTAATCCATACCGAGCCTGTGAGTGTCTGTGTCTGACTCCGGAAATATATACAGAGATTTACAATTACCCCTAGACTGTATACAGCTGTACGCTTCTGATAAATTACCCTTTTTCTGCTCTTTATATTCTGGTGTAATCCATACCGAGCCTGTGAGCGTCTGTGTCTGACTCCGGAAATATATGCAGAGATTTACAATTACCCCTAGACTGTATACAGCTGTACGCTTCTGATACATTACCCTTTTTCTGCTTTTTATATTCTGGTCTTATCCATACTGAGCCTCTGAGCATCTGTGTGTTACTCCTGAAATATATACGGAGATTTACAATTACCCCTACACTGTATACGCCTGTTATCTTCTGATACATTACCCTTTTTCTGCTTTTTATATTCTGGTGTAATCCATACTGAGCCTGTGAGAGTCTGTGTCTGACTCTGGAAATATATTCAGAGATTTACAATTATCCCTAGACTGTATAGAGCTGTAAGCTTCTGATACATTACCCTTGTTCTGCTTTTTATATTCTGGTCTAATCCATACTGAGCCTGTGAGCGTCTGTGTGTATATCCGGAAATATATACGGAGATTTAAAATTACCCCAACACTGTATACAGCTGTACACTTGTGATACAGTACCCTTTTTCTGCTTTTTATATTCTGGTCTAATCCATACTGAGCCTGTGAGCGTCTGTGTGTTACTCCGGAAATATATATGGAGATTTACAATTACCCCTAGACTGTATACAGCTGTATGCTTCTGATACATTACCCTTTTTCTGCTTTTTATATTCTGGTGTAATCCATACTGAGCCTGTGAGAGTCTGTGTCTTACTCTGGAAATATATACGGAGACTTACAATTATCCCTAGACTGTATACAGCTGTACGCTTCTGATACATTGCCCTTTTTCTGCTTTTTATATTCTGGTCTAATCAATACTGAGTCTGTGAACATCTGTGTGTTACTCCTGAAATATATACGGAGATTTACAATTACCTCTACACTGTATACGCCTGGTATCTTCTGATACATTACCCTTTTTCTGCTTTTTATATTCTGGTGTAATACATACTGAGCCTGTGAAAGTCTGTGTCTGACTCTGGAAATATATACGGAGATTTACAATTATCCCTCGACTGTATAGAGCTGTTCGCTTCTGATACATTACCCTTTTTCTGCTTTTTATATTCTTGTCTAATCCATACTGAGCCTGTGAGAGTCTGTGTCTGACTCCGGAAATATATATGGAGATTTACAATTACCCCTAGACTGTATACAGCAGTACGCTTCTGATTCATTACCCTTTTTGTGCTTTTTATATTCTGGTCTAATCCATACCGAGCCTGTGAGCGTCTGTGTCTGACTCCGGAAATATATACGGAGATTTACAATTAACCCTTGACTCTATACAGCTGTACGCTTCTGATACATTACCCTTTTTGTGCTTTTTATATTCTGGTCTAATCCATACTGAGCCTGAGAGCGTGTGTGTGTGACTCTTGAAATATATACGGAGATTTACAATTTTCCCCAATACTTTATACAACTGGTATCTTCTGATACAGTACCCTTTTTCTGCTTTTATATTCTGGTCTAATCCATACTGAGCCTGTGAGCGTCTGTGTGTTACTCTCAAAATATAGACGGAGATTTTGATTTTTCCCCTTCACCGTATACAGCTGTACGCTTCTGATACAGTACCATGTATCTGCTGGTATTTTGGGTACATTTTCCCAAACATGATGAAGTATGGTGGAAGAGGCCATGGGCGTAGGGGGCCAGCTGGTACTGATGGTGGTGGTGGTGCATCTGCTGGTAGTGCCAAAAGCACAATAGAACCTAAGGCAGGAGGTGTTGAGCCTGCGTCATCGTCTGGCTCCAGAAGGCCTGGAAGGCTCCCTTTTCTGGAAGTAGATAAACCGCTTTGAAAGCCGGCGCATCAGGAACTGGTTTTGTCTTACATTGCCGAAACAGCCTCCAGCTCTATCGCCTCCTCTTCTGAAGTTTCAAAAAATGCAAGCACTGAGTCAACAGTGCAGGCTCCTGGTCAGGAACAACACCTTTCTTTGTGTCCTTCACCCCCACCAAAAGTGAAGGATGCGGCAGGCCACACTTCAGATTACTCCATGGAGCTCTTTTCACATACCATGTCTGGGTTATCAAGTCAAATCCTGAATTCCCCAGTCCAACATGAATCTGACATGGAGTGCACTGATGCACAGCCACTGCTAGATGATTCTGCTGGTACATTCACCCAGAGTGTGGCGCTCTTGAGGGTTCAGTCGCCACAGAGATGTTGCATCTCATCCAGAGGTGTGACACCCCACTCCC
>JARQOD010000008.1:142268750-142329044 GCA_033576555.1 Oophaga sylvatica | reverse complement strand
TTGTGTTGCAGCCAATGGCACGGGGAACATTTCACAAGTAGAGGGAAGAATGGATTCAATGCAATTTTAACAATTTCTTGATGCAAACATAACACCATCTGTAAAAAAGCTGTAGCTGAAAAGAGGAAGAGGATGGCTTCTGCAAATAATGATTCTAAATACACATCAAAATCCACAATAGATGACCTCAAAAGGCGCAAGCTGAAGGTTTTACAATGGCCCTCACAGTCCCCTGATCTGAACATCATTGACAATCTGTGGCTAGACCTTAAGATAGCAGAGGATACAAGACAACCCAGGAATCTCACAGAACTGGAAGAATTTTCCAAGGACAAACAGATGAAAATACCTCAAACAAGAATTGAAAGACCCTTGTCTGGCTACAAAAAGCATTTACAAGCTGTGATACTTGCAAAAGGGGGTAACAATGCAGGGTGCCCAAACTTTTGTATAGGGCCATTTTCGTTTTTGTAATTTCTAAAATGTAAAAGATATTGTTATACAATGCATTGCACTGTTTAGAGAAGCATTCCTCCTCCTTCCATCCAATATTTGTATCCTCTTAATAAATTGCAGTCATCATATTATATAGAACTGTGTACTTAAAATTGCTCATTTTGCCTTTCTACCCAGCTAATTCTTCTCTTTTCCATTAGGTCTATGACATCACGTGATTAAAAATTGATAAGCTCAATCCTTCTAAGCTCTATTCAGAAACAAGAGGTCAATTTTCCCTGTATGACTCAAGTCACTGCAAAGTCCCTTGGAAAGAGCGTGATGGAGCAGCTGGGTCAGGAGTTGAAGAGAGGGGATGATCAATGCATGGACAAGAGATTTCCTGTTTCTACATACAGCAGAGAAAAGAGAAGAATTAGCTGGGCAGAAAGGCAAAATGATAACTTGTAAGTACACAGTGTTATATAATATGATGGTTGCAATATATTAAGAGGATAAAAACTTTGATGGGAGGCGTGCTTCTTTAAATGTGAATTTAGCGTTTGACAAAATGCATGCATATTATTTCTCACTGCAAAATGCAATTACATTTATATAATTTATACAATGTGATTTTCTGGATTTTATTTTTGATATTCTATCTCTCAATGTTAAAATTAACCTACCCTTAAAATTATAGACTGTTCATATCTTTGTCAGTGGGCAAACTTACAAAATCAGCAAGAGGTCAAATACTTATTTCCCCTACGTCATTTTTTTGAGGGGTCCCCAATTTTAATAACCAGGAAAGGCTATACAGCTGTGAGCGGATATTAATGGCCTGGGAATCTTTATGAATAGTCTCTTTCCCAGAATATTAACATCAGCTCCCAGCTGTCGGCTTTCCCTCAGCTGTTTATGAAAATTACGAGGGACCCCACTAGTTTCTTTTTGTTAATTTTTAAAATTTATCTACTAGTACATAAAAATACACACCCAATGTGTGAGAAACAGCTGTTATTAACTCAGGTGACATTACGGTTCTTGTTGACAATTAAAAAAGTAATTGAAAAAAAAACACCTCGGGGTCCCCTGTATTTTCACAATCAGTGGAGGGAAAGCCGACGGCTGGGCTGATGTTAATATTCTGGGAAAGAGACAATATTCATAAAGGTTCGAAGGCCATTAATATTAGTTCACAGCTGTATACTTAGCCTTTCCTATTTATTAAAATGTGGGACCCCCCCAAAAAAATGACATAGGGTCCCCCTATGTTTAAAAACAAACAAAAGCTGGGCAATTCTGTGGAAAAATGCCTGAATGAGAGCTGTGAACTATAAAAGGAGGATCTGCATCTGTTCTTAGAGACTCTACTTGACAGTAGCCATGACATCATGGCTCCAACTGAAGGAAAACAGAGCTGCTCTATTCACCATCATTGAACCCTCAAAGATGTTTGGAGAATCCAGGTTGGGACAATCAGCTCACCTGGCCACGTAAGTCAATGGACTGTTGGCTTCCTAAGCTTGTCGTTACCTCCTCGCTGTGGGTGCCCACCAAAAGTGGAATGCCACTGGGGGGTAGTCGACCCTGGAAGCTCCGAATTCACAGCTGCTCTAATTCCGACAAGTCAGCGAAAAGTTAGACCCTGTAATTTGCATCATCTTGGATATTTTGCAGGGACTGTTCTATGTTTTACTTGCCTGTTTTGTGGTACAATAAAGCATTGCCACAATGTTTTACCCTCACCTTGTGTTGTCTGAGTAATATTATGCCCACGGGAAAGGAGAGCGGGCGTTCTGTAGGATGATCCCTGCCCATGCGTTGTTGAGCCCGCAGAGAGAGCACTCACTGACTCCCATGTCTCCACAATTACAGTACACCCCAACTTCTTTCTTGCTAATAACCCGTTCCTTGCTTATTACAGCTCAGCAGGTGATATGATATTTAATGACAAATATGTTGCCCAACGTGGACAGGAGATCCCAGAAGACAACATATCATTGTTCAATGTGTTCATTACCCAATTAAAATCCTGAGCCCTTTGCCGGGATGTTAATCCTGTAAGTGCGGCTGTAAATTCCTTCTCCTGCCCCTGATTAACATGGGGTGAAGCGGACTACGTGCCTGTTGTCACTTGGCATTTCACCCATGTAAACGAGGACAGGCGAGACCTGCATCGTTGACCTCAGTCTTCTCCAAGTGACACATTAAAAGCTTTGCATTAGCGACGGCGGTTACCATGGTTTATAGGAACCGATATTGACCAACTTATCCCCTTTAGCTTAATTCATCGCAAAGGCTGAGGGATATACTGTATAATGCCATTGTCATCCACTATCAGCCCGGGCATGCGGCGTACCTGGGATTATATCATTATAATGGATGAACGCATGTACAGCGTACAAGGGGTCAAAGATGACTCACATTTATTACTGGAGAGGGTCTATTTCCTATATTAAAGAGCTCATTTATCAATTCAGGTGCAGGTGACGCTCTCATATGTAAATTATACACAATGGTTGCCACTTTCCCTTGTGCCGAATTGATGGGTTTATGGCGCATTTTACATCTGCAATTACATATTAGACACAATGGGGAAGATTTATAAAAAAGTGTCTTTCATTACCCATACCAACCAATCACAGAGCAGCTTTCATTTCATCAGGGCTGTTTGAAAAACACAAGCTGAGCTCTGATTGATTGCTACTGGCAACAAAGGCAGTCTTTGTTTTATGTACTTTTGATAATTGAGGCCTATTTGTAATATTCACTCTAGAGAGACAAAAGTATGTGCCCTGTTCACATTACACATACAGGAGCTTTTATG
Organism: Oophaga sylvatica; assembly: GCA_033576555.1. NCBI lineage: Eukaryota > Metazoa > Chordata > Amphibia > Anura > Dendrobatidae > Oophaga > Oophaga sylvatica. The sequence goes on along the minus strand of JARQOD010000008.1, from coordinate 142,325,779 downwards.
ACCTCCCATTATATATCCATAGACATTAACGTGAAGCTGGTCCCCCCTTTTGCTGTTAAAAAAAGTTTTCATTAGAGAAAAAAAAGGGCCTTCCCCAAAACTGTTCCCACAAAGTGGAAAGCTACAATTGTCTAAAATATCTATGAGACTGCAGATTTCCGAATCCTCACTGTCAGGCTGCTGCAATGCAGATAAGTGCAGGCTCCACTAGTTGGCAGTAGAGATCGCAGAACTGCACTTAAACAGAGCAGGCTTGCAATGCAGCAAGGCTACCACAGGTGGCAGCAGAGTAGTCAAACAGGCCGAGTCAAGCAACACACTGTAGCGCAGTACAAAACGGAATAAACAAACTCCGGGTCAGAGGCAAGTCAAGAAGGTCAGTAGTGGTCAGGAGCGGATAAGTCAAAAGACAGAAGCAGGTCAGGATACAAGCCAAGTCAGAACCGGGAAATCAATACACTAAAGGGGAAGACTGAGTCAAAATGGGAATGGGGAAAACCGAGATACAGGTTCAGACAGCAAACGTAGGAGGACAAATCAGAGCAATCAGAGTCAGCTACAGCAGCCCTAGGCAAAAACTATAACCGACACTGCCTTCAGGAAGCAGCGGCGATAAATAGCTAACCTGAACCCAGATTGAGGCTGAGCAAGGTTAACCCTTGGATCATGACAGTACACTCCTATCAAGGGGGAGCCACCGGACTTCCAGGTTTCCCAGGATACGGCACATGAAACGCCCGAACCAATCGTTTAGCATGAACAGATAGCGCCGGGACCCAGGATTGATCTTCCGGACCATAACCCCTCCAATGGACCAGGTTTTGAAGTGAACTGCAGTCCATGCGTGAATCCACAATCCGTTCAATCTCATACTCAATCTGGCCATCCATAGAGACCGGAGGCGGAGATGATGGAGACCCAGCAGAGGAAGGGACAAATGACTTTGGGAGAGACTTATGGAATACATTGGGGATCCGAAGAGATGGAGGCAGGCGTAAGCGAAAGGTAATTGGATTGGCAACCTCAATTATTTTATAAGGACCTATAAACCTGGGACCCAGCTTAGCAGAAGAAACTATCAGCCTAATGTTCCTGGTAGACAACCATATTTTATCTCCCACCAGCAATACAGGTCCTGTAGATCGTCGCTTATCCGCAAAATGTTTGTTTGTCCTGAGCCTCCCCAATACTCCTCTGGCCCTCCCTCCATACCTCTCTCAACCGCTGAATCAGCCCCTGGACACCCAGAGTCCTTCCTGGAAAACTCACCAAAATGGAGGTGAAAGCCGTAAATACCAAAGAACGAGGAGGTGGCCACGGACTGATTAATATGATTATTAAAGGCAAACTCAGCCACTGGCAATGAAGAGCACCAATCATCCTGCTGGGACGTGACAAGATACTACAAAATTTGTTCAAGGGACTGATTGGTCCTCTCCGTCTGACCATTGGTTTTGGGATGGTAGGCCGAGGAGAAGGCCAAACTAATACCCGATCTTTTACAAAAAGCCCGCCAGAATTTGGACACAAACTGTACACCCCTATCCGAAACCACACTCAAAGGCACACCATGCAGCCGCACCACGTGTTCAACAAACAACCTCGATAGTGTTCCTGCATTAGGCAGTCCTGCCAGAGGTACAAAATGCACCTGTTTACTGAATCTGTCCACCACCCAGACCACAGTTTTGCCTTTGGAAGGAGGGAGATCAGTGATAAAGCCCATGGACAAACGAGTCCATGATCTATCCGGAATTGTTAATGGCACCAATTCCCCAGGGGGCCGGTTATGAGAACTTTTAGCACGGGCACATGTATCACAGGAAGACACATTACATTGCAGTAACCTGAACTAACCACACAACTAGAGGTAGCCGTGGAGCGTTCCTACGTTGATCCTAGACGCCTCGTCACAGCCTGAGAGATAACTACACCTAAAGGCAGAAAGATGAAAGCTATCTGCCCCGGAGCAGATCCCCAAAGAAAATAGGAAGCCCCCAAACATGTAATGGCGGTTAGACAAGAAGAAGCACGGACACAGACAGAAAATAGAATGAGCAAACCCTGGGGCCCAATCTGTCTAGACAGATAAGTACAGGAAAGGATACTCACTGCAATAAAAAAAAAACCCTAAAAAATACCAACTCTTTTGATTGCAAAAACACCTGAGATCACACGATCTCTACCACCTAATCAGATCTCTGGTGTAACAAAACTAAGCCGCAGCCACTGAAAAAACAGGAAAAAGCAAATGAACAAACAACAGTGGCTCCAGATAAACTGAGAGGAGCACAGGCACCTGGCTGACCTCCACAGAAGTGCAGGGAACAATGCAAAAAGCAAGCACAAAAATAAAAGTAGGAAATATCTTATCTGATAGCAGAAGATGCAGGCAAGACTCAGCAAACTTCAAAATGAACCAGGAACCACAATTAAAACAAGAACAACTGATCACCGGCAACCATCATGGGAGGGAACCTCCTTATATCAGACCAGTCCGTGACCCCAGATTGCCATTCCTCGCTGAAAGGTTCAGTACTGTCTGTAACCACCAGAGGGAGCCTCTGCTCAGAAACCATCTCTAGAACATTCATAACAGCCTCCATTCTTCAAAGGCCAACTTGATTGCTAAAAGCTCACGATTCCCAACATCATAATTTCTCTCAGTAGGAGACAATTTTTTCGAGAAGAAGGCACAGGGTCTCAAATTAGTCAAAGTGGCGGGTCCTTGGGACAACACCACCCCCACCTCTGATGCGTCCACCTCAACGATGAATGGTTCAGACAGATCGGGCTGGACCACAACAAGGGCAGACATAAAACATTTATTTAATAAAGCAAACGTCACCGCAGCCGGAGCTGACCTGTTTCTGAGATCAGCCCCCTTACGAGTAAGATCAGTGAGGTGCTTGACCACCTGTGAAAACCCCTTAATGAATTTCCTGTAATAGTTTGAAAACCTCAAAAAACGTTGGCGACCCTTCAAGTCTCTGGGTTGCACCCAATCCACAATGACCCGTACCTTCCCAGGGTCCATACGAAACCCATTGTCAGACAGGATGAACCCCAGAAAGGACAATTCTTGAACAAAAAATGAGCATTTTTCAAGTTTTGCATAAAGCGAGTTCTCCCGTAACCTCTGGAGAATCGCACGTAGGTGATCCATGTGAACTTGTTTGTCAGATGAGAACACAAGGATATCATCCAAATATACCACCATAAAGCATTCAATAAAATCAGAAAATACATGTTTAATGAAATTCTGAAAAATGGCTGGCACATTAGTGACACCAAAGGGCATAACCAGATTCTCAAATAACCCTTCAGAAGTGAGAAATGCCGTTTTCCACTCATTCCCCTCCCGAATACAGATTAGATTATATTCTCCCTTGAGGTCCAATTTGGAAAACCACTTAGCCCCAATAATTGGTTGTACAGATCAGAGATGAGCGGGAGGGGATAGGTATTTCTCACTGTGATCTTATTTATTTCCCGAAAATCGAGACACGGGCGCAAACCACCATCTTTTTTCTTTACAGAAAAGAATCCAGCCACCCCAGGAGAGACAGAGGGACGGATGTGGCCTTTACTTAAGCTTTCAGAAATGTACTCCTTCATAGCGGTTCGCTCTGGGCCAGAGAGTTTGCACAGGCGGGCCTTGGGCAATTTAGCACTCGGAACCAGATTGATCGCACAGTCAAACGGGCGGTGTGGTGGTAAGACCTCGCCCTCCTTTTCGGAAAAAAACATCCTTAAAATCCTTCAGGTACTCAGGAATACCCTCCAAAATCACAGATGACACAAGTACAGTAGTAAGACAACTTTTGACACAATTCGGACCCCATTTAACAATGTCTCGAGATTCCAAGTCTATGACAGGATTATGTAACTGTAACCAGGGGAACCTCAACACCAGTCCCGCAGGCAGATTGTCTAGAACAAAATATGAAATACGTTCCTGGTGCAAGGAACCCACTTTAAAGAGGAACTCCTCCAAGACAAATTTATTGACATTTTTAGCCAGCGGCGTTTTGTCAATAGCAACAATATGAATAGGAGTCTCCAGCCTAACTATCCCTAACTTGAACTTGGTCACCAACTTAGAGTCAATAAAGTTCGTGGACGACCTGCAGTCCACGAAAGCAGAAGTGGACGTGAAGACACTCCCACAACAAAGTTCCACTTCCACACAATATTTTAGAAAATGAGGAAAAAGGTACCTGAGAGTCATGGTGACGACCTCGACAATCACCCTGACTCGGCAGCTTGTTAGTCGGTAGGCAAGAGGCGCAGTCCTTTTTCCAGTGCCCAGGATCTCCGCAGTAAAAACATAGCTTTCCTTCACGGCGCCATCTACTCTCCTTCTCCTTGAGGTTGGTGGCCCCCACCTCCATAGGTCTGGACGGTGGCAAAACAACAGGACTAGCAGGGAGCAAAACGGCCTCTCTCTGTGTAACACCTCTCTCCTTCAGCCTCCGATCCATACGGACAGCCTGAGTTATAGCCTCCTCGAAGGAGCTGGGTGGTGGATGGAGAGCCAGAGAGTCCTTCAGGTGATCCAACAGTCCTCTCCTGAACTCACATCGCAGCGCAATGTCATCCCAGGATACCTCAGTGGACTATCGACGGAACTCGGAGCAATACCATTCGGCCGAGAGCTTACCCTGAAAGAGACCGTTGATTGTGTCCTCTGCCACTCTGACCTGGTCAGGTTCGTCAAAAATAAGACCTAAGGCCTCAAAGAACCTATCCACAGACACACGTTCAGGGGCAGAAGCAGGTAAAGAAAAAGCCCTTGATTGAGGTCCCTCCCGAAGTAAGGAAATAATTATCCCCACCCACTGACTCTCATCACCAGAAGATCGGGGACTAAGAGAAAACAATAGCTTGCAACTCTCCTTGAACTTACGGAACTTCTCCTTTTTCCCAGTGAAGGTATCTGGGAGCCTGACTGTAGGTTCAGGAGAGTGCTCTGAGACATCAACCATGTCAGAGTGCTTACTGACAGACTGGAAGAAGATCCCTGTAAAGTTTTTACAGTTTCAGAAAACTATCTTTGCAGGTGGTTATGTGACGGTCCACAGACAGACCTTGCATCATTTGCATCAAACTAGACAGCTGATCCGCCAAGGTACAGAACGGATCCATAGAAAGCAGAGCAGAGAAAAAAAATTGTCTTATTTTGGGTCGGTTATAATGTCAGGCTGCTTAAATGCAGCTAGGTGCAGGCTCCACTAGATGGCAACGCAGAACTGCACCTATCAGAGCAGGCTTGCAATGCAGCAGCAAGGCTATCACAGGTAGTAGCAGAGTAGTCAAAGAGGCCGAGTCAAGCAACACACTGCAGCGCAGTCCAAATGGAATAAACAAACTCCGGGTCAGAGGCAAGCCGAGAAGCTCAGTAGCGGTCAGGAGCGGATAAGACAAAAGACAGAAGCAGGTTAGGATACAAGCCAAGTCAGAACCGGGAGATCAATACACTAAAGAGGAACACTGAGTCAAAATGGGAATGGGGGAAAACAAACACAGTTTCAGACAGCAAACGCAGGAGGAGGACAAATCAGAACAATCAGAGTCAGCTACAGCAGCCCTAGGCAAAAACTATAACTGACACTGCCTGCGGGAAGCAGCAGCAATAAATAGCCAACCTGAACGCAGACTGAGGCTGAGCAAGGTTAACCCCTGACATGACCAGAAAGGGGAAAAGGGAAATCAGGACTCAAAACCCGGTCTGGATCGTGACACTCACATCGCACATGCTGCACACTGTGAGGATTCTCTGATTACGTGAGTGCCAGGCATGTGACCATAACTATCTGATTTGAATAGATGCAGTCACGTGTTGACTAGATTAGCACGGCTTCCCTCCTTGAAGCTCTGGGAGTCCTAATGCAAAATACATAAAAGGGTCCTCGACCTCCTTTATGTCATTTATTATCACACTTACCTGCTCTTCCAGAACTCCTGAAAGGCTCTCGGAGAAAGGGGAGACCTTCCAGAATTCAAGAGGAGTTAGACAATGTCTCTGACGCCAAGCTCACTTGAAACCTCATGGAATCAAACATTTCTGGAAGGCTTCCCGAGCCTGACACCTGGATGGTCCCAACATGGCCCATCATTAAACTAAGTGCCAGGGTTCAAATGTACTTTTGAGGGTACATGGAATGGATGTAGACGAGATGTGACCTAAAAAAAAGGAGTGTGAACACCACATTGGCAATTGTGCTTATCATACTTGTGTCTTCTTATGAGTGGTGTTTTGGCCTTAAAGGGTCTGTACAAAGTTTGGAAACTATTCCTCATCCATAAGTTAAAAAAAAGTTGTCCACGACTTGGACAACTTCTTGTCATACCCCTCACTTAGCCCCCATAAAATGATAACACTTATACTCACCTCCCGTGCCGACACCGTTCCAGCGATGTCGGCACTTTCTCTCCTGGTGTTCCCGTGCTGTTGTGAAGTTACTACATCGTATCTGCTGTGTGGCGGCTCAGTGCACCGGAGATGTGGTGGCTCATACTGTATGTTGGGGACTGTGTGAAGGCTCATACTGTATATGAAGAAGCTCATACTGTATATAGAGTGCCATGTGAGGGCTCTTACTGTATATGAGGGCTATGTGGAGGCTCACACTGTATACAGGGGAAGTGTGTGGGGGCTCATTCTGTAAATAGAGGGGTGTCAGCATACTTAACTCTGCTCGAGATTAAGTGATAAAATTAATATAAAATAATAGTTATAATTAATATGTTAATATTAATATTGAGCATTGTTAGGGTCTGCAGAACGCATCAAATATATAAAGTGGAGAGGTGCGTTCGCAGCCCGGGGTCCACCGTGCAAGCAAAGCCTGCTGCTAGTAAGATGACGAAAGTAGCGAACTCTGTTATCCCGCAGAGTCGCTAAAATAAACGCCGTAGCGCGTTGTGGCAGTAAGTGCAGACTCTGTTAATTCACAGAGCCGCTAACGGGATGCCACAGTGCTATATGGCGATATGTGCGAACTCACTTAGCTTCAGTGAGCCGCAAAGTAAAACGCTAGGGCGCTGTCTAGCGTCGAGAGCGAACCCTGTTACGTCACAGAGCCGCTGAGAACAAACGCCGTGTCCTGTCAGGCTCTCAGGCACACGGTTAATTGCTAAGCGAGCATAATACGTGGTCATGCGCTAATGTCCTCGCGGGAGTCACCCGCAATCTATGGCGTCTGAACGCCAGACCCTGAATACGGCAATCAAACTCCTCACCGGTTATGCCGGTAATCTAGGGCATCTAGGACACCGACCCTGACCAGCTAGCACACTAAACTCCTCACCGATTAAGTCGGTATTCTAGTGGCTTATTTCAGCCGGGTCCCTAACCACACACACGCATGACCACACTGGCGCATAGCATACAATGGTTGATATTAGCGCATGGCGGCCCAGCCATGCTACCCTTTTATAGCAACAGCCACAGGACCTTCCAGGAACAAGGACCAATGAGAACCTGTTCAGAAGACTAGTAGTAACAGGGCCTTCCTGGCGGGCCAATAGGAGCCGCTGCAGTACCTGAGCATGTGACCCCTGATCTCCAATGAGAGATCTCACTCTGGGCACGCTCAGAAGGGAAAATGCAGGACTTTATCCCAAAGACGTCTGCTCCAGAACTGGCTACAATAGCAGATCCAGGAAAGGCAGCAGCAAGTCACTGCCCAGTAGTGGAGTGGGCAAGACGCCTGGAACGACGTCTCTGCTGAGCAGGCTCCACTGCGGCCGGAGACGAATGGGAGACTGCAGCGGCACTGGTTCGAGACTCCCCTTGTGCAGGAGCGGGAACTCGAACCCTAACATTACCCCCCCTCCTAGGGCCCCCCCTTCTCTGGGCCTCGCTGCGTTCAAAGGCAGCGATGAGCTGCGGAGCGTGAACATGCTCGGCAGGCTCCCAAGACCTATCCTCAGGCCCATAGCCCCTCCAGTCCACCAAATAAAACTTTTTGCCCCGTACCACCTTACACCCCACGATGGCGTTCACCTCATGGTCATCCGCAGATGAACCCGATGTCCCGGCAGTAGAGTTGAGCGATACTTTCCGATATGCTAAAGTATCGGAATCGGAATGGTATCGCCGATATCACTAAAAAATCGGCGATACCCGATACCGATACCGGAAGTCCCATGTAAGTCTATGGGAACAAAATATCGCAACTAAAAAAACCCCATTCTTTCCTTGTAAACACTAAATATACACACATAGAATACATATATATATATATACATGTCATTGTGACATATATATATACATATATGTATAGTTTATACACTTCTACATAGTAAAATATTCTCTGATTCAATTGCCGGGTAAAGCCGGCTTCAGTGAAAAGACAGAAGCACCCGACATGAAATGACACTTGGTGTACATAGGGTTAACCATGTCTTTTCATGTCCTTTGCTATCTGATTTGCACAAACAATTAAATCAGACTATGTGTGCAAAATTTCACACCTGTAGGGGTTAATTAAAGGTGTAAATTCGTTGTAAAAAAAAACGGACTTTTTTGCTACGAATTTACACCTTTAATTAACCCCTAGAGGTGTGAAATTTTGCACACATAGTCTGATTTAATTGTTTGTGCAAATTAGATAGCAAAGGACATGAAAAGACATGGTTAACCCTATGTACACCAAGTGTCATTTCATGTCGGGTCACCTGACATGAAATGACACTTGGTGTACATAGGGTTAAACATTTCTTTTCATGTCCTTTGCTATCTAATTTGCACAAACAATTAAATCAGACTATGTGTGCAAAATTTCACACCTCTAGGGGTTAATTAAAGGTGTAAATTCGTTGTAAAAAAAACGGACTTTTTTGCTACGAATTTACACCTTTAATTAACCCCTAGAGGTGTGAAATTTTGCACACATAGTCTGATTTAATTGTTTGTGCAAATTAGATAGCAAAGGACATGAAAATACATGGTTAACCCTATGTACACCAAGTGTCATTTCATGTCGGGTTCTGCATTTTCACAAAAGCCGGCAATTGAATTAGCGGCTATTATACTATGTAGAAGTGTATGAACTACAAATATAAATATATATATATATATATGTGTCACAAATTCAATGACATGTATATATATATATGAGGTGTAAAATTGCTGAAAAAAAATGCGTGGGCTCCCGCCCTATTTTCGCAACCAGACAGACAAAGCCAGTGAGTGGGGGCAGATAATAATAGCCCAGAGAGGGACCATTATTTTTGCCCCCCCCCGGCTACTAACATCTGCCCCCAGACACCCCAGGAAAGACAAATCTATAATTAGATTCGCCCTTTCTGGCACTTTGCCCGTCTATTCCCATTGCCCTGTAGCGGTGGCGAATGGGTTAATATGGGGTTAAAGCCACCTTGCTATTGAAAGGTGACCTTAAGCCAGGTTAATAATTGAGAGCTGTCAATTAGACAACTATCAATTATTAATCCTATTGCATGAAATAAAAATAAAACACACACACTTTAATTAAAAATCATTTTAATGAAATAAAGACACATGTTTTTGACCATCTTTTATTTTACTGCAAAAACCATTTCCTGTAATAAAAATAAAATAAAAAAGCAAAATTATTCTTACCTATCCCATGCACAGTCAGGTCCCACGGTGTAATCCTTCAGAAAGGGTTAATGTTTACTGCAGGGACCGCAGCTAATGCTGCAGCCTCACAGTAAACCCCAAATGAATGAGTTCCTCTCCTGCCTGACAGGAGAGTAAAGGCTGGGTGTCACATAACGATACACCAGCGATCCCGACAACGATATGCACTTGTCAGGATCGCTGGTGTATCGCTACATGATCGCTGCTGAGCTGCCAAACAGGCAGCTCAGGCAGCGATCTGGGACAGCGACACTGCGGGTAACATCGCTTAAGGGCCCGTCTCACATAGCGATATCGCTACCAAGATCGCTGCTGAGTCACTAGTTTTGTGACGCAGCAGCGAGCTCACCAGCGATATCGCTGTGTGTGACATTCAGCGACGATCAGCCCCCCTGCCGGGTATCGCTGATCGTCGCAGAAATGTCAGGACCTTTTTTTGATCGCTGGTTTCCCTCTGACAGGCACGCATCGCTGCGTGTGACAGGCGGGAAACCAGCGATCAAAGGTCCTGACATTTCAGCGACGATCAGCGATACCCGGCAGGGGGGCTGATCGTCGCTGAATGTCACACACAGCGATATCGCTGGTGAGCTCGCTGCTGCGTCACAAAACTAGTGACTCAGCAGCGATCTCGGTAGCGATATCGCTATGTGAGACGGGCCCTTAAGTGGAAAGCTTAATTGATTGCTTTCCACTTTCACTTCAGGTCAGCCAGGGACACAATCAGTGACGTCAGAGGGAACTGATTAACAAAAATAGGGGTTCCCTTCGAAAAAGAAATGGCGTGGGGTCCCCCTATTTTTGTTAACCAGCCAGATGAAGCAGACCGCTGAGGCCTGGATTTTCAGGCTGTTAAGGAGCCAAGATCCATGGACCTTGCCAGCCTGATAATACCAGGCCACAGCAGTCTGCATATCTTGGCTGATTAACAAAAATAGGGGATCCCCTCGAAAAAAATTGGCGTGGGGTCCCCCCTATTTTTGTTAACCAGCCAGATGAAGCAGACCGCTGAGGCCTGGATTTTCAGGCTGTTAAGGAGCCAAGATCCATGGACCTTGCCAGCCTGATAATACCAGGCCACAGCAGTCTGCATATCTTGGCTGATTAACAAAAATAGGGGATCCCCTCGAAAAAAATTGGCGTGGGGTCCCCCCTATTTTTGTTAACCAGCCAGATGAAGCAGACCGCTGAGGCCTGGATTTTCAGGCTGTTAAGGAGCCAAGATCCATGGACCTTGCCAGCGTGATAATACCAGGCCACAGCAGTCTGCATATCTTGGCTGATTAAAAAAATAGGGGATCCCCTCGAAAAAAATTAGCGTGGGGTCCCCCTTATTTTTGTTAACTAGCCAGATGAAGCAGACCGCTGAGGCCTGGTTTTTCAGGCTGGTAAGGATCCAATATCCATGGACCTTGCAAGCCTGATAATACCAGGCCACAGCAGTCTGCTTAGCTTGGCTGGTTAACAAAAATAGGGGATCCCCTCGAAAAAAAAACGGCGTGGGGATCCCCCCTATTTTTGTTAACCAGCCAAGTAAAATGCAGACTGCTGCGGCCTGGTATTAAAAGACTGTCAAGGCCCATGGATTTTGGCCCTCAACAGCCTGATAATACCAGGCTACAGCAGCCCCACATTTGGCGCATCAAAAGATGTGCCAATTGTGGCACTTTACCCGGCTCTTCCCACTTGCCCTGTAGCGGTGGCAAGCGGGGTAATAAGGGGTTATTGTCACCGTTGATTGCACGGTGACAATAAGCCCGGTTAATAATGGAGAGGCGTCAATAAGACACCGATCCATTATTAATCCCAAAGTTATTAAATGTGTAAAAAAAAGACAAAGCAAGAAAAAAGTATTTTAATGAAATAAAAGAGACAACACAGTTTTCATTTCTTTTATTACACTCTCATTCCTGCGACGCCATCGATCTCCTGTAAAAAAAGAAAAAAAACAAACCAACAGTATACCACCTGTCCGACGCAGTCCATAACGATAGTCCCACGACGATCCAGCTCTGCTACATCGCAATGACAGGCAGAGCCTGTCATTGCAACGCAGCACAGCTGATTACCTGCTTCCCGGCGGTGACGTCATCGGACTGACTGCTTTACGGCCGGGATTACCCAGCAGTCACTGCAGTTATCGCGAGAAACTGCATGTGACCGCCGGGGAGAAGAGGATGGCGGCCATGAAGCAGTCCAGGACGTGACCGCCGGAGATCTTCTGCCAGGTAAGTGCCGCTGACTCCTGACAGACCCGACAGACGGACACTGACAGTGACAGTGACATCCCGATTCCGGTATCCGATAAGACGAAAATATCGGAACTCGGAATCGGAATTCCGATACAGCTAATATCGGCCGATACCCGATATTTGCAGTATCGGAATGCTCAACACTACCCGGCAGATGACTCAGAAAACCGGGACATTAGCACGGGTTTCAGGAGGGACACGTGAAAGGTGTCGGAGATACCCAGGCGTGGTGGAAGAGCTAAACGGTATACCACAGGGTTAACCTGCTCGAGGACCTTGAAAGGACCCAGGTAGCGGGGTGCCAACTTAGTGGACTCAACTCGCAGCCTGATGTTACGGGCGGAGAGCCACACCAAATCCCCAGGAGCAAATGTAGGAGCGGGGCGCCGATGGGCATCGGCCGAAGACCTCATCCTCTCTTTGGAGGCCTGAATGGCATCCTGCGTGCGGTCCCAAATGTCCCGTGCCTCCACAGCCCAGTCTGCCACCCTGGAATCGGCGGAAGACACGGGCATAGGCACTGGTACCCGCGGATGCTGACCGTAGTTCAGGAGGAATGGGGTCTGTCCGGTGGAATCAGCCACAGCATTGTTTAATGCAAACTCAGCCCATGGTAGCAAGGATGCCCAGTCATCCTGCCTGGCTGAGACAAAATGTCGTAGATAGGTGACCAAGGTCTGGTTGGCCCTATCTACCAACCCATTCGTCTCAGGATGGTACGCTGAAGAGAGATTTAACTCAATACTGAGTAGACGACAAAGCTCTCTCCAGAACCGAGACGCAAACTGGGGACCTCGGTCACTGACAATCTTGTCCGGCATGCCGTGTAAACGGAAGATGTGCCTAACAAACAACGCTGCCAGAGCCCGTGCAGAAGGTAACCGTGGTAGTGGCACCAGATGCACCATTTTAGAGAAATGGTCGGTGATTACCCAAATGATGGTGCAACCCCGAGACTTGGGCAAGCCCACCACAAAGTCCATCCCAACCATCTCCCAGGGCCTGTCTGCCACCGGCAAAGGGTAAAGTAACCCAGCTGGCCGTTGTCGTGGAGACTTATTTTTGGCGCAGGAGACACACGCCCGAACATAGTCCCCAACATCACGGACCATATGCGGCCACCAATATGTCCTCGCCAGCAACTCAGATGTCCTCTTTGCCCCAAAGTGTCCACCCACCCTGGACGAATGTGCCAAGAGAGTACCTCCGGTCGCAAATTAGTAGGCACAAAAGTCTTGCCCGGGGGCACAGACTCTAGCGAAACCGGGGCCACTGTTCTCAGGCTCTCTGTGGGGACGATAAGCCGAGGCTCCTCCACCTCCTCCTCCGAGGACACCACAGAGCGAGAGAGAGCGTCGGCACGAATGTTCTTCTCTCCCGAGAGGAAATGCAGTGTGAAATGAAACCGGGAGAAGAACAAGGACCATCTGGCTTGGCGAGAATTAAGCCGCTGGGCTGTCTGAAGATATACCAGGTTTTTGTGATCCGTGAAGACTTGGAAGGGAAAGCGAGCTCCCTCCAACAGATGTCTCCACTCCGAGAAGGCCAACTTCATTGCTAGCAACTCCCTGTCCCCGATGGAATAATTCCTCTCTGCTGGTGTGAAGGTCTTGGAGAAAAAGAAGCATGGATGCTTCCGACCTTGAGCATCCTTTTGGAAGAGGACTGCTCCAGCACCAACGGACGAGGCATCCACCTCCAATATAAATGGCTTATCAACATCGGGGCGATGTAGGATGGGAGCTCTAGCGAAATGAGACTTAATAGACGTGAAGGCCTTGGAGACCTCTTCAGACCACAATTTGGGATTAGCTCCCTTTTTGGTAAGGGCAACCACGGGAGCTACCAAAGTTGAGAAGGGGGGAATGAACTGACGGTAGTAATTAATGAACCCCATAAAGCGCTGCACCGCCTTTAGAGAGTGGGGTTCTTGCCAGTCCATCACCGCCTGTAGTTTGGCAGGATCCATAGCCAATCCCTGGGCGGAGATGATATAGCCCAGGAAAGGTAAGGACTCCTGCTCAAACACGCATTTCTCCAACTTTGCGTAAAGGGAATTTGCCCGTAGGAGGTCGAAGACCCTGCCAACATCCCTCCGGTGGGAGTCAATATCTGGAGAGAAGATGAGTATATCATCCAGATAGACTACGACCGAGGTGGAGAGCATATCCCGGAAGATGTCATTGACAAAGTCTTGGAAAACGGCTGGAGCATTACAGAGCCCAAAGGGCATCACCAGATATTCGTAATGCCCATCCCTGGTATTAAAAGCCGTCTTCCATTCGTCCCCCTCACGGATGCGAATCAGGTTATAAGCACCGCGCAGATCTAGTTTAGTGAATACCCTTGCTCCCCGAAGCCTATCAAATAGCTCAGAGATCAGGGGCAACGGGTACTTGTTTTTAACGGTGATGGCGTTAAGACCCCTGTAATCAATACACGGACGCAATTCTCCGTTTTTCTTCTGCATGAAGAAAAATCCCGCCCCTGCCGGTGACACCGACTTCCTAATAAACCCTCTTGCCAGGTTCTCCTGAATATATTGCGACATGGCCTCTGTCTCAGGAAGAGAGAGGGGATAGACCCTTCCCAAGGAGGTTCTGCGCCAGGCAAGAGGTCGATAGGACAGTCATAGGGGCGATGAGGCGGAAGAGTCTCCGCAGCCTTCTTGGAGAACACGTCTGCATATGACCAGTAGTGCTTGGGAAGTGGAGTAAGATCTGCGGGTAACTCAGTAGTGGTAACCTGAACGCAACTTCTGAAACATCTGCCTGTACATGCATCACTCCAACCCAGTATCCTACCCGAAGTCCACTCTATATGTGGGGAGTGGAAACGGAGCCAAGGTATACCTAGTAGGATCTCGTCTATTCCCTCGGGAAGGACGAGTAGGGAAATAAATTCCTGATGGGAAGGAGATACAGACATTGCAAGTGGGACAGTCTGGTGAGTAATTTGTGAGGGCAATGACGACCCATTCACTACCCGAACAGTCACTGATTTGTCAAGCGCCACCAGAGGTATTGCATGACGGCGAGCAAAGCTAGAGGACATGAAATTCCCCTCTGCTCCTGAGTCCACGCAAAGGTCGGCGGTGAGAATGGAAGTACCAACAGTGATTGTCCCTTTAAATGTTATCTTGGAGGAAAATGCCGCTGTCTCTAGTGAACCTCCTCCCAGGGCCACTAGACGCGATCGCTTCCCCGATCGCTGTGGACATCTGTTGGCATAGTGTCCTGTCTGCTGACAATGGTTACAAACCACGGATACTCGGACGGACCGAGACTTAGGTCCTGCATGAGGAACTTCTGTGGCCTTTTGAGGTTCGGACGCCAGATCGGGGAATTCGAGAGGTTTGGCAAAGGTAGGAGCCAACCGAAACCTCTGCCTACACTGGGCCCGCTCCAACCTCCGCTCGTGAAAACGGAGGTCAATGCGGGTAGATATGGAGATAAGCTTCTCCAGTGTGGCGGGAATCTCCCTGGTAGCCAAAGCGTCTTTAACATGGTCAGCCAGTCCCCGCCAGTAGATAGGAATAAGAACTTTATCAGACCAATCTAGCTCAGCAGCCAGAGTCCGAAACTGGACGGAAAACTGACTGACCAAAGACGAACCCTGTGTCAATGCCAGCAGTTGTAGCGCCGTATCGTGGGTGACCTGGGGTCCTAAAAAGACCTTTTTAAGAGCCTCCAAGAAACGAGGAGCACTCTGCACCACACGATCATCGCGCTCCCACAGCGGCGTTGCCCACTCCAACGCTCTGCCCGAGAGTAGAGAAAGTACAAAACCCACTTGTGCCCGATCCGTGGGAAAACGTGCAGCCAGAAGCTCAAGATGTATAGAGCACTGACTCACGAATCCCCGACATTGCTTGCTATCACCGGCAAACTTGTCAGGAAGCGGGAGGTGGGATAATGTAGGGGCAGAGGTGGCAGAGGACAAACTGGCTGCAGCCACGCTAGCAGCCTGAACAGCGACTGCGGTAACATCCACAGCTGAGGTTGTGCTCTCAAGAGCCTCCAACCTACCCTTCAGCTGCTGGATGTACTGCAATAGACACTGTTCGTCCGCCATTTTACTAGCCAGACCCTGGCGCTAATATTATGTTAGGGTCTGCGGAACGCACCAAATATATAAAGTGGAGAGGTGCGTTCGCAGCCCGGGGTCCACCGTGCAAGCAAAGCCTGCTGCTAGTAAGATGACGAAAGTAGCGAACTCTGTTATCCCGCAGAGTCGCTAAAATAAACGCCGTAGCGCGTTGTGGCAGTAAGTGCAGACTCTGTTAATTCACAGAGCCGCTAACGGGATGCCACAGTGCTATATGGCGATATGTGCGAACTCACTTAGCTTCAGTGAGCCGCAAAGTAAAACGCTAGGGCGCTGTCTAGCGTCGAGAGCGAACCCTGTTACGTCACAGAGCCGCTGAGAACAAACGCCGTGTCCTGTCAGGCTCTCAGGCACACGGTTAATTGCTAAGCGAGCATAATACGTGGTCATGCGCTAATGTCCTCGCGGGAGTCACCCGCAATCTATGGCGTCTGAACGCCAGACCCTGAATACGGCAATCAAACTCCTCACCGGTTATGCCGGTAATCTAGGGCATCTAGGACACCGACCCTGACCAGCTAGCACACTAAACTCCTCACCGATTAAGTCGGTATTCTAGTGGCTTATTTCAGCCGGGTCCCTAACCACACACACGCATGACCACACTGGCGCATAGCATACAATGGTTGATATTAGCGCATGGCGGCCCAGCCATGCTACCCTTTTATAGCAACAGCCACAGGACCTTCCAGGAACAAGGACCAATGAGAACCTGTTCAGAAGACTAGTAGTAACAGGGCCTTCCTGGCGGGCCAATAGGAGCCGCTGCAGTACCTGAGCATGTGACTCCTGATCTCCAATGAGAGATCTCACTCTGGGCACGCTCAGAAGGGAAAATGCAGGACTTTATCCCAAAGACGTCTGCTCCAGAACTGGCTACAATAGCAGATCCAGGAAAGGCAGCAGCAAGTCACTGCCCAGTAGTGGAGTGGGCAAGACGCCTGGAACGACGTCTCTGCTGAGCAGGCTCCACTGCGGCCGGAGACGAATGGGAGACTGCAGCGGCACTGGTTCGAGACTCCCCTTGTGCAGGAGCGGGAACTCGAACCCTAACAGAGCATAATTACCTTCGGCCTCCACGGTCTCTCATGTGGCCCCTCAGGAAAATTAATTTCCTACCCATAGGTTAAGGGATATCTTTCCAATCACTGGGGGTGTGGCCATTAGGAACTCCATTGATCCCAGAACAGGACTCTGCAAAGCCCCAACCGAATGGAGAGAAGGACTGCCGCTCTTATGCGAGTTCCAAAACAAGCCCATCGCAACTCTCTGCAATCTCTGGCAATCCTGGTAAGAATGAATCGAGCGAAGATGAGTATGAGTGACCTCTGCTCCATTCAGCCTGGGCTCTCCAGAACCCCGTTCACAGAATCTATGGGGGCCCAGGCGACAGACCCTAAGTGAACAGCATGTTACCCCTATCGTATAGATAGGGGATAACTTCCGAACTTGGTAGAACCACGTTGAGCTACAGGTCCTCAATGTTATTGCTCCTCTAGCTATGCCCGTGAGATAAACCTTACGTGGTAACAGTCCTATGACATAGAAAATACTTTACCTTACTTTGAAAGGATGACATTCTGCTTCCTTTTATATAAACACATTGTTTTCCAGCAATTCTGATATTTTTTTTGGCCAACCTCCACACAGAATGTCACCTCACGGGGGGCGCAGAGCGTATGACATTGGAAGGGGAGACAAATTGACATTTTAATGGAATGGAGCATTTTGCAGACGGCATTTCTATTCTGGTCTCTGACATCAGCGATGCTGAACAATGAGTGACTCACAGAGAACGGTGAGACACAATCACGTCTCCAATTCTCCATGGACCTCAAAAGGAACATAAACAGCACTTGTGTCAAGAGCGCAGAAATGTGAATTCTTGGCTATATTTAACTGAGAAGGACATTTCATATCAAATATCAGAAATACTCAGCGAGGTCATATTCCCAGTCCTGTATGTAGGGGATTATCACAATACACAGGATATAACATCAGTAAAAACAGAAATTAGCGCCCTATCCCCATGCTGAATTATGCAAAAATACCCTTAATATCCTAAAATGGAGCTATTTGTCTTCACATATGAGAACTTAACATTTTCTTATGGGATGTAGGTTCTCCACTATAGTAATTAGTGGGGTCTTATTGGTCAAACTTTTCTTACTTATCCAGTAGCCCATGTAACTCATCAAAGCTCTGTGCTCCAAGTGCAAGGGTTCTGCAAGCAATCGCAGCCGATACTTAGCTGGCATCTTCTGTGATAAGCAGCACTTCTGTTCTGAGTTTCTGCCTTGATGTCCCCTACGGGTCATTGTATCAGGTAGTCTAGGTGAGTGGCGCCCCCTGATCACATCATCCTGGTGGTCTATTTCAAGAGGGCTTCATTGTCTGGACCTCAGCTGGTGTTTTAGATGCAACTTATCCTTGGTTCCTGACAGTTTACTTTTCTGCTATATGGTAAAGTGCAAAAATTTTAGGCAGGTGTATGGATAAAATGCTGTAAATGCTGTAATGCACTCTAAAATATGTGTTAATAGTTTATCATTATCAATTTTTAAAACTCAAAAGAAATAAAAAAATAAATCTGAATCAATCAATGCTTGGTGTGACCCATTCTTTGCCCTGAAAACTACATCAATTCTTCTAGATACACTTGCACAAAATCAGGGATTTTATCTGTTTATATTCTCATGTATGAGTAATCAATAACGCAAAACTGGTGATAATAATCATCATTTTCATATGTAGGTTGAAAGACGGTCATTAACGGAAACAGAAACAGGTGTGTAGGAGGATTTAATCTGGGAGAGGGATAGCCAAACAACTCTATAAAGGTGAGGTTCTGGAAGACAGTTTCATGTCACTGGTTATACACCATGGCAAGACTGACCACAGCAACAAGACACAGGGTAGTTATACTGCATCAGCAAGGTCTCTCCCAGGCAAAGATTTCAGACTGGGGTTCAAAGATGTGTTTCTCAAGCTTCTTTAAAGAAGCATCAGGAAATGAGAAAATTGAGGCCGTTGATGCAGTTTTTGGTCAAGGAAAATTAGTGCAGCAGATGTAAGACACATCAGGCTTACTTCCCGTGAAATCGGAAGATGTCTAGTAGTGCCATCAGCTCAAAACTGGCAGCCACCAGTGGGACTCAACATTCACTGTTCGGGGAAGTCTGTCTAGAAGTAGTCTTCATGGCAGAAATGTGGCAATATCTTTGACATGGATACAAGACAAAGTGACTCAACTAAGCATGAAACATAGGAACAGGAGAGAAGAAAAATGGCAGCAGGTGTTTTGTGCCGAATGGGCCACAATTTGAAATATTTGACTGTATTAGAAGGCAGTTTGTTTTCCATATACTTTACATCAACACAAGCCATAAATATAAACCATTTCCCAGCTCGTTCAATATCAAGAACACCGCCTCTGCACCCTTACATGAACCTCCATCGGGGTGTTTAGAGCTAATGCACCAATGTAACCGCTATTTGTAACTCCAGTCCTGAACTCCTTATGTTTCTACTTTGAAGTGCTCACATCAGATATGCAAATGCTCAGTAATTAATTGCAATGATAAGCAGTCACTAATTAGTAAACTGCAGCAAAATCTTTTGCAAGTGTAAATTTTAGAGCAAGCAATTTCCTAGTTTATCCAGTACTTAATACTGAGTGACTTGATGAGAATGTAATAATAACAGAGCCCGATAATGGGAACAAAATCATCTGAAAGGAAGATAGAAGTGCGGCTATAATGAGTCAGCCCTGGCAGCGGTCTCCGAAAAATGAAACGGGATGCGTTTCCTAATGTGAATGTCTAAATTAATTGTGCACACATTACAGAGCGTTTCCCAGTAATTGCACACTCTCATCACCACTAAATGTGAATCTGAGATGTGTCTGACTTTTCCTTGTGTCTGTCTCTGTAAGAGATGGGTCAACCAGTATGGTCATCATTACAGCTCAACAATCAGAAATTCAATATTGTGCCCACCAAGGTCAATCTTATACCATATTAGCAGGTACCACCCATGGAGGCTCTTATACTTCTGCTCAACCATAGTGACCCACTAATTTTGAAATAAAAGGGTATAAGGCAAGACCATCTTGGCAGAACCTCATGAACCAGGATCTCTGGGGCACTACCATTGCCTGGTGTGTCATGGATCTGGTGCTGCTTTATGGCTTTTTAATGGAATCCAAGAGATGTGAACAGTGCTCCATGATGGAACCTGGGTTTATCCTTTGTTGCCTTAAATAAGACAATCTCAACGTATATGTGAAACTTCATATCTTCACATAGGAAAGTGGCGCCAGATCACATCTTTCAAAAGCTATTCTTACATACAGGTTATTCACAGTTGCAGGTTGAGGGTAAAGAAAAAAGCACAGGAGAGAATTCAGGCTGCGCCTATGCAGCAGCATGTCTGTCACAGGCGGTGTACAAACTCCTGCTCCCTTCAGGACACAGATCATTAGTTGTCAACAGATTAAAATTATCTACAAAAACAAAACGTGTCCTGACATCAAATTGGTGAGTGTCGTTCAGTTCATCCTTTTATTTTTCCTATGCTGTCATAGTACAAACATCACTGATGCGGCCACTGGTCTATGGTTTAACAGTGAGCTCCATGTCCCCTATTCCTTTCTGCTTCTCTGGTACTTGCCATTTGGGTGGCCAGCATGCACCAGAATCCTGTTCACCCAACCAATGCTCAGAGAAACCTAATACGCTTGTATTATTATTATTATTTCTTTGTAAAACCCCATTAATACCAGAGATTGGACATGTCAAGAAGGTTTCCATACATATAACACAGATATAAAATAGAGTAAACAAATCTCAACAGACCGGGAGAGGACCCTGCCCTCACGGGCTTACAGTCTACAGACTTGTACGTAGTTTGGAGGTTAGCCCTTATCAATAAAATGGGGCATATCTTCTGATCACCGGAGGTTCAACCGCTGGGACCTTCACTGATCCAGAGAATGGGGCTCTGAAAATTCTTTTTTTAATGAAGGATAAGCATGCACCTTCCACCCTATTCATTCTTAATGAGAGTACCGAAGACCAGTCAAGCACGATGCTCAGCTATCTCCAGGAGTCTTAAGGAGAAAGAATGGAGCTGAGGTGCACATGCTCAACCTCCATACGAGCTTCATTCATACGAGGCTCTTCAGAGCCCTGTTCTCAGGATCAGTGGAGGTCCCAGCAATCATACGAACTTGGATAACTTACAAACTTGGTGCTGTGAGAGGCAGAGCCAGGGCTATAGTCGTGGCTGAGGCTAGTTGCTCTGGCATGCCCTGGCTCCCCATCACATGAAAATAATGTCCCATTGTCAGCATACCTTCTGCTTCACCTTCTGCACCGTCGGGGTCCCATCGGGCTTGCTGAAGTTCCACCACTGGCATTGTTGCGCACAAAGAGACAGATTCCATTTCAAACTTAAAACGCAGAACTTGACTTGTTTCATTACGCAGCCCATTTTTGTCAGTAGCAACATCAGCATAAGGTTCCACACAGTTCACATTATACGATTCCTCTGCACTGTTCTCTACGTCATTCAGTACATTATGGGGACGGACCGCCTCTTGTGGTAACACAGCGTCCTCCCTGTCCAGACTCCCTACGTTTGGGGGTTCCCTCATCCGTTTCACCCCGGATCTAAGAGCATCAGTCCATGCAACAATCTGCCACATGATGAGCGACCTGCGTCTCTGTAATGATGTAGGACCCCTTCTCAAGCTTCTGCTCCAGCTGTACTTCTATCTATCCGTACTCTGAATGGCTGGATATATTGCTTAACCCCTTTACCCCCAAGGGTGGTTTGCATGTTAATGGCCAGGCCAATTTTACAATTCTGACCACTGCCCCTTTATGAGGTAATAGAGTTGGATGTAACCCGGTCAGCAGGAGCGCAAAAACAGGGGCTAAATTAATAAACAATCTTCTTTTATTAAAACCACAACGCGTTTCAACAGGAAATTCTGTCTTCCTCAGGTGGCAACCTTTATGAGGTAATAACTCTGTAACGCTTCCATGGATCCCGGTGATTCTGACATTCTCTCTGTTGGAGTCCCTCAAGGCTCTGTCCTGGGGCCCCTACTTTTTTCCATCTATACCCTTGGCCTAGGACAACTCATAAAGTCCCATGGCTTCCAGTACCACCTGTATGCGGATGACACTCAGATCTACCTCTCTGGCCCAGATGTCACCTCTCTGCTGTCCAGAATCCCAGAGTGTCTATCAGCCATATCCTCCTTCTTCACCTCTCACCTCCTAAAACTCAATGTAGACAAAACTGAACTCATCATCTTTCCTCCATCTCACGTATCTTCCCTACCCGATCTATTTATTATGGTAAATGGCATCACGCTCTCTCCCGCACCTGAAATCCGCTGCCTTGGAGTAACTTTCGACTCTGCCCTGTCCTTCAAACCACACATACAAACTCTTGCCACTCCTGTCGCCTCCAACTTAAAAACATTTCCAGAATCCGTCCCTTCCTCAGCCCTCAATCTACTAAAACTCTTGTGCATGCCCTCATCATCTCCTGCCTTTATTACTGCAACACCCTCCTCTGTGGCCTCCCCGTCAACTCTCTTGCACCAATCCAGTCTGTCCTCAACTCTGCTGCCCGACTAATCCACCTCTCCCCTCGCTACTCCCCTGCTTCTCCCCTCTGCAAATACCTCCACTCGCTCCCAATTCCCCAACGAATCCAGTTCAAACTACTAACACTGACCTACAAAGCCGTCCACAACCTGTCCCCTCCCTATGTCTCTGAGCTAATCTCCCAATATCTTCCTTCACGTAATCTTCAATCCTCCCAAGACCTCCTACTATCATCCACACTTATTCGTTCCTCACACAACCGCCTCCAAGATTTCTCCCAAATATCCCCCATCCTCTGGAATTCCACGCCTCAACATGTACGATTATCCACCACCCTTGGATCCTTCAGACGGAACCTGAAAACCCATCTCTTCAGGAAAGCCTACAGCCTGCAATAACCATTCTGCTGCCTCACCATCACCCGAGCTTCCGCCTTGCCACCACCACCCTAGCTGCCGTCTCGCCGCCACCACCCGAGCTGCCGCCTCGCCGCCACCACCCGATCTGCCGCCGAGCTGCCGCCTTGCCGCCACCACCCAAGCTGCCGCCTCGCCGCCACCACCAGAGCGGCCGCCACCACCAGAGCTGCCGCCACGCCACCACCACCCGAGCTTCCGCCTCACCGCCACCACCACCAGAGCTGCCGCACCCCCATCCTTCTGTTTCTTCCCCATCATCCCGTAGAATGTAAGTCCGAAAGGGCAGGGTCCTCTCCCCTCTGTACCAGTCTGTCATTGTAAATTTGTTTACTGTAAACGATATCTATAACTTTGTATGTAACCCCTTCTCATGTACAGCACCATGGAATTAATAGCGCTATATAAATAAATAATAATAATAATAATAATAATAGTGCTAACATTTCTTTGATATGACTTGCGTTTATTTGTGAAAAAAGAATTTGGCAAAAATTTCACAATTTTCCAACTTTGAATTTTCATGCTCTTAAAACAGAGAAATATGTCACACAAAATACTTAATAAGCAACATTTCCCACGTCTACTTTACATTAGCACAATTTTGAAACCAACATTTTTTTTTTGTTAGGAAGTTATATAAGGGTTAAAGTCGACCAGCGATTTCTCATTTTTACAACACTATTTTTTTTTTTAAGGACCACATTTGAAGTCACTTTGGGGGGTCTAGATGATAGAAAATATCCAAAAGTGACACCATTCTAAAAACTGCAGCTATGAAGGTGCTCAAAACCACATTCAAAAAGTTTATTAACACTTCAGGTGTTTCACAGGAATGTTTGGAATGTTTTAAAAAAAAATGAATATTTAACTTTTTGTCACAAAAAAAATTACTTCAGATCCAATTTGTTTTATTTTACCAAGGGTAACAGGAGAAATGGGACCCCAAAAGTTATTGTACAATTTGTCCTGAGTACGCTGATACCCCATATATGCAGGTAAACCACTGTTTGGGCGCATGGCAGAGCTCGGAAATGTGGAAATCCCCCACAAGTGACCCCATTATGCAAAGAAACCCCAAAGGAACTTATCTAGATGTATGGTGAGCACTTTGAACTCCCAAGTGCTTCACAGAAGTTTATAACGTAGAGCCGTAAAAATAAAAAATCTTATTTTTTTCACAAAAATGATATTTTCGCCCCTTTTTTTTTTTTATTTTCCCAAGGGTTACCGAAGAAATTGGAACCCAAAAGTTGTTGTGCAATGTGTCCTGAGTATGCTGATACCCCATATGTGGGGGTAAACTACTGTTTGGGCGCATGGCAGAGTCGGGAGGGAAGGAGCACTGTTTGACTTTTTCAACACAGAATTGGCTGGAATTGAGATCAGACACATGTCGCATTTGGAGAGCACCTGATGTAAACAGTGGAAACCCCTAACCCTAATCCCAACCCTAACCATAACCCTAACCACAAACCTAACCCTAATCCCAACTCTAACCCTAACCCTAATCCCAACCCTAACCCTAACTTTAGCCCCATACCTAGCCCTAACCCCAACCCTAATTCTAACCCCAACCTCAACTCCAACCCTAACCCTAATGGGAAAATGGAAATAAATACTTTTTTTATTTTATTATTTTTCCCTAACTAAGGGGGTGATAAAGGGTGGTTTGATTTACTATTTATAGCAGGTTTTTATGTTTGGCAGCTGTCAAACACTAAAAGACGCTTTTTATTGCAAAAAACAGTTTTTGCATCATCACATTTTGAGAGCTATAATTTTTCCATATTTTAGTCCACAGAGTCATATGAGGTCTTGTTTTTTGTGGGACGAGTTGACGGTTTTATTGGTACCATTTTCGGGCACATGACTTTTTTTATTGCTTTTTATTCCGATTTTTTGGGAGGCAGAATGAACAAAAAACAGCAATTCATGAATTTCTTTTGAGGGGAGCGTTTATACCGTTCCGCATGTGATAAAATTGATAAAGCAGTTTTATTCGTCGGGTCAGTACAATTACAGCGATACATCATTTATATCATTTTTTTATGTTTTGGCGCTTTTATGCAATAAAAACTATTTTATAGAAAAAATAATTATTTTTGCATCGCTTTATTCTGAGAGCTATAACTTTTTTATTTTTCCGGTGATGGAGCTATATAGCAGCTTGTATTTTGCGGGACAAGATGACATTTTCAGCGCTACCACGTTTATTTATATCCGTCTTTTTTATCGCGATATTCCACTTTTTGTTCGGCGGTATGATGATAAAGCATTGTTTTTCTTTTTTTTTTTTAATGGAGTTCACTAAAGGGGTTAACTAGTGGGATAGTTTTATAGGTCGAGTCGTTACTGAAGCGGCGATACTAAATATGTGTACTTTTATTAGATTTTTTTATTCAAATATTGATTTAATGTTAGAATAAATATTGATTTTTTATTATTTTTTATTTTTTTAAATATTTTTACAATTATTATTATTTTTTTTTATTTCATTCTTACTTTTACACTGTGTCCCACTATGGGACACTCATTTTGTGCAGGCTGATCGCTTATATGGCATGCAGATCTGCATGCCATATAAGCTGTCAGCGCTGCACTCTGTGCACACTGACGTCAGAGACTTCCTGACATGCACATAGCATGATAGGAAGTCTCTGAGCTCTGGTATCCCGGATGTCGTCATGACGACATAGGGTTACCATGGGAGCGATCGGGACCCCGCGTCATGCCGCGGGGTCTCCGATCCAAAGGGCTGACAGCCCCTCTGCCTGCTCCCGAAACGTTACGATCATGTTTGATTTCAGTGTTCCAGGAGTTAAGGTGCCGGAAGTGGTTCGTGACCGCTCCTGGCACTTAGTGCCGGGTGTCAGCTGTGAGAATAAGCTGGCACCCGGCCGCGATTAGCCACGTTCTCCCCGTGAGTGCGGCTGATCGCATATGACGTACTATTCCGTCCATGGGCATTTGATAACTGCTTTGCACACTCTATCTACTGGCTAACACGGTAAGAAGATACACATCTTTCCTATTGCACACTCTTAGCATTCTCTTGATGAGCTTCAAGAGGTAGTCACCGAAAATGGTGTTCCAACAATCTTGAAGGAATTCCCAGAGATGCTTAGCATTTGTTGGCCCTTTTGCCTTCACTCTGTGGTCCAGCTCACCCCAAACCATCTCGATTGGGTTCAGGTCTGGTGACTGTGGAGGCCAGGTCATCTGGCGTAGCACCCCGTCACTCTCCTACTTGGTCAAATAGCCCTTACACAGCCTGGAGGTGTGTTTGGGGTCATTGTCCTGTTGAAAAATAAATTATGGTCCAACTAAACGCAAACCGGATGGAATAGCATGCTGCTGCAAGATGCTGTGGTAGCCATGCTGCTTCAGTATGCCTTCAATTTTGAATAAATCCCCAACAGTGTCACCAGCAAAGCACCCCCACACATCACACCACCTCCTCCATGCTTCACGGTGGGAACCAGGCATGTAGAGTCCATCCATTCACCTTTTCTGCATCGCACAAAGACACGGTAGTTGGAACCAAAGATCTCAAATTTGGACTCATCAGACCAAAGCAAGGATTTCCACTGGTCTAATGTCCATTCCTTGTGTTCTTTAGCCCAAACAAGTCTCTTCTGCTTGTTGCCTGTCCTTAGCAGTGGTTTCCTAGCAGCTATTTCACCATGAAGGCCTGCTGCACAAAGTCTCCTCTTAACAGTTGTTGTAGCGATGTGTCTGCTGCTAGAACTCTGTGTGACATTGACCTGGTCTCTAATCTGAGCTGCTGTAAACCTGCGATTTCTGAGGCTGGTGACTCGGATAAACTTATCCTCAGAAGCAGAGGTGACTCTTGGTCTTCCTTTCCTGGGGCGGTCCTCATGTGAGCCAGTTTCTTTGTAGCGCTTGATGGTTTTTGCAACTGCACTTGGGGACACTTCTAAAGTTTTCCCAATTTTTCAGACTGACTGACCTTCATTTCTTAAAGTAATGATGGCCACTCATTTTTCTTTACATAGCTGCTTTTTTCTTGCCATAATACAAATTCTAACAGTCTATTCAGTAGGACCAGGGGCGGAACTATCGTGGAAGCAGGGGAAGCAGCTGCCATAGGGCCCGGGCTAGCAGGGGGCCCGTCCCTGCTGCAGCTGTCTCCCCTGCGGCTGTGTTCCGCCGCCCATGGCCTGAGAGTCGGCAGTTCCCTGTGCTGGCTGTCATGCTGACAGCCGGCGCAGAGAAGCTGCTGCGTGCCGTCTCCCAGGAATCAATTGCACTGGTGTCTATACAGACGCCAGTACAATTGAAGCTCTGACCGCCGGGTCAGAGCGACGTCTGCAGCGTGATCATGTCATGTGATCACGCTGCTGACGTCACTCGTCGGCGGCGCCCAGAAGGGTGAAGACTGGTGGTGAGTGTGCTCCACTGTGGAGCTGAAGATACCACCGAAGATTAACGGGGGCACATACTGTGTGAGTGATAATTCTGCATTCTTGGCTGCATTACTACTTGAGGGGCACATTACTACTGATGGGAGAATAAGAGGGCTTATTACTAGTTATGGGGGCATAATGTGCCTGCATTAATAGTTATGCGGGACATGGTTACTAGTAATGGTAGCATAAGGGGGCTGCATTGCTACCAGTCCATTATATTATATTGTGTTTCCATAATGTCTGCTTTAAATACAGCTCTGATTTGGGCAAAAAGCTGGCCGTTATGAGACTGAAGAGTATTTTTTGGGCCTAAAGAATTGCTGTGATTTGCTCCGCCCACTGCTATTGGCTCCGCCCACTATCAGAACCCCGCCCCCCCCCCCCCCCCCCGCCCGTTTGGGAGAGGGGGCCCCGTTCAAAATTTTGCTGTGGGGCCCCGCCATTTCTAGTTACGCCACTGAGTAGGACTATCAGCTGTGTATCCACCAGACTTCTGCACAACACAGCTGATGGTCCCAACCCCATTTATAAGGCCAGAAATCCCACTTATTAAACCTGACAGGGCACACCTGTGAAGTGAAAACCATTCCCGGTGACTACCTCTTGAAGCTCATCAAGAGAATGCCAAGAGTGTGCAAAGCAGTCATCAAAGCAAAAGGTGGCTACTTTGAAGAACCTAGAATATAAGACATAATTTCAGTTGTTTCACACTTTTTCGTGAAGTATATAATGCCACATGTGTTAATTCATAGTTTTGATGCCTTCAGTGTGAATGTACAATTTTCATAGTCATGAAAATACAGAAAAATCTTTAAATGAGAAGGTGTGTCCAAACTTTTGGTCTGTACTGTATGCACATAGTAGCATTACAAGGCAACATTATACATATAGACACGAATATATACAAATACAGGTCACATAAATACACACAATCGTATGTACAACACTGATATTTAACTGGGACATGTTTGGGGAAGGAACACAACAGTCCTTGTAACCCCTTATAGTACTATGCCATTAATAGGACCCCTCACATTTCTCTAAGTCTTTGCAATAAGATTCTTAGGTTTCTACCTGTGCAATGGCATTGTCTGGCTTGTTTTTTGTTACTGACTGTGCTTGTGTCCTCAGTTTTTGTCTGCTGCCTGCCTTGACCATTTGTCAGCTTACCAAATTGAGTGAACTCAGACGAGAATCTGACCGTCTTCTGCTTGTCTACAGCATTGTATGTTGTCTGCCTGCCCTGGATATCTACCAGTCATTCATATTAGGAAAACTCCCCTTGTCCAGACCCCCAATCCTCCAACTATACTTCAGGGAATGTGTCTTGCTGCTGCTGTTGTGATTGTGTCATGATAAAACCCCACAGTGAAGTCCAGAACCCTGTTTATGGAAAAAGGGTAGATACCAAGAGTTCCCTTGAAATCAACTGCCTCAAACCAAATCTGTTGCAATCCAAAGATCCACTACTGCCCCATACTCATGTCATATGCAACAGCCCAGGTACATGTCACTAGATGTCTTATTAGTCAGAAACCTACAAGAGATAAAGTTCTTTAACAACTGTTATCTGGAACTTGCATACAAGCTCAAGGTGCCGCCACGTGGAGGCCACATCTAACATATTCCACTGATGACAATTTCTCATTGATGCCTCCTAGGGGAATCATCGATTTTAAGCCATTTACCTGGAACCAGAACGCTATTCATTTAACATTTATGTTTTAATTGATCAGTAGAAAACCCCTGATGCAAACAATACATCGAGTAATTATATCATATGTACCTCCTCAGGCTGCATAAAGAAAGTGATAGCGAAATCAATATCACTCCGCAGACCAGTGCCTATGATCTCACCATGTACATGAATGAGAATCACTGTCTAAGGGAAGGAATACATCATGGGGCCACTGGTTCATTTCCACGAAGCCATATATCATATGTACTGACAAGTCTCCCTGACACTTATGGCTATCAGACCTTCAATTCAGCAAATGTTGCTGGCTTCTTCTCCTGAAATGCTGTTCTCAAGGCACAAATCCAGGGATAAAATACTAAAAGCTGAATAAGAGGATGTCACAGTGCTTTGGAAGTGCGGGAGATGACCAGTGGGAGCATTTTACAGCATTTTCCCAGAAGACAAATTGCCCTTTTATCAGTCTGGAATCAGTCCGTGTAAAGACCCCCGAGCACACAGCTGCAAAGTTTGCCAAACCAGTCCATTTTGGCTTTATTATTTTATGTATTGAGGTCTTTAGACTGATGATTTTTGGGAATGAAAGATCAGAAATGCTGAGGAGGTCTCTGTCGGCTGCTTACCCTCCTATTCTGTATGAACAGAGCGTTCTTGTGTGTGGTGGAAGCTACTGAAGGGGCATGGGAGTCTTAAAGGGTATCTGTCAGTAGACTTTTGCTCTGTAACCTGAATACAGCATAATATAGTGGCCGAAACACTGATTCCAGCGATGTCATCATAACGTGCGTCATCCGAGAACATCATGATGTTGTGACAACACAGCATTTAATCCTAATTATCCAGACCTCGATTTGCCGTAGACCAGAAGAAATAGGCTATTGTTTGAATGCTGTCTATTAATGTATGTGTTTTTCTTTGGTGTGTCAACAAACATAGACTGTTGTCACATGAGACATAGGCTATTGTCTGATCCTTGACTATTGAAATTGATGTTTTTGGATTTTTGAAAGGCTGCTGTTTGCTGCTTATATCAGCTCCTACAAGTTATTGTCTTGCTATCTTTATCTTTGCAAGACAGGGACACAGTACCTCATTGGACTGTCAGCTTCCTTGGCTTGTTGTTACCTCCTCTCTCTGGGTGCCCACCAAAAGCAGGGTGCCACAGGTGGGGGTAGTTGTCCCTGGAAGCCTCAAAGTCGTAGCTGCTCTAATCCCAGTGAGTCAGCGGAAGAGTGAGACTGTAATTTTGCACTATCTTGGGTATTTTGCTGGGACTGTTCTATGTTATTGTCTGTTTTGTGGTTCAATAAAGCATTGCCACATTGTTTGTCCTACACCCTGTGTTGTCTGAGTAGTGCAGGAAAATAGATCGGGCGTTCAGTGGGATGATCCCTGGTCCATGCTGTCTCGGGCCAGTGGACAATAGCACCCACTGACCCCCGTGTCTCCACAGATGTCACTTGAGATGTTTCACTTAGCTGAAGGTTTTACAATTGCCCTCACAGTCCCTTGATCTGAACATCATTGAAATATGATTGAAAATCTGTGGCTAGACCTCAAAATAACAGAACATGCAAGACGCCCCAGGAATCTCACAGAACTGGAAGAATTTTCCAAGAGTGTATTAAAATCCCTAAACAAGGGATTTTGTCTGGCTACAAAACTACAAGCTGTGATACTTGCAAAAGTGAGCTCTACTAGGTACTAACCATGCAGGGTGCCCAAACTTTTGCATTGGCCCATTTTCTTTTTAGTAATTTTTAAAATATAAAAGACTACAATATATATTTTTTTGCCTGAAATACAAAGCAATTGTGTCATCTTTAACTTTAGCCCTTTTAGAAATCATTTCATCTTCAACTTGCTTAACTGTTCACAATAACAGTAATTTTGACCGGGGTGCCCAAACTTTTACATGCCACTGTAAGCGTCTTATGGTATATAGCCCCCACACTGTCAGCCTTAATGAGATGCACCCACCACACTGCCTGCCAATATCAGGTATAGCCGTTACACTATCCGACCTTATTTAACCACGGCCTATACCATGGCTGTTTCCTCTCTAATGTTCCATTACACTATATCTTCACATTGTCCCCCACCATGATAACCTCTCTCCATACTGTGCCCCCATTTCACACTATGCCCTCATACTGCCGACCATGTTGTCCTTTCCAAACTGTATCCCCCTCACACCATTCCCCTACACACAGGGGTGGGATTCAAATTTTTAACAACAGGTTCTGTGTTTGTGCGTCGATAAACCACACCCATTTTAAAGCCACACCCTTTTTAAGCCACACCCATTTTTGAAGCCACACCCCGAAGCCTGCGGAATGGGATTCCCTCAAGAGGTTCTGCAGCAGCTGGGTTGTGATTCATACATATATGTTCCCTCCGCAGCTGCAGAACCTCTTTTTAAAGAATGGGGGAGGTATAGCTAGTCAGAGGATGAAGGATTACATCACTGCTCCCCACGTTCTGCTGGGACTTGTAGTCCTGGAGGAACTGCAGGGTCCAGGTGTGATTAATTTTTTCCACATAAAAGGTTTTAGGCAAAAACAGGTTCTGCAGCAGCAAGGCAGCCCCTCATAGCTTCACAAAAACCACTCCACTCTCCTTCCCTTCCCTCTTTAAAATGAGGTTCAGCAGCAGCTAAGGAGCCGCAGCAAGAAGGAAGGGCTCCTGGCACTGAATGTGCCTAAATAATACAGTGCCCAAATAATACAGTCACAGTGTCATGATCCATTCCTGGGTTTAGTCTGTCTGCCCTTGGTCCGGGCGGATCATGTCAAGGGTTAACTTTGCTCTGCCTCATTCTGGGTTCAGGTTGGCTATTTAGCTCTCACACATCCTGCTAGCAGTGTGAGCTATACTGCTACCTTCGGCTTGTGAACCTGACTGGTAACCCTTGATTTGTCCTGCTGTTATCCCTGACTTGTCCCGTGTCTGTTGTTTCCCTCTGTCTGCCCTGTTCCCTGCATTTCCCTGCTTGTCTGTTTGATTCTCTGGTTTTTGACTCGGCCTGTATTCGGACTCGTTTCTGCTTTCTGTCTTTGTCTTATCTGCTTCTGACCGTTGCTGACCTCCTGGCTTTCTCCTGACCACGCATATTGCTTATTCCTTTTGTCCTGCTGCCTCCGTACGGTTTTGACTTGGCTTGCCTGACCACGCTTACGCCACTTGGTGGCGCCTGTGTTTCTGCTCTGTAGAGGACTTGCTGAGACCTGTGATTCTTCCTGACTCAGTTTTGGACGTTTTTGCTGCCACCTGGTGGTGGTTTTGGCTGCTGCAGTGCAGGCCTACTCTGGTAGTGTGTAATCCCTTCTCCCCTCTGTAACCTACAGGTGGAGCACACACTACCTGCATTACAGCTGCTTGACATTATAGCTCACCCCTACATATACATATAAAGGGATTTCTGCATATTTTTTTTTCTGCTCTGTTTGCTATGGATCCGCTCCATACCTTGGCAGATCACATGAATAGTTTGGCATTAATTATACAAGACCTATTTGTGCAACAGAGGGAGCTTTCTAACACAGTAATATCGTTGCAGACTGACTGTAAGCATTCTAACACTGTCGATGTTTGTTTGCACTCTCCTGAACCTACAGTAAAGCTCCCAGATACCTTCTCCGGGGAGAGGGAGAAATTCAGTACCTTTAGGGAGAGTTGCAAACTATGGTTTTCACTTAGACCCCTATCTTCTGGTGATGAGAGTCAGCGGGTGGGGATAATCATTTCCTTATTGCAGGAGGGACCTCAGTTGTGGGCTTTCTCTCTACCTGCTTCTGCCCTGAACGTGTGTCTGTGGACAGATTCTTTGAGGCTTTTGGACTGATTTATGATGAACCAGACCGGGTCAGGGTAGCAGAGGACATGATCATGGGTCTCTCTCAGAATGAACTCACTGCTGAACAGTATTGTTCTGAGTTCAGGAGGTGGTCTGTTGAGGTGTCCTGGAATGACTCTGCTCTAAGACGCCTGTTTGAGAGAGGATTATCGGATCATCTCAAGGACGCGCTGGCCCTTCATATGCCGCCCAGTTCCCTGGAAGAGGCCATGACCCAGGCCATTCGTATGGACCGGAGGTTACGGGAGAGAGGAATTATCCAGCATGAGATTCACGTATTGTCTGCCAAGTCTGAGGTGGTGTCATTCAAGGAGACTATGGAAGTTGGTACCATTAATTTCAAGGAGAAAGAGAGGAGACGGCGACGAGATGAGAAATTATGTTTTTATTGTGGAGATCCAGGACATTGGAAGACGGACTGCCCCTCTTGTCCATCAAATAAGGAGCTGCCGAGTCTGGGTGATGATCTAGGAGGTCATCCAGACTCTCAGGTACCATTTTCATCTTTTCAGAAAATTTTGTTAGAGGTGGAACTGTGTTATGGAGGTGGTAGTGCTTTCACTTCAGCATTTGTGGACTGTGGATCTTCCATGAATTTCATTAACTTTAGTATGGTGTCCAAGTTAAAGTTAGGGACAGTCAGGCTAGAGACTCCCATCTATATCGTTGCAATTGATAAGACACCATTGGCTCAAAATGTCATTAAGTTTGTCTCTGAGGAGTTCCTCCTCAAGGTGGGTTCCTTACATCAGGAACGAATTTCGTGTTATGTTATGAATAATCTTCTTGCAGGACTGGTGTTGGGGTTCCCCTGGTTGCAGAGGCATTATCCTGTTATTGACTGGGGATCTCGTGATATTGTTAAATGGGGTCCTAATTGTTCCAATATTTGTCTTTCTGCTGTCTTTGTGTCTGCCATTAGTCCGGAGGGTATTCCGGAGTACCTGAAGGACTTTGGGGACGTGTTCTCCGAAAAAGAGGCTGAGGTTTTGCCACCCCACCGTCCTTATGATTGTGCGATTAATCTTATTCCAGGTTCTAAATTGCCCAAAGCCCGTTTGTACAATCTTTCTGGCCCGGAACGTACTGCTATGAAAAACTATATCTCTGACAGCCTACGCAAAGGTCACATCCGTCCCTCTGTCTCACCTGTGGCCGCGGGATTCTTTTTTGTTAAGAAAAAAGATGGTGGTTTACGCCCATGCCTCGATTTCCGAGAACTAAATAAAATTACGGTGAGAAATACCTACCCTCCCACTCATTCCTGATCTTTATAACCAAGTGTCTGGGGCTAAGTGGTTTTCCAAACTTGATCTCAGGGGAGCATATAACCTTATCCGTATTCAGGAAGGGGATGAGTGGAAAACGGCATTTCTCACCTCTGAAGGTCTGTTTGAAAATTTGGTCATGCCCTTTGGTCTCACGAATGCGCTCGCAGTATTTCAGAACTTCATGAATGATGTTTTCTCTGATTTTATCGGGCGCTTTATGGTTGTATACTTGGATGATATCCTTGTTTTCTCGCCTGACAAGGAATCTCACATTGGTCATCTACGTGCTGTTCTTCACAGGTTACGGGGTAATTCTCTGTTTGCTAAACCCGAGAAATGTTTGTTTTGTGTCCAGGAGCTTTCCTTTCTGGGGATCATCCTTTCGGCCAATGGGTTTCGGATGGATCCCGGAAAGGTACAGGCCATTGTTGATTGGGTGCAACCCAGAGACCTCAAGGGGTTGCAGCGTTTTCTGGGTTTCGCCAATTATTATCGAAAATTCATCAAGGGGTTTTCTCAGGTGGTCAAACCACTCACCGATCTCACTCGCAAGGGGGCTGATCTCAAAGTTTGGTCAACCTTAGCAGTTGAAGCATTTGTTACACTAAAGAAATGTTTTATGTCTGCTCCTGTATTGGTTCAGCCCGATCCATCTGAACCGTTCATTGTAGAGGTGGACGCATCTGAGGTGGGAGTGGGGGCTGTGTTGTCACAGGGACCCGTTACCTTAACTAATTTAAGACCATGTGCCTTTTTCTCCCGGAAGTTCTCTTCTGCAGAGAGGAACTATGATGTGGGTAACCGGGAGTTATTGGCCATAAATTGGCTTTTGAAGAATGGAGGCATTTTTTGGAGGGGGCGGTTCATCGGATCACGGTTATCACGGATCACAAAAACTTGTCTTATCTTGAATCTGCTAAACGGTTGACTCCTAGACAGGCTAGGTGGTCGCTTTTTTTTTCTCGTTTTCATTTTTCAATCACTTTTCGGCCTGGTTCCAAGAATGTCAAGGCTGATGCCTTATCTCGCAGTTTTGATTCAATATCACCCCCTGAACCTCCTTCCTCCATTCTTCAGCACGGGGTGGTTGTTGCGGGGGTATCCTCTGAATTGGAACAGGAAATTCAGAAGGCTCAGTCTCTTGCTCCTTTTTCTTTGCCTGATAATAAACTCTTTGTTCTCGTTCAATACAGGTTGAGGGTTCTCCGGGAATTCCATGATTCTGCTCTCAGTGGACACCCGGGGATCTCAGCCACTCGGAAAGCCATTGCTAGGCTATTTTGGTGGTCCTCCATGAACTCTGATATCACTATGTTTGTGTCTGCTTGTGATACCTGTGCCCGTGCTAAGAGCTCACATAACCGGCCGGCCGGGGAATTGGTGCCATTGCCAATTCCAGATAGACCTTGGACTCATTTGTCCATGGACTTCATCACTGATCTCCCTCCTTCTAATGGCAAAACTGTAATCTGGGTAGTGGTTGACAGATTCAGTAAACAGGCGCATTTTGTACCTCTGGCAGGATTGCCTAATGCTGAGACACTATCTAGGTTGTTTGTTGAGCACGTTGTACGACTGCATGGCGTGCCTTTGAGTGTGGTTTCTGAT
The DNA here is from genome assembly GCA_033576555.1 of Oophaga sylvatica. Lineage (NCBI taxonomy): Eukaryota > Metazoa > Chordata > Amphibia > Anura > Dendrobatidae > Oophaga > Oophaga sylvatica. The sequence continues at coordinate 142,289,886 of JARQOD010000008.1, read as the reverse complement.
AGAGGGGTACAATTTGTGTCCAAATTTTGGAGGGCATTTTGTAAAAGACTGGGTATTTGCTTAACCTTCTCCTCTGCTTACCATCCTGAGACCAATGGGCAGACGGAGAGGACCAATCAGTCACTCGAACAAATTTTGAGGTGTCTTGCTACGTCTCAGCAGGATGATTGGTGTTCTTCATTGCCCGTGGCTGAATTTGCATTCAATAATCGGATTAACCAGTCCACTGGCACCTCTCCATTCTTTTGTAACTATGGTTTTCACCCCCATTTTGGCGAATTTTCTAGGCTGGATTCAGGATGTCCAGGGGCTGATACGGCAGTACAAAAATTGGGGGAGGTGTGGAGGGAGGTCCAAAAGAACATTGGGGAGGCTCAGGGCAAACATAAATTTTTTGCGGATAAGCGACGGTCTGTAGGACCTATGTTCCTGGTGGGAGATAAAGTATGGTTGTCCACCAAGAATATTCGTCTAAAGGTTCCCTCTGCTAAGCTAGGTCCCAGATTTATTGGTCCTTATGAGATCATGGAGGTGGTCAATCCTGTTGCCTTTCGGTTACGCCTTCCTCCGTCACTCCGGATCCCCAATGTGTTTCATAAATCCCTTCTTAAGTCATTTGTACCATCTTCCACAGGGCCTCCTGTTGTGAATGGGTTTGAGATGAGTTCTGAGCAGAGTCTCCCTCTGGTGGTTACAAGCGGTACTAGTGAAGATTGTGAGGACTGGGAATCAGGTGTTACTGACTGGTCTTATATAAGGGAGTCATTTTCCCATCAGGGTTGCCGGTGATCAATTGTTCTGGTCTGAATCCTTCATTCCAGTTTCCCTTGTAGCCTGCTGTGTCGTGTCTGCATCTCCTGCTACCAGATAAGAATTTTTCTTCTTTTGTGTTGTTGCTATATTTTTGCATTTTGTCCTGCACTTCTTTGGGGGCCTTCTGGGTCCCCTCCGGGGGCTTCTGCCTTCTCAGTTTAGTTCAGCCACTGAGTTTTGTTCTTTTGCTTTTTCCAGTTTTTTCAGTGGCTGCTGTTTTGATTTTGTTACACCAGAGAGCTAATTTAGGTGGTAGAGGTCGTGTGATCTCAGGTGATTTTGAAATTAGTAGAGTTGGTGTTTTTCAGGGTTTTCTGGGATTGCAGTAAGTACCCTTCCTATCCTTTTCTATTTAGATAGTTTGGGCCCCAGCGTTTGCTCATTCTATTTTCTTTCTGTGTCAGTATTTCCTCTTGTCTAACCGCCATTACATGTTTGGGGGCTTTCTATTATCTTTGGGGTTCTGCTCCGGGGCAGATAGCTTTCCTATTTCTATCTTTAGGTGTAGTTAGTTTCTCAGGCTGTGACGAGGCGTCTAGGACCAACGTAGGAACGCTCCACGGCTGCCTCTAGTTGTGGTGGTTAGTCAGGGTACTGCAATCCCATAGATTCCAACTGCTCTGGTGTATTGCCTTTTTTACCTGCACTCCTCAGCTACCGAAACATAACAGTATCACCGGCCAAAAAATTTAAAATTATATGGTACTCACAGAAGGGAAAAAATATTGTGAAAGAAAAAAGGTTGTCAGAGTTGTCAGAGATATTTTTCTGTTTGTTGCATTTTTTTTTTTTTTCCGTCTGTATCTCTGGGTGCTGGGGAGGATCTTTTCTCCCAATGGAGTTTGCACAGTTGTCTGGCCATGTGGATCAGCTTGCCACTGAGGTTCGGAGTATTGCTATCTATCTTGCTGGGTTGCCTGTTGTGGAACCTAGGATCCCCATGCCAGATTTGTTTTTAGGGGATCGAGCTAAGTTTCAGAATTTCAAAAATAATTGTAAATTGTTTTTTGCCTTAAAATCTAAGTCCTCAGGAAACGCAGCGCAGCAGGTTCAAATTATCATCTCTCTCCTGCGCGGCGATCCTCAGGATTGGGCTTTTTCCCTGACACCTGGGGATCCTGTTTTGAGTGATGTTGATGCATTTTTTCAGGCTTTGGGGTTATTGTACGATGAGCCTAATGTCACTGATCAAGCTGAAAAAACCTTGTTGGCATTAAATCAGGGGCTTGATGACGCTGAGTTATACTGTCAGAGATTCCGTAGGTGGGCAGTCCTGACCAAATGGAATGACGACGCTTTGGCGGCCCTTTTCCGGAAGGGTCTGTCGGATAATGTAAAGGATGTTATGGTGGGATTCCCTGTCCCCTCTGGTCTCAATGATTCTATGTCATTAGCGATTCAAATTGACAGACGTTTGCGTGAGCGGAGAAGTATGCGTGGAGTGGTGTTGCCTTGTGAACCAGCTTCTGAGCCCATGCAGTGTGATGGAGTGGTGTCTGGGGCACAGCGTCATGAGTTTCGAAAGCGCAATAGGTTATGTTTCTACTGTGGTGATGCCTCTCATGCTATTTCAGTCTGCCCTAAGCGGGGAAGACGTTTTGCACGCTCAGTTGTCTTGGGTAGTGTTCAGACTAAGTTTTTATTAACTGTCACTCTGATATGCTCTCTGTCCTCATTTTCTGCTCAGGCTTTCGTTGATTCTGGAGCAGCTATTAACCTGATGGATTATGATTTTGCTAAACGTTGTGGGTTTCCCTTGATACCCCTACAGAAGTCTATTCCCTACTGGGGATCGATTCTACCCCTTTGGCTGAGAATAAACCCCAGTTTTCTACTCAGGTGATAATGAGGGTTGAAACTGATAACCAGGAGTGCTGCAAATTTTTGGTTCTATATAATCTGCATGACATTATCGTGCTGGGTTTCCCTTGGTTACAGTCTCATAATCCTGTTTTGGATTGGAAATCTGTGTCTGTAACCAGTTGGGGCTGCCAATGTGTTAATACCAACACTCCTGTTTTTTCTGCCTCCCCCCAGGCTGAGGATGTTCCTGACTTTTTGTTTGATTTTTCTGATGTGTTTAGCGAAAGTAAATCTGCATCCTTACCTCCCCATAGGAGCTATGACTGCGCTATTGAATTAGTGCCGGGTAGTAAATTCCCTAAAGGTCGCCTTTTTAACTTGTCTGTACCTGAACATGACGCTATGCGGTCTTATATCAAGGAATCATTGGAGAAGGGTCATATCAGACCATCCTCTTCACCCTTAGGTGCCGGTTTTTTCTTTGTGGCCAAAAAAGATGGTTCATTAAGGCCGTGTATTGATTATCGTCTCTTGAACAATATTACTGTGAAATATCAATACCCGTTACCCTTGATTTCTGACCTGTTTTCCAGGGTGAAAAACGCTACTTGGTTTACCAAGCTTGACCTCAGGGGGGCGTATAACCTTATTCGCATTAAGCACGGGGATGAATGGAAGACGGCATTCAATACCCCTGAAGGGCATTTTGAGTACCTAGTGATGCCCTTTGGGCTCACTAATGCCCCTTCCGTCTTCCAGTCCTTCATGAATGACATTTTCAGGGATTTTGTGGACAAATTTCTGATTGTTTATTTGGATGATATCTTGATTTTTTCTAATGACTGGGACTCTCATGTGAAACATGTTCGGACTGTGTTCCAGATTTTGAGGGATAATGCTCTGTATGTGAAGGGATCAAAGTGTCTTTTTGGCGTACAGAGGATCTCGTTTCTGGGATTCATTTTGTCCCCATCTGTTATTGAAATGGACCCGGTCAAGGTTCAGGCCATCTGTGATTGGGTCCAACCTACTTCATTAAAGGCTCTTCAGAGATTTTTGGTTTTGCCAATTTTTATCGTAAATTTATTGGTAATTTCTCGGTTATTGTTAAACCATTAACTGATTTGACCAGAAAGGGTTCTGATGTGGTGAATTGGCCTCCTGAGGCAGTCTCTGCATTTCAGGAACTTAAGCAGAGATTCACTTCTGCTCCTGTTCTACGGCAGCCTGATGTTTCTCTGCCATTTCAGGTGGAGGTTGATGCCTCTGAAATTGGGGCAGGTGCCGTTTTGTCCCAAAAAGATCCAGAGACCTCTAAAAGTAACCCTTGTGCCTTTTTCTCTCGAAAATTTTCTCCTACTGAACGTAATTATGACGTGGGTAATCGGGAGTTATTGGCCATGAAGTGGGCTTTTGAAGAGTGGAGACATTGGCTGGAGGGAGCCAAACATCAGGTGGTGGTCCTTACGGACCATAAGAATCTGGTCTATCTGGAATCTGCCAAGCGACTCAATCCTAGACAGGCCAGGTGGGCCTTGTTTTTCACACGTTTTAATTTTGTGGTTTCCTTTCTTCCTGGCACTAAGAATGTTAAGGCGGATGCCCTCTCGAGGAGTTTCCTTGCGGACTCTCCTGAGTTATCTGATCCTTCTGTTATTTTGAAAGAGGGTGTAGTTCTTTCCGCCATCTCGCCCAATTTGAGACTTGCTCTGGAGGGGTGTCAGGAGGATAGGCCCGAGCGCTGCCCTGTTGGAAAATTGTTTGTCCCGGACCAATGGAAAAAGAGTGTGATGTCTGAGATTCATTGTTCCGCATTGGCTGGGCATCCCGGAATTTTTGGTACCAGAGACTTGGTTAGTCGGTCCTTTTGGTGGCCTACCTTGTCTCGCGATGTCAGGGAATTTGTGCAGTCCTGCGGGACTTGCTCTCGCTCCAAGCCTTGCTCTCGCTCTAGTGGTTTGTTGATGCCATTGCCTGTGCCCAAGAGACCATGGACCCATATCTCTATGGATTTCATTTCCGATCTTCCTGTTTCTCAGAGAATGACCACCATCTGGGTAATTTGTGATAGGTTTTCCAAAATGATACATCTTGTGCCATTACCTAAGTTGCCTTCCTCCTCTAAATTGGTGCCGTTGTTTCTTCAGCACGTGGTTCGTTTACACGGCATTCCTGAGAACATTGTGTCTGACAGAGGAGTCCAGTTTGTTTCCAGATTTTGGAGGACTTTTTGTTCTAAACTGGGTGTTCAATTGTCTTTCTCCTCGGCATTTCATCCTCAGACAAATGGTCAAACTGAGAGAACAAACCAGACATTAGAGACTTATCTAAGATGCTTTGTGTCTGCTGATCAGGATGACTGGGTCTCTTTTTTGCCTTTGGCTGAGTTTGCTCTTAATAATAGGGCTAGCTCTGCCACTTTGATGTCTCCGTTTTTCTGTAATTCTGGTTTTCACCCTCGATTTTCTTCAGGACAGACGGAAGCTTCTGTCTGTCCAGGTGTTGACTCTGTTGTTGAGCGTATGCAACAGATTTGGGACCAGGTAGTGGAGAGGTTGTCCCTCTCTAAGGAGAAGGCCCAGCGGTTTGCTAACCGGCATAGGACTGATGGTCCTCGGTTTAAAGTGGGGGACTTGGTCTGGTTGTCCTCAAAGAATATTCCTATGAGAGTAGCATCTCCTAAATTTAAGCCTAGGTTCATTGGACCTTATAAGATCATGGAGATTATTAATCCTGTTTCTTTTCGTTTGCTTCTTCCAGGGACATTTAAGATCCATAACGTGTTCCACAAGTCCTTGTTGAAGAGGTTTGTTGAGCCAGTGGTCCCTGCTACTGTGCCTCCTGACCTGTTTTGGTTGAGGGCAATCTGGAGTATGTGGTTGAGAAAATATTGGATTCTCGTTTTTCTAGACGAAGACTCCAGTATTTGGTTAAATGGAGAGGTTATGGTCAGGAAGACAATTCTTTGGTGTTTGCTTCGGACATCCATGCTAGGAGACTTATCCGTGCGTATCATAGAACTCATCCTGACCGACCTGGTTGCTCAAATGAGGGTTCGGTGACCCCTCCTCAAGGGGGGGGTACTGTTGTGAATGGGTTTGAGATGAGTTCTGAGCAGAGGCTCCCTCTGGTGGTTACAAGCGGTACTAGTGAAGATTGTGAGGACTGGGAATCAGGTGTTACTGACTGGTCTTATATAAGGGAGTCATTTTCCCATCAGGGTTGCCGGTGATCAATTGTTCTGGTCTGAATCCTTCATTCCAGTTTCCCTTGTAGCCTGCTGTGTCATGTCTGCATCTCCTGCTACCAGATAAGAATTTTTCTTCTTTTGTGTTGTTGCTATATTTTTGCATTTTGTCCTGCACTTCTTTGGGGGCCTTCTGGGTCCCCTCCGGGGGCTTCTGCCTTCTCAGTTTAGTTCAGCCACTGAGTTTTGTTCTTTTGCTTTTTCCAGTTTTTTCAGTGGCTGCTGTTTTGATTTTGTTACACCAGAGAGCTAATTTAGGTGGTAGAGATCGTGTGATCTCAGGTGATTTTGAAATTAGTAGAGTTGGTGTTTTTCAGGGTTTTCTGGGATTGCAGTAAGTACCCTTCCTGTCCTTTTCTATTTAGATAGTTTGGGCCCCCGCGTTTGCTCATTCTATTTTCTTTCTGTGTCAGTATTTCCTCTTGTCTAACCGCCATTACATGTTTGGGGGCTTTCTATTATCTTTGGGGTTCTGCTCCGGGGCAGATAGCTTTCCTATTTCTATCTTTAGGTGTAGTTAGTTTCTCAGGCTGTGACGAGGCGTCTAGGACCAACGTAGGAACGCTCCACGGCTGCCTCTAGTTGTGGTGGTTAGTCAGGGTACTGCAATCCCATAGATTCCAACTGCTCTGGTGTATTGCCTTTTTTACCTGCACTCCTCAGCTACCGAAACATAACAGCCTCCATCCCCTCCGCTTCCTGTCTCTGTGGATGGTCAGACTGAGTTTGAAGTGGAACGGATTGTGGATTCGCGTAGGGTCCGTAGTTCACTTCAGTATTTGGTCCATTGAAAGGGTTATGGTCCTGAGGATCTTGGGTCCCGGCGCGATCGGTACATGCTGATCGATTGGTTCGGGCATTTCACGCACGTTATCCTGGGAAGTCTGGGGGTCCGGTGGCCCCCCTTGAGAAGAGGGTACTGTCATGATCCATTCCTGGGTTTAGTCTGTCTGCCCTTGGTCCGGGCAGATCATATCAAGGGTTAACTTTGCTCTGCCTCATTCTGGGTTCAGGTTGGCTATTTAGCTCTCACACATCCTGCTAGCAGTGTGAGCTATACTGCTACCTTCGGCTTGTGAACCTGACTGGTAACCCTTGATTTGTCCTGCTGTTATCCCTGACTTGTCCCGTGTCTGTTTTTTCCCTCTGTCTGCCCTGTTCCCTGCATTTCCCTGCTTGTCTGTTTGATTCTCTGGTTTTTGACTCGGCTTGTATTCGGACTCGTTTCTGCATTCTGTCTTTGTCTTATCTGCTTCTGACCGTTGCTGACCTCCTGGCTTTCTCCTGACCACGCATATTGCTTATTCCTTTTGTCCTGCTGCCTCCGTACGGTTTTGACTTGGCTTGCCTTTCTACGCTTACGCCACTTGGTGGCGCCTGTGTTTCTGCTCTGTAGAGGACTTGCTGAGACCTGTGATTCTTCCTGACTCAGTTTTGGACGTTTTTGCTGCCACCTGGTGGTGGTTTTGGCTGCTGCAGTGCAGGCCTACTTTGGTAGTGTGTAATCCCTTCTACCCTCTGTAACCTACAGGTGGAGCACACACTACCCTGCATTACAGCTGCTTGACACACAGAGTGCCCAAATAATACCGTCACATAATGCTCAAACAATACAGTGCCCAAATAATATCATCACATAGTGCTCATATAATACCTCATACAGTGCCCAAATAATACAGTGACATACTGCCCAAATAGTCTCCAGGCCAGGCCAGCCCCAGGCAGCGCCGCAGCTCAGGCAGCTGCTCACACTGTCATACAGTGCTGAGGGCCCACTGCCCAGCCCCAAATAATACAGTGACATACTACACTCACTGCCCAAATAGAACTTAGCACATACTGCCCAAATAGTCTCCAGGCCAGGCCAGCCCCAGGCAGCTGCTCACACACACAGTACCTCAGAGACTCTGCAGCTCTGCCTCGCAGCCTCTGCTCTCTCCTCTCTCTTCAGCTCCTCCTCGTGACTGAAGATGGCCGCAGCGCGCCGCTACCCAATCGCCGCACTGCAGAGATCAGTCCGCGGGGGCTGGCGGTGTGTTGCGGCCAGAGGCGTATCTAGGCTTTCTGGCACCCGGGACAAGAATTTGTTTCGGCGCCCCCCCCTCCGCACACATGCGATTTGCACACTTAGTCATGTACCGACGAGCTGCTCTCCCTAATGCTCTTGACTCGCACCACAATTGTGGATACCAGGGCTATGGGGTACTCGGAGCCGAGCCCATAGAAGTCTATGGGAGTTGTCACTGGCAGCGGGACTCGGTCCGTGGCCCTGGCAGTCAATGAGATGGGGGGAATATTTACAGGGGATATTTAGGATAGGTAGTTCGTGACGCCACCTGTGGTATCTGGTTATTTGGACCAGCGCTGCTATAAGGACTTTCACAGGGGATGTTATGGGGCAGCTTGGTAGTAAGTCTCCCACAGGTGAGACGGGTCCCTGGAAGTCTATGGTGATGGAACAGGGTGTAGATAATAATTCAGTCGCACACAATGCAGCTTCTTTTCATACCTTTTACTGGTAGATGGTTCAAGCAGATCCCGGGGAGCTGGTCGGGGTGGAGAGTGCACATTCGGGTAACAGCTGAGCAGGTTAGAGGCCTCCTTTACTCCAACTTGTACGTGAGTCCAACTTGCCTGAAGCGAAGTTAACTCTGAATCTCCAGCGTTCTCAATAGCTGTACTGCCCGGCCAACATTGTGGTGGAGCCTTCTATGTGGTGAGAACAGAGTCCTTTTATGCGGGGCCCTGCTAAAAGTCCTTGTTCCTCCTGACTCCGATTATGTATTGACACTTAGGGCTGCTCTCTGCGACCTGTAGTCCAGATGCCTCCGATTTTCTTGTTACTAAGCTTGAAACTGTAGCAACGCTTCGGACTCCGGTGTCCGGCAATTTAGTGCAGGCAATCAAATACCTGAAGCACTTCTCTATCTGTCTTCTCCACTCTGCCCTTCGCCCTGCTCTCGCTCTTAGCATAAACACTTGGAGCTTCGTTGGTAATGTCAGCTTTCTCCAGAGCTCGCTGAGCAGCTCTCAGTATCCTCCTTACTTCAGCTTCTGTTGAGGTACTGATTAAGGGTAGCTCTGACTAGGCTAGGATGATCCACTTCACCCGTACTAGCCTCCACTTGCTTGTCAGGTGAGCTACGCTAACTCTGCGAGGATTCAATCCTTTCTCCTCTCCTTCCAAGTCCAGACTCCACTGGCACTGAACTGCACTGACCGAAGACAGGAAACTGACTGAACTCTGATTGCTAAGTGTCACTTCCTCTTGTACCCCTGATGGGTGTGTCTAAAAGTGTGAGTGAAGTGCATAGATATCAAGCTTTGCTGTTACCTTCCTGTGCACTCTCCTGGACTTTATGTGTGCCTGCGTAGCTGGGCTACACATCCCCCCTTGGTAAAACACAGCACTCCCGGGCTGTAAAAGACAAAAAGAACATTTTGTTTTGCATTAACAACAACATTATAACTCTTCCCATCCGGGAGGTACGAATTCTTTAACGTTACAATTTGTACAATAAAGAATACAAAAGTATCAAAAGTATCAAAATATCAAACATTCTCATATATACAAGATACTTGTGGAGGACCCGCACCAAAAACCTCCCACGTGGGTCCTGGGTGGGCTGCAGGACTTCTGACTGCAGACCTCACTCTAGGCCCACCATACGGGTTTTTCTTCAGAGGTAGATATTGTAATGGTTTCATGTAAAACCAAGATAATGCACCGTAGCGCAACTATTTACAAGAAAGTTCTTGGGCTGGCACAGTCCACAGCCACGCAGTCCATTGGCATGGTTAAAACACATTGATATATATAAATTTTAAACTTTATACATTTGGTCAGTGACAATAAACCCTGTCTGGGTCTTGCTAACTAGTCTAATAGGACTACTCCTGATAGCGAATAGGTAGTTTACCTTTAGTGATACGTTCTGACCTACGTGGGGTAGCGTCAGGTATGGTATTCTCTAACCTTTCTGTTCTGCGTAACGGCAAACGATAATACTGTCTCAACCCCTCTATGGATCTGGCAAGCGTGCTAGTGACTGGACGAGGCGGTACTGCTTCACCAGCTTCACCAAGGGATTCCACTTCTTGTGGCGCTGCTTCTTGCGGGTCCGCTTCTTGGGGTTCCTCTGGTTGAGGTTCCGCTGGGACTGGCTCTACTGGCACAATTGGTATGACCGGTTGTAGAGACTCCTCTTGCGGTTGATAAAACTGCAGCACAGGAATAATTACAGCGTCTCCTAATCTGGGCCAATCTGCAGGTAAATCTCCCAAATCCGTGTGTATGACCGCTTCAGCACTCTCTTCTTGATGAACAACAGGGTTTTCTTCACGGAGCTTTAATGGGCCAGGACACAACTTCAATTGATCTCTAGACACAGTTGCCGTCGTTTTTCCTCCATCCTTGCTGATGGTACAGACCTTGCTGTTATCGAAATTGGAATTTTGCACGACATATGGCTCCTGTTCCCACTGATCATCCAACTTGTGTGTTCTTCTTTTCCTTTTGAGCACCATTTCTCCAGGCATTAAAGGCTTAGCGGGAGCATTTTTGTTATAGTTCATCTCTTGCTTTTCTCTTACTTTGTTGAGACTGTTTTCCACGCAGGCTTGTACTCTCTTGTACTGTTCTTGTCGAGTGGTGTCCCAATCTTCAGCACTGTCATCAGCCTCTGGTTCTACCACACCGAGTTCTAAGTCCATTGGCAGCCTTCCCGGTCTTGCTCTCATAAGGTAGGCTGGAGTGCAGTTGGTGGAACTTACTGGAATATGATTGTACAAGTCAACCAGGTCAGGTAACAAGTCTGGCCACCGATTTCTTTCTTCCAGTGGTACAGTTTTCAGTAAGTCGATGACAATGTGATTCATTTTTTCACAAAGGCCGTTGGTCTGAGGGTGGTATGGTGTTGTTGTGATCTTTTTACATCCATACAATTGACAGAATTCCTGAAACAGTTCAGCTTCGAATGCAGGACCTCGATCAGTCAGCACCTGCTCTGGATATCCGTGTGGTCTGCAGAAACTTGCTTGGAAGGTTCTTGCTGCTGTCTCTGCTGTCAGATCTTTGACAGGGGCGACCACCAGAAACCTGGAATAGTGATCCACCATGGTCAGGGCATATGTGTACCCTGACCTGCTTGGGGACAACTTGACGTGATCCAATGCCACGATCTCCAAGGGACGAGTCATCCGGATAGGCTGCAAGGGTGCCTTCTGGCTACTGTAGTCTTTTCGCCTGAGGCCACAGGGTCCACAGTTCCGGCACCACTTCTCGATGGAGCTGCGCATCCCTACCTAGTAGAACCGGCACCTCAACAGGGTCTCCAGCTTTCTCCAGCCAAAGTGTCCTGCTTGATCGTGGTAGGCTTCCAGCACCATTTGGATGTCTGCTCTCGGGACCATTATTTGCCAAACCATCTCATGGGTCCTTGGGTCGACGTATCTCCTGCACAATTTCTCACGGTAAATGAATAACCGGCTCCTCTCATTCCACAGGAGCTTTGCTGGCATGGATGCATCTTTCTCCAAGGAGGAACCTTCCTGTTTTATCAGCTCCTTGACACGGCTGACCACGGGATCGCTGTCCTGAGTCTCTTTCCAGCTGTGATGAGGTAAAGGGTTCAACATCTCACCACACCGCTTCCTGTAGACCCGTTGCTCTTGGACCAGGTATCTCGATTTCTTCCAGATCGTCTGATTCTTCCTCCGTGTCAGATTCGTGCGGCATTCTGGACAAGGCGTCCGCGTTAGCATTTTTACGGCCCGCTCTGTATTTTATGGTAAACTGGTAGTTTGACAACCGAGCCATCCAACGTTGCTCCATGGCTCCCAGCTTGGCTGTTTCAAGGTGCGTCAATTGGTTGTTGTCCGTGTACGCAGTGAACTTGTTGGAGGCAAGGTAATGTTTAAATCTTTCAGTAATGGCCCAGACCAGCGCCAGAAACTCCAGTTTGAAGCTACTATAGTTTTCCCGGGTTCCTCTCAGTTGGCCTGAGTTTTCTGCTGGCATACGCGATGACTTTTTCTTGGCCGTTCTGCTTCTGACTGAGGACAGCTCCTAATCCCTCGTTACTGGCATCTGTGTATAGCAGGAACGGTTGGCTGTAATCTGGGTAGGCTAAGATTTCATCGCCTGTCAGTATCTCTTTCATCTCTTTGAATGCCTCAGCTTGTTCTTTTCCCCAATTGAATGGAGGGTTTCTGCTCTTGAGAGGTTGTCCGACCAGGAGGTCCTGTAAAGGCGCCGCCTTCTTAGTGTAATCTTTCACGAACCTCCTGTAGTAACCTGTTAATCCCAGGAACTGACGCACCTCCTTTAGATTCTTCGGCTCCGGCCATTTCTGGATGGCTGTGACCTTCTCGGGGTCCGGCGCTACTCCTTCGGAACTGACAATATGTCCCAAGTACTGTACCTTCCGTTTGAGCAGATGGCATTTAGAGGGCTTCAGTTTCATCCCATACTTGGACAGTGACTCGAATACCTCTGCCAGGTGCTTCAGATGATCTTCATATGTCTTGGAGTAGACAATCACGTCGTCCAGATACAGCAACACGGTTTCGAAGTTGAGATGTCCTAGACAGCTCTCCATCACTCTCTGGAATGTTCCTGGGGCACTGCTGAGGCCGAACGGCATTCTGTCAAACTCGCAGAGTCCCATTGGGGTGGTGAAAGCAGTTTTCTCCCGATCCTCCTCAGCCACAGCTACTTGCCAGTACCCACTAGTAAGGTCGAGGGTAGAAAAGTAGTTAGCCGTTTTCAGAGCAGCCAAGGATTCCTCTATGCGTGGTAATGGGTAAGCATCTTTATGTGTTATACGATTTACTTGCCTATAATCTACACACATTCGCATGCTACCATCCTTCTTCTTAACTAGCACTAGAGGTGCCGCCCAGGGGCTACAACTATCCCTTATCACCCCGGCTTTCTTCATGTCATGCAGCATTTCCTTAGCTTTCTGATAGTGGGCTGGAGGTATAGGCCTGTACCGCTCTTTGATGGGAGGATGACTGCCTGTAGGGATATGATGCTGTACTCCCTTAATTGTCCCAAAATCAAGTGGGTGCTTGCTAAATACTTGTGCGTACTCTTGTACCACCCGTAGTACCCCTGTTTCTGGTGGACGGAAGTGGTGTCGGTCCCAATATGAAGCTGCTGACACCAGTCCGCTATCGGGGTTGCCGGATCATTATCCTCCGCTGGTTGGCGGGAGGCTAAGGACTCGGTTGTGAGGATAGAATTGTTATCTACGGCATGTAATTTAGCAACTGTAGCATAACGCGGCAAATTTACTTCATCGTCCCCCCAGTTGAGAAGCCGTACTGGTACTCTCCCATTTATTACTTCCACTACCCCTCTAGCAATCATGAGTGTAGGTCTGTGTTCGGAGTGATGGGGTTCTACTACTGCTTGGTAGTTCTGTCCTCTCAGACCCATGGCTGCTCTACACCATATTAACATTTCGCTCATTGGGGGTATTACAATGGGGTTCGAATCTGTGACCCGTACATTACCGATTTCACCATCCGTAAGCTTCGCTTGCTGCTGGCACATCAGGGCCCGGATCTCCCTCTGGATCACTCCCTTCTGCTTTGGCCTGGCAATTTCAGCGAGCTGTTGGAGCAAAAACACAACTTCTCCCAGACAGTTACTGATAATGTTAGTACCTAGTATCACATTTAAGGCATTCTCCTCATTTACAGTCTTCACCACTAAAAGTCCCTGATCCTTCAGCTCCACCCTGCCCACTTTTACATTTACGTTTTTGGCTCCAATTACTTCAACAGGGAGACCATTGGTGGCGTACACTATCAAGTCAGGGCTCGGGGGCTGGAGGCTGTCCATGGACCAAAATTTATTGTAAAGGACATCAGGTATGATGGTCACCTGAGATCCAGTGTCCAGCAGTGCAGGGATTGCAATCCCGTCCAGAATCATGGACAGGTAGGGCCGTCCACCACGAACCTGCGGTTCCAGTCTAAGGGGCCTGATGAGTCTACTCCTGGGTGTTGGCCCTCTGACCCAGGATCGGCTCGTTTAAAGGACATTGCTGAGCCATATGACCTTTTTGATTGCAGCGGTAGCAGATGATCTCCCGGCGAGGATGGTGTTGCTCAGGAGTTGCTCCTGGGGGTGGCGTGGTCCTCCTCCGGTGAGGCGATGTCCTCCATTTCCTCCGGTTCATCCAAGGGACATCCTCCGGACAGTCGGCTAGTAGGATCTTCCCTCCTTCCTCTTTCCGCAGTTGCAGGGCCTCCATTACAGTGGCCAAATTCTTAGTCAGCTGGCGCACTTCTGAGCGCAGACATTCCAACTCACTAGGGGGCGCCACCTGCGTTTTAGCTTCTGCCACCTGCGGGGAAAAGGTGGGTACTGCCGGCTTAAGAGTGGCTTCACCCGGGTGATACTGATTTGCCACCTCAGGCTTTTCCAGGGGTCGCAGTCCTTTTATTGCCATGTCCTTGAGGGCATCGAAGGTGGCATCTGGATGATCCAAGGACCACCAGTTTACAGTCCTGCCTTCCTCTGGAGACCTCAGTCCCCGCACAAATTGCTCCTTCAACATTTGGCTCTCATCAATGGGACTTGCAGGGTTAGCCTGTTTAAGAGCTCGCAGGGCCCCCTGTAGTCGGCAGGCGTAGTCCCTAATACTGTCACCCGGTCCCTGGAAGCACTGATAAAATGCCATCCGGAGATCCGTTTCTGTGCGGTCCTCAAAGATGGCCTGTAGCTTTAAGAGAATCGCAGGTACCGACTCCTGGTCTGCAGTGGGCCAGGTCTCTACTTCTCTCTCAGCCGCACCAGCTAACTGCCCTATTACCACAGCAGCTTTTTGCTTCTCAGTCATGGAGTACATATCTAAGATGCTACATATTTTCCTTTTAAACCCTGGCAGGGTGTCGGGCTCGCCGCTGTATTGAGGGAGCCACTTCGCTCCAGGCATGTATGGGAGCGCTAGGGGCATAAGCGGGACCACCGGACCAGGTGAGGGGCCCGCACCTCCATCCTGCACTACAACGCCAAGCGGTGGGTTATTGGGGCCACCGGCGGGGGCCGCTCCGTCTGCTGGTTGCTGCGACATATTGATGCCCCTTGGTTAAACTGAGCCTACCTCTTTCGCAGGCTGCAGCGTCGCAGGCACAGCGGTGGAGACAGGACCTTCGTGGCAGGCACAGCGGTGGAGAGAGGACCTTCGTCGCAGGCACTCTGATGTCAGAGCGTTCACTTCCTGTTTCACAGGACCTGCCGCCGCGTCAGAGCTGGGGGCGGAGCCAGGCAACAGCGCGTTTTTTCAGGTACGCCCCCGTTCTTCACCAGCGCCTGAGGGCGCGAATATTGCGGTAAAGATGGCGGTATTTGGCGCCAAATGCAGCAAACAGTCTTTTTCACCAAACAGTTCAATATAGGCACACAGGACTCACAATTGCAAGTTTCGCATCCTGTTCGTGACGCCAAAGTTAATTGACTCGCACCACAATTGTGGATACCAGGGCTATGGGGTACTCTGAGCCGAGCCCATAGAAGTCTATGGGAGTTGTCACTGGCAGCGGGACTCGGTCCGTGGCCCTGGCAGTCAATGCGATGGGGGGAATATTTACAGGGGATATTTAGGATAGGTAGTTCGTGACGCCACCTGTGGTATCTGGTTATTTGGACCAGCGCTGCTATAAGGACTTTCACAGGGGATGTTATGGGGCAGCTTGGTAGTAAGTCTCCCACAGGTGAGACGGGTCCCTGGAAGTCTATGGTGATGGAACAGGGTGTAGATAATAATTCAGTCGCACACAATGCAGCTTCTTTTCATACCTTTTACTGGTAGATGGTTCAAGCAGATCCCGGGGAGCTGGTCGGGGTGGAGAGTGCACATTCGGGTAACAGCTGAGCAGGTTAGAGGCCTCCTTTACTCCAACTTGTACGTGAGTCCAACTTGCCTGAAGCGAAGTTAACTCTGAATCTCCAGCGTTCTCAATAGCTGTACTGCCCGGCCAACATTGTGGTGGAGCCTTCTATGTGGTGAGAACAGAGTCCTTTTATGCGGGGCCCTGCTAAAAGTCCTTGTTCCTCCTGACTCCGATTACGTATTGACACTTAGGGCTGCTCTCTGCGACCTGTAGTCCAGATGCCTCCGATTTTCTTGTTACTAAGCTTGAAACTGTAGCAACGCTTTGGACTCCGGTGTCCGGCAATTTAGTGCAGGCAATCAAATACCTGAAGCACTTCTCTATCTGTCTTCTCCACTCTGCCCTTCGCCCTGCTCTCGCTCTTAGCATAAACACTTGGAGCTTCGTTGGTAATGTCAGCTTTCTCCAGAGCTCGCTGAGCAGCTCTCAGTATCCTCCTTACTTCAGCTTCTGTTGAGGTACTGATTAAGGGTAGCTCTGACTAGGCTAGGATGATCCACTTCACCCGTACTAGCCTCCACTTGCTTGTCAGGTGAGCTACGCTAACTCTGCGAGGATTCAATCCTTTCTCCTCTCCTTCCAAGTCCAGACTCCACTGGCACTGAACTGCACTGACCGAAGACAGGAAACTGACTGAACTCTGATTGCTAAGTGTCACTTCCTCTTGTACCCCTGATGGGTGTGTCTAAAAGTGTGAGTGAAGTGCATAGATATCAAGCTTTGCTGTTACCTTCCTGTGCACTCTCCTGGACTTTATGTGTGCCTGCGTAGCTGGGCTACACAACCGCACACATGCGATTTGCACACTTAGTCATGTACCGACGAGCTGCTCTCCTAATGCTCTCAATGTTCAGTGAAAAACTGAGAGAAGCAGGAGGAGAAGCTCGTCACAGGACCATAAGTATGAAAATGGCATGAGTGAAGTGTCCATGTGATGACTGATGGAACCTGCAGAGCTGAATCCTGACATTGCAGCTTCTGAATTCTCACAACTAATGCACTGCACACTTTTAGGATTCTCCATTACCGGTGGCGAGAGTACACGGTCATGTCAGCACAAGCATGTGATTTATATACTTCTGGCCACATTCCGACTAGACGTGCCCGGCCTCGCTCCGTTCATTTTCATTGAGTGAGGCCACACATGTCTAATCAGCACATGACCGCATGTATGTAAATCACCGGCACGAGAGAATCCTAACAGCGTGCAGTGCGCACTGTGAGAATTCAGAAATTGACTAATTCTCATGTTTTTATTTATGTTAGGAGCATTAAAGGGGCTGTCCAGGTTTGTGCTGAGTTTGCAGTCATTCTATGTGACACAGACCTGGAGAACCCCTTTAATGCTCCTAACAAATAAAGACATGAGAATTAGTCAATTTCACAAATAATATTTACATCCAGGTACCTTATAGATGACGCTGTCTCTGGAGTCGTTCTTCTTTTCTTCATCTTGTCCAGATCCCATGATGAGTTTTCTCATCCACAGCCGTCTCTGCAGACCTCCATCTTCTCCGCTCTTCTGCACCAACTCTCCGCATGATGCCCTTAAAGACAGAGGAGTCATTATAATGCCCCTAAATAAAAATATCTGCAATATACTGTCACCTCACACTATTCCCCTCCCTCCTCACACATCCCCCCTGTTCAGCATACTGTCTCCTCATATATTTACCCCCTCACTATACTGTCTGCTCACACATACCCCTGACTCCCCATACTGTGTCCACATACATTCACCCGTTCACCCATACTGTCTGCAACCATCCCCCATACTGTTTCCTCATACATACATACTCTTCAGTACCCTCAAATCCCCCCACACATATTAAATACCCCATCCACACTCCAAATCCCCAGCCCCCACACATAAAATAGCCCCCCATCCCCACTCCAAATCCCCCACACATAAAATAGCCCCCCATCCCCACTCCAAATCCCCAGCCCCCACACATAAAATAGCCCCCCATCCCCACTCCAAATCCCCCACACATAAAATAGCCCCCATCCCCACTCCAAATCCCCCCACACATAAAATAGCCCCCCATCCCCACTCCAAATCCCTCCACACATAAAATAGCCCCTCATCCCCACTCCAAATCCCCCCACACATAAAATAGCCCCCATCCCCACTCCAAATCCCTCCACACATAAAATAGCCCCTCATCCCCACTCCAAATCCCCCCACACATAAAACAGCCCCCATCCCCACTCCAAATCCCCCACATATAAAATAGCCCCCATCCCCAAATCCCCCCACACATAAAATAGCCCCCCATCCCCAAATCCCCCCACACATAAAGTAACCCCCCATCCCCACTCTAAATTCACCCCCCCATACTCACACATTATGCCCCCCCCCATCTTCGGTGGTATCTTCAGCTCCATATTGGAGCACACTTACCACCATCGTTCCCCCACCTTGTCGCCGCCGGCCAGTGACGTCAGCAGCGTGATCACACGACCTGATCACTCTGCTGGCGTCGCTCTGACCCGCAGTCAGAGCTTCAATTGTACTGGCGTCTGTATAGACGCCAGTGCAATTGATCCATGGGAGCCGGCACGCAGCAGCTTCTCTGCGCCGGCTGTCAGCTTGACAGCCGGCACAGGGAACCGCCGACTCTCAGGTGCAAAATAGTTCCGGATCGCCGCTCTCATTCTCCCCGGTTCGGGGAACCGGCTGCTTTTTGAACAACCGGTTCCAACGAACCGGGGAGAACCGGCTGAATCCCACCCCTGCCTACACAGTATGATGGTGACCACAGTCATCCATACAGTGTGATATCCTCAACATACCCCAACAGTATAATGCTCCCCCATTACCCTATACAGTATGATTCCCCACACAGCCCCCTAAACAATGATTCTCTCTGCATAGCCTATATAGTATGATGTTCCCACAACCCAGGTATAATGTGTCCGATATAATATGATGTCTCTCACAGCCCCTCTTGTGATATCTCCCACAGCCAGCAGCCCGTATGTCTCCCACACTCAACACATCTTAAGTTCTCCACATCCAGCCCCTCTTTTGTCCTCCACATCCAGCCCCTCTTATGCACCCCACATCCAGACCCTCTTATGTCTCCCACAGCCAGCCTAACTTATGCCCACCACATCCAGCCTTTCTCATGTCTCCCACAGTTTTCATATTAAAACTTTTTTCCTTTCAGGCCATCGGGGGTTAATGTCAGTCTTTTCCCCTGGTGGCCGCTGATGTAATTACATTGCTGCTGAGCTGGCTGGTGCAGGTGGTGACCACTCCCATCATCCTTTAAAAGGTCACCTGATGCGTCAGCTGACTGTTGGTGATACACTTCCTCTTTGGAGACCAACCAAGCTGTAGTCAGGAGCTTGCTGAGTGCAGTGGTACTTCAGCTATTACCTTGATCTGGTGCCTTACTCTGCTGTGCGGTGCACTGCAGCAGAGAAAGCTAAGTTTTGTTTTTTAGCTGCCTTGTCCCCTAGGTGTCTGTCTTTTCTTTCCTTTTGTTATATTGGTTCAGTTCACTTTATTCCCTGTCTCAGCACATGTTTATTGTACCTGTCTATATTTTTCCCTTTTCATATGTAAAGCGCCATGGAATAAATGGTGCTATATAAATGTATAATAATAATGATAATAATAATAATAATAATAATAGATAGATAGGTATTAGGTCCTGCAGTGATGACATTTTGTGCATATTCATGTGGCCACAGCAGACAATCGCTGGTCCTGACAGCAATCTAACATCTAGCAAATGCATATTCATATGCAAAAACGTGTCTCTGCCTTTGCGGTAGCATTCTGAGATCTCATCACCATGGCAGCAATGTTTCTAAAATGATTTCCATGTTCTCTTCTACCAGTCATGTATGTTACACAAAGCTGAAACATCTCCATATTTCTGAACTACAGTATGAACCAGGCATGAAGAATAACATCACATTCTGAAATAAACGATCCACATGATGCGATCTGCTGCTCATTGCAGTCTATTGCTCTCTGTTATCAGTCATTCTAGGCAGGACATGTGTAGCTGGAGGTAAAATATGCAAAGCTACCTTGTTTAGTCTTTAGTGTCTTTGTTGTTGCATTGACATTTTTCTGCATATTACACATATCATATTTTATGTTACATTTGTATCAGTACCATTTTTGTGGTACAGTAATGAAAGAAATTGGACAAGAGGAGAATGCCCGTCCTAGTGGTGCCCCACCTGGTTCTCTGCGGACAATGCTGGGGAAGCTGCTGGCACTGACTATTACATGGGATCCATTCAGTGCAACACAGTGACTCTACACTGCTCTTACTAATAGGGGTTTCCTTTATTGAAGGACCCTCATTCTATAACATGTTCCCCTGCCTTGGCCATGATAAAGTCTAACATGGTGCTCCCATATATTCCTTATAATGATGGATAACAGCACCAAACCCATAATCACCAGGGACAGGAGAACATTTTCCTTCCTTTGAGATCTGTTGACTTTAGGTTGGTAAAGAAGGCTGCCCTATGTGGGCTGAGGCGATGCTCCCTGGTTGATCTTGATCCCATACTATGGGTTGATTTAATTTTAGACTAGAGAGAAATGACTGCTCTATAGGGGCTGAGAAGATGCCCCTTGTGCTTCATGGTTGGCCTCTATCCCATCCATTGCATGAACTTTAAGCTGGTGTAAAACATCTACCCTATAGGGATTGAGAAGATGTTTGGCCTCTATTATTTCCTTTGTGTTACATGGACTTTAGTGTTATGTTTCGGTAGCTGAGGAGTACAAGTAAAAAAGGCAATACACCAGAGCAGTTGGAAACTATGAGATTGCAGTTCCCTGACTAACCACCACAACTAGAGGCAGCCGTGGAGCGTTCCTACGTTGGTCCTAGACGCCTCGTCACAGCCTGAGAAACTAACTACACCTAAAGATAGAAAGAGGAAAGCTATCTGCCCCGGAGCAGATCCCCAAAGAACATAGAAAGCCCCCAAACATGTAATGGCGGTTAGACAAGAAGAAATACTGACACAGACAGAAAATAGTATGAGCAAACGTTGGGGCCCAAACTTACTAAATAGAAAAGCATAGGAAGGGCACTTACTGCAATCCCAAAAAACCCTGAAAAGCACCAACTCTACTAATTTCAAAAAACACCTGAGATCACACGACCTCTACCACCTAAATTAGTTCTCTGGTGTAACCAAAATCAAAACAGCAGCCACTGAAAAAACTGGAAAAAAACAAATGTACAAACATCAGTGGCTGAACTGAACTGAGAGGGCAAAAGCCCCCAGAGGGGACCCTGAAGGCCCCCACAGAAGTGCAGGACAAAATGCAAAAATCAAGCCCAAAAACAAAAAGAAGAAAATGTCTTATCTGTTAGCAGG
>JARQOD010000008.1:142225080-142268650 GCA_033576555.1 Oophaga sylvatica | reverse complement strand
TTTCTGTCTGTTGTCTATCTATTCATCTATCTATCTATTTACCCACACCTCACCACCCCACCTGACATCACTATTACTTTGGAGGGATCAATATGAAGTTTCGCACCCCCTGGGGACACGTTAGGTCAGCTTGGCATAGTTTTACACAGACACCCCCTGTCCACACGGGCCCAGGGAGGCACAGGGGGTGAGAGAAGGAGGCCAACGCAGTCACGGACGTGGCACCACCCTCCCTCATAACCCTGACAGGCTAAGAGGCCCTTACATTAGGACCAGTGAAACAGAACGCTGCCAGCCTGGTAGGAATGCCACTAGTTTCTCCTTAGATATAAGATCCTTGCACAAGCATTTCACCCCTTGGTCAGTTACTCCCTGTTCCACCTTCAGGAGAATATTATCCCCCTCCTTTGGGTGTTTGCATCTAAAACTCCTAAGACGTATGAAGGTTCATAACTTCCCAACGCATGGTCATAGGTCTGTGGTTCTGGCGCCATTTGGATCCAGCAGGGCCCACGTTACGCTTGGAGACTAAACATAGCTTCGCACCTGGCTTCTACTAGCCGTTCTGCACATCTCACCACCCTGGGGTGCTAGAGCAGCTCTAGACCTTGGGAGGCGTTCGGCCCATTCCAGAGATCTCAAAAATGTAACCGCTGTGTGGCTAGGACGTACGATAGCTCCATATTTTCCTTAAATGCTTCCTTATGAAATCCTACCTGACTGGAGGAAGTTTGAATGAAGCAGTCACACAGCGTGGGCTCCACAGGTGGTCATCCTGAATGAGCCTGGATACTAGCTGGTGGGGCAGGACCACCTGCTGAGCCAGGTGTCCTGTTACAGCTACACATGCTTAAAGAGGTTTGTAAACTGCCATTAAATCCCCTCATATTCTTTACTCTATCTATCTATCTATCTATCTATCTATCTATCTAATATGTATTTATCCATCTATTTCAGATCTATCTGTCATTTATCCATCTAGAGATAGAAATATAAATGCTGGACTTTTCCATGTAAAGAATCAAGATAGGTTCAAAGCTCCCAAGGTTATCACCATATCCTCTTGTATACAAAAACTAAAAAAAAAAACACATCCAACCATCCATACACTTATCCATCCACTCATCCATCCATCCATCCATCCATCCATCATCCACCTATTCTTCCATTAATCCATCCATCCATCCATCCTTCCACCCACCCATTCACTTGCCCACCCATCCATCCACCCATCCATCCATCCATTCATCCACCCACCCATCCTACCACCCATCCATCCATCCACCCATCCAGCCATCCACCCACCCATCCTACCACCTATCCATCCATCCACCCATCCAGCCATCCACCCACCCATCCTATCATCCATCCATCCATCCACCCATCCAGCCATCCACCCACCCATCCTACCACCCATCCAGCCACCCACCCACCCATCCTACCACCCATCCATCCATCCATCCAACCATCCACCCACCCATCCTACCACCCATCCATCCATCCACCCATTCATCAATCCATCCACTCATCCATCCACCTACCCATACTCCCACCCATCCATCCATCCATCCATCCATCCATCCACCCACCCATCTACTTACCCATCCTTCCACCCATCTATCCATCCACCCATCTATTCATCCACCCATCCATCCACCCTCTCATCCATCCATCCATCCACTCATCCATCCACCTATTCATCCATCCATCAATCTATCCATCCATCCATCCCCCCATCCATCCACCTATTCATCCATCCATCTATCCACCTATCCATTCACTCACCCACCCACCCATCCATCCATGTTGCTCTGCAGTTTTGTGGTCTTGAGTTGAAATCCCACCAAGGGCAACATCTTCAAGAAATTTGTATATTCTCCCTATGCTTGTGTGGATTTTTTTCAAGGTACTCCAGTTTCCTCACACAATTAAAGGATTTTTCCATCAAATAAAGCACATTTTAATTAATACATCTTGGAATAATAATAATAACTTAGACAATCGGATGTGTTAAGAAAAATAGTTCCTGTGCTGAGATAATCTTATAAATGTTCCCCTGCTGTACTGTGTAAGGCTGTGGTTCCACGGTCCGGAACCACAGCGCTTTGGACGGAGTGGAAATTCCGCTCCGTCTAAGCCCCGCCCCCTTTCTGACGCGCGCTCTTTCCGGAGGTGTTCAGGACACCTCCGGAACACCTCCGGAAAGAACGCAGGGCTACATAGCCCTGTGTGAAATTCTGTTGCGGCGACGCACCGTCGCCGCAACACGCGAGGACATGCTGCGGTCTGAAAAGACGCGCCGCATGTCCGTTTACGCAGGTCTGCCACCTGCGTGTTGTTATGCATAGTGGAGACGGGATTTCTTGAAATCCCCTCACTATGCTGTAACATCTGGACGCTGCGTGTTTGGCGCTGCGCCAGCGCACAGCGCCAAACACGCAGCGTTTACTGATCGTGGAAACTCACCCTAATGGCCGTGTCTGACCGTGCAGGGACATGGTCTGATCATACCACATCTCCTGGGCAGGGGAGGAAGCAAAAGAGAGTATACAGACAGGACAGCATGGGATCACAGTTGACTCTTTCTGTGAGGTAGAGCATTTCCCTGCCTGTTTTTAAGCAATGTTTTACCCCAAAGAAAGAATCAGCTGTGATCCATGCTGTCCTGTCTGTATACTCTTTTGCTTCCTCCCCTACCCAGAAGCTGTGGTATGATCAGACCATGTTCCCGTATGGTTAGACACAGCCATTACACAGTACACAGCAGGGGTGCATTTATAAGATTGTGTCGGCATAGGAACATTTTTTTTAAACACATCCAATTGTGGAAATTATTATTTGGAGATCTATTAATAAAAATGTTGATTAAAATTAACTTTATGGGAAAACCCTTTTAAGTAAAAGAAACACATACTAATAGGGAATTTAGATTGTGTGGCTCCATGAGGACAGTGATGATGACGCCTGTAAAGCGCTGCGGAATATGTAGGCTGTCTATAAATAATAATATATATATATATATATATAAGTTAGCACAGAAGAAATCCTGTTATTTTATTGCACAATTTATTTAAATAGTTAACTGCAAAACCAGCAAATATTTCTAGGACATAGCAACATTTACAGCCAGAAATTCTGATTTTATTTTAATTACAAGTGAACGCTTAATAGTCTTGGTAGGAGAAACCAAACAACATATGTATTGTGCCACAACACGCGCTATTATTGAAATGACTCATCAATGAAGCTACTAATGCATCTCGCCATCATCCAGCCATCTTTACTACACGATACAGTACTGGGAGGACTGGTGAAGGACGGGGGAGGGGAGCATATGGGGAAAAGAAGACAATAATGAGCACTTTAAGGATGTCAGTGGCCACTTCACTACTGGAAATGACCCTGCATTGTATAGTAAGACAATTACTGCAGCCATGACTACCATGAAGGAAGATATTTTATATGCGCTGCCACTTAAAGGGGCTGTCCAGCCCTGGGGAAATTTTCAGCAATTGCAGCTCGCTGATTCCTAACAGTGTGCAATGTATACTCTGTTAGGATTTAGCTTTGCTTGCCCATTTGAGCGTCCATCACATGCAAGTTTTCGATGTTCTTACCATCACGTGCAGTGTAGCTTCTCTTCCTACTTCTCTTAATGTGCTATTGAGAGAAGCGGATGAGAAGCTAGTCATTATTTGACCATAAGTATGCAAATTGGAGCTAAATCTAAACAGAGTGTGTATTACAAAGGCCAGGTGATGTCAATTTCCCAGCTTTATTAAAACCAGCCTCCTCTAACTTTGTGCCAAAAAACAGCAGCTATGGGTTCTTCTAAGCAGCTACCCAGCACTCTGAAAATGAAAATGGTGGAGGCCCACAAATCAGGAGAAGGCTATAAGAAGATAGAAAAGCGTATTCAAGTTGCCCTTTCAAAACATAACTAAGAAATGGCAGTAACCAGGAACAGTGGAGGTCAAGATAAGGTCTGAAAGACCAAGCAAAATTTCAGTGACAGCTGCTCTTATGATTGCTAGAAAGGCAAATCAGAACCACTACTTGCCTGAAAAACACCTTCAGAAAGATTTAGCAGACTCTGGAGTTTTGGTACATTGTTCTACTGTTCAGAGACACCTGCACAAATATCTGCTTCATGGAAGAGTCATCAGAAGAAAGCCTCTCCTGCATCCTCACCATAAAAGTCAGCCTCAGAAGTTTGCAAAAGAACATCTAAACAAGCCTGATGCGCTTTGGAAACAAGTGCTTTGGACCGATGAGGTAAAAAAGAACTCTTTGGCCACAATGATCAAAGGTATTTGTAGAGAAATAAAGGGCACAGAATTTCAGGAAAAGAGCATCTCACCAACCATTAAGCATGGGGGTGTATTAATCATGCTTTGGGGTTGTGTTGCAGCCAATGGCACAGGGAAAATTTCAAGGGTAGAGGGAAGAATGGATTCAATGAAATTTCAACAAAGTCTATAAATTCTTGATGCAAACATAACACCCTCTGTAAAAAAAAGCTGAAGCTGAAAAGAGGATGGCTTCTACAAATGGATAATGATCCTAAACACACGTCAAAATCCACAATAGACAACCTCAAAAGGCGCAAGATGAAGGTTTTACAATGGCCCTCACAGTCCCCTGATCTGAACATCATTGAAACTCTGGGGATAGACCTCAAAATAGAAGAGGATGCAAGACGACCCAGGAATTTCACAGAACTGGAAGAATTTTCCAAGGAAGAATGGATGAAAATCCCTCAAACAAGAATTGAAAGACTCTTGTCTGGCTACAAAATGGTTTACAAGCTGTGATACTTGCAAAAGGGGCTGCTACCAGGTGCTAACTATGCAACCTCCAAAAATCCTGAGAATGGTTGGACATCCGCTAAATTCATTTACTCCATGTTATTTCTCCAGTTTTGTGGAGTAATTTGCTCCTTTTTAATGTCCTTCATAATTATGCCTTATACTCTAAACCTTTTTTTTTACCAATGTTTAAGTTTTCTTTTTAAGTCTTTTTTTTTCTTTTGAAAACTTTACTTATCCAGATTATTTAGACAAACTCATGAAATATGACTTTAACCAAATTTCGCTTTTTATTTGCGCATTTCACTCCACCCTGCCTGGAGGAAGGGTTCTGGAGGAGTTTTCAATTTGGCCCATTTTTGTGACTTTTTAAAGGATTTGAAACATTTAGTTAATAAAATTTGCAACCATTGATTAAACAAAAAAAAATTATTTCATGAACCGCATACATCATTTTCAAAAATTTGGTCCACAATCACATAAACGAATATCCCGAGATAGAAAAAAGTGTCGTCAATAAAACGCAAATAATGAATCAGGTTAATTGTATATGAGATTGCTGGAGAAAGCCAAGTACAACGCTCCACTTTCTTATAGTCTGAGGAGGTCGATAATCTCAGCTTCATTCAAGACAGATCTCTGCAGCTCCCAGTTCCCGTTCTTTCCAGTGGTCAGACCGCAAGTGATCAGTAAATCAACCAATATCAGTTGGTTAGGGGATAACTTACTATCTTGGGAATAATCATTTGAAGGGTTGTACTAATCTTCTTCCTTCGGGATCACGCCGCTCCTCAGTCTTCCAGCTTCCTGCTGGGAGAAGGTGCACTCCTGGACCATGGAGCCATCCATACCATGTGCTTTCCGATTTTTGGTCTTTGCAGCAAGGGAGTAGTGCTGGGAAGTTAGCGATCCGGCCAGCTTTAGAGCAGCGCTTACAATCCGTTTAGCAAAAAGCTTGCAAGCGACCATACTCTCCGTGAGGTGGCTGTTAACCATGGCAAGCTGAGCCAAAAACTTTCCCAGCAGATGATGACTGTGTTAGTCAGCCATCATCTGCCTCTAACAGAGCCTGTTAAATGCGGCACTTAATGTGCTGGCTGGGATGCACGTCATTCTATGCGCCTATCAGTGCTCATTTGATATGATCGCCAGGCGCTGATGGATTGCCATGATTGATGGAGGTCTGCTGAAGACCTCCGTACCTTTCATGCTGGTTCTCCTTTGAAAGCCAGTCCATAGCTGGCATTCATACAAGACCGTAATTTTCGCTATACATAGCAATATGTTATGAATGTGCTAGAGATGGTTTCTGAGCAGAGGCTCCCTCTGGTGGTTACAGACAGTACTGAACCTTTCAGCGAGGAGTGGCAATCTGGGTTCACTGACTGGTCTGATATAAGGGAGGTTCCCTCCCATGATGGTTGCCAGTGATCAATTGTTCTTGTCTCAATTGTGGTTCCTGGTTCATTTGGAAGATTGCTGGAGTCCTGCCTGCATCTCCTGCTTTCAGATAAGATATTTTTTGCTTTTCTTTTTGTGCTTGCTTTTTGCATTGTTTTCTGCACTTTTGTGGAGGTCAGCCAGGTCCCCTCCTGGGGCCTGAGCGCCTCACAGTTTGTCTGCAGCCACTGTTGTTTGCTCATTTGCTTTTTCCTGTTTTTTCAGCGGCTGCAGCTTGGTTTTTGTTCACACTGAGACCTGATTTAGTGGGTGGCGAGATCGTGTGATCTCAGTATTTTTGTAATCAGAATTGTTGGATTTTTGTAGGGTTTTCTGGGTTGCAGAAAGTAATCTCTCCTGTCCTTCCTATTTAGTCAGCTTGTGGCCCCAGCGTTTGCTCAGTCTATTTTCTGCCTATGTTTGTGTTTTCATCTTGTCTAACCGCCATTACATGTTTGGGAGCTTCCTATTTTCTTTGGGGATTTGCTCCGGGGCAGATAGCTTTCATCTTTCTGCCTTTAGGTGTAGTTATCTCTCAGGCTGTGACGAGGCGTCTAGGGTCAACGTAGGAACGCTCCACGGCTACCTCTAGTTGTGTCGTTAGTTTAGGAATCTGCAACCCATCAGTTACCAACATCTCAGGTGTTCGGCTGCCCGGCTGTTGTTCCTGTCCTCCTCAGCTACCGAAACATAACAGCAATACTGTGGTACAAGCGATCAGATGATCGCAGCTTCAAGTCCCCTAAGGGGACCAACAAGTTGAGTTTAAACAAAAAATGCCTTTAAAAATATGGAAAAAAATATATAAAGGTTAAAATGACCTCCCTTTCCCCCACCCTTAAAAATAAAGAAATAAAAAATACACATATTTAGTATCGTTGCATTCGTAAATGTCCGATCTATCAAAATGTAACTTAAATTAAATTAATTGGTAAACGATGTAACAAGAAGAAAAATTGAAACACCAGAATTACGTTTTTCAAAAGATCCCGTCTACCTCAAATAGGTACTAATAAAAACAGGGCGCAAAAAATAAGCTTTCACCACAGCTCTATCAACCAAAAATTTTAAATATTACAGGTCTCCGAAAATGGTGACAAGTGCAATTATTTTTGTTTTTTACAAGTTTTCACTTTTTTTTTAACAGTTAAGTAAAAAAAACTGTCCATGTTGGCATCTGCATAATTATCCTAACCTGGAGAATTATATTACCAGGTCAGTTTTAGTTTTAGTGAACTTGGTAAATAAAAAAACAAACAAAAAAAAAATTGCAAAATTGCGCTTTTTTTGTTATTTTGTCACACTTGGAATTTTAGTTTTCTACTTTCCAGTGCATCACATAATAAAATGGATGATGGTGTCATTCAAAAGTACAACTTGTCCCGCAAAAAACTAGCCCTCTTGTGGCTATGTGGACGGAACAATAAAAAAGTTAAGGCTCTTGGAAAAAAGGGAGGAAAAAACAAGAGTGCAAAAGGAAACGATCATCGGCTTTACTTTCTATAGGCCCAGATTTGGTTTCTCATGCATTGATTGGGTCGCTCATACCCAGACCAAAAATGTAAAAGACTTTGGTCACTTTAATATTTTGTGGGTATGAACTACAATCTGTAACAAATTTGGTTAAAAGGGATCATCATTACACTTCATTTACTCTTTCGAGCTTCAGTCATTACCGGCCGGCCCTCATGGCTCGCTCATCACACCCCAATCTGCCATAAGACTGTGACTCTATCAGAGACCGATCAATGGCGCACTTGCTTACCGCGTCTTATTGATACACGGCAGTCGTTGCCATGGAAACTGGCCTTCGCTGAAGGAACGAAACACAACAGGGAGGATTTTTTCCTTTTTTTTGTGTTTGTGTGGGGGGATGGGGACACGAGACGAGATGTGGGCCGAGGTGTGCGGTGGACGAGGGAAGGATGAGGGCACTTCGGTTGTGTAATTATTAGAAGAAACCGTGTAACAGTGACAGCTTCAGGACACCGGGAAGAGAAACAGTGACAGGGAGAGTTAATGAGCACGCAAGAGAGCATGGAAGAAAGATGAAAAGATTGAAGGGAAGACAGCAAGGACACAGGAGGCAGAGAGGAGAGAGAAGAAAGGCAAGACGGGAATCCTGGAGGTTTCTAGGACTTGAGAGCAATTTTACCTCCGTCTGAGGTCGTATCTAATTCTGAAGTTATTTGTAAAAATAGAGTTTTAGGTCAAGGCTTTGATGTTAAACATATGGACTCCTATAGGATAAGGACATTCGAGATAAACACATAAGTATACGGCACTCCAACCCTCTCAAAAAGGTAATGGAGATATGGTCTTCAGAAGGTGACCTCTGACTTATCAAGCGATCCTCTTACTACGAGCTGGAGAATGGAGATGTCTGGTTTAGTAGAAAGTAGAAATGGTGACCAAACTGTTCACGGTTATGGGCTTTACACTTGATTTAAAGGAATAATCTGAAAAAGGAGGGTCTGAAAAAAGCGTCCTGTCCATTGTTCTGTCTATTACGGCTCAGCTCCACACACTAAGCTGCAATAATGGGCACAACATGTAGATAAATGCGCTGGAACAGGAGAACTAGAAGGGATTAAGCTAAATCAAAATATACAGTCCTCTACATTGAAATTGCACTACCGAGAAGGAAAAGTTTTGGAATGATGGAGATTATGACTATGTTAATGATCTGCAAATGATGAAAAAATGGAATCAATATTTTCAAAACATCTCAATTTATTCAGTATGAGCTCTGATATCCCCGCACTTGCAGCCTCAGCTGCTAAAAGTGAGGTTATTAATGGCTGTCTGAGGAATGTTCTGCTACGCTGAATACACTTAGGCGAATCATCAAGATCCGCTTCTGGCAGCTCCTAGTGAAATTGCCAACCAATGATGTCCCAGATGTGCTCGATGGGAGACGCTGCAGACCATGGTAGCACATTTAGGCCACGCAGGGTGCTCACAGTAGCACAAGCAACATGCAGTCTGGCGTTGTCGTGTTGAAAAACGGCTCCTGGGACACTTTGGAGAAATGGTCGTACTACTAGTTCCACCAACAAATCAATGTAACATCGATGTTACACTAATCACTATACACAGAATTATCGTGGTGCAGGATAGTCAAGATGTCCGGGGTCAATACCAAGAGGGCTCGTAATAGACAGAGGGAAAAGACAAACGCATAGTCAGGAAGCAGTCCAAGGTCAGGGTATCAGGAACTTAGGGGATCAAAGCGCATGGGTAAGTCAAATGGATGGTCAGAAGGTAATTCCAAGGTCATCAAGGGAGATCAGGATATAACTCAGAGCACAGAGCAGACAAACACACCACTTGAGCAGATGTACAATTGGCAAAGGTCTAGCAGTTGTGAGAGTTCTAAAGAGTGCTGTAATTACCCAGGATAGATGACACCTAGAGGAGATCCCACAGACCCAGTCAGATAGGACAGCTGTGCTGTCAATCACAGCACTCACACCTCATCCTCGGATTGAGCAGCAGAGCTATCACTCATAATCCTGACAGCTCAGCCAGCCCTCGATCCCATAGGGTGGTGCAACTCTCACTCACAGCATCCCTAGGACACCGTGAGTGGTGGAATCGTGACAGCCGAGTATACCTGGAATGAAGACTAGAAGTGTCCAGCTACCGTACATTATGTCAGTACACACCATAATCCCAGGAGTAGGACCAGTTTGATGTTCCCTTGTGAAGGTATCCTCATGGCATTGCCCAAGTGGTCTACAGACCAATCTCTAGCAATCATTGCATTTGAGACAAAGGGACTCATTGTTGTAGAAGACAGACCTTCACTGTAGCCTCCATTGCTCCATTGATTGTGCATAAGTACAGGGATTTCTGCATGTGGCGCTAATACGCAATATTTAAAGGGCTGTCCACTACTTGGACAACCCCTTCTCATTCCTCTTCTTTGGTCCAGCTAAAATAAAAACACTTAAATTCACTTTCGGTGCCATCCCAGCGGTGTAGGCACTCATGTTCCTGGGACTCACGTGAGGTTATTATATAGCACTGGCATCACTATTCCCACCTTTGGACAAATAGAACAGCAAATGGAAGTCAGAGAGCAGCCACAATCCTGACTTCTAGTTAATGTTTAATATGGTCAAAGGCGGGGATAGTGAAGCCAACACTGATTGATTGCAGGGCTCGTGTAAGGTAGCAATCTCACGTGAGTCCCCGGAATGCAAATGCCAACACCGTTGGAATGGCACAAATACCGGGGGTAAATATAAGTGTTTTTATTTTAACGGGGGGCGAACATGAGGAATCATACACTTTAATACATTTATATGTTTTAAAAATTTTATTTTTTTCATCATTTTATATCATTAACATGTATATCCACAATTCTACTTCTACGAATTTTCCTTCTTGGTTCTACAATTTCGATGCACATTATTAAAAAAACATATTACAAAATACCAAAGTAGTTAAATTAAGATACAAGCAATAGAAAAGCAACAGGTGACAATAGAGATTTGGCAATAATTCAACTTTTATAAAGGCATTCACAAAAATGCATGTATTAAAGTGTACGGAGGCAACTAATACAGAGAACAAATGTTTCATACCAATACACCAGTATTATAATCAAAGTGTATGTTATACATACATCCTGTCTATATTTTGGTAAATGCAATTGCCTTACCCATTACGTGCTTGGCAATTTCTCACCTGCCACTGGCCTGAACATACGTTTCGCATATGTAGCTTCATCCGGTGATAGGATTATCTTAAATAGTGCCCCACTCCAAATCACATGATCAGAGCTTATGCATAAAGGGTCCATTGGGAGGAGGAACAAAATACTAATTGGGGCTTATATATTTGCGCCTTTGTGAAGTAAAAGGCACTACGTTGGGAACTAGGTTTGCCCACTATTACCTTTACTAATTAGTGCCCTTTCAATTAATGACCTAAATTTTCTGTAAATACCTGGAGGCAGCCAGATAAGTATGTTTGCCTGGGCCCATAAATGTACTTAGGTGCCATTGGGCAGAACCACAAATATGACATGGATTTCAAAATTGAATCCAATATGAAGAAAAAGGGTCTACTGGAAGGGAGCAAAGTTTTTCACATCATGGAATATTGCGACTATTATAGCTCAATTGTCTTGAATCCTCTTCCTAATGATCATCTTAAATCAGACACTGCTTTTAGAGACAATGGAAAAAATGACTATCAAGGTGTAATGATGAGCAATTTTGGAAGTTTACTATCATTCATGTTGTGAATGTGTTAGAAATTAATTCTGAGCAGAAGCTCCCTCTGGTGGTTACAAACAGTACTGAACCATTCAATGAAGATTGTGAAGATTGGCAATCAGGAGTTACACACTGGTCTTATATAAGGGAGGTTCCCTCCCATCAGGGTGGCCAGTGATCAATTGTTCTTGTTTCAACTTTGGTTCCTGGTTCACTTGGAAGCTTGCTGAGTCTTGCCTGCATCTTCTGCTAACAGATAAGATATTTTCTGCTTTTATTTTTGTGCTTGCTTTTTGCATTTTTTCCTGCACTTCTGTTGAGGTCAGCCAGGTTCCCTCCGGGGGCTTGTGCTCCTCTCAGTTTATCTTAGCCACTGTTATTTGTTCATTTGCCTTTTCCAGTTTTTTCAGTGGCTGCGGCTTAGTTTTGTTACACCAGAGAACTGATTTAGGTGGTAGAGGTCGTGTGATCTCAGGTGTTTTTGCAATTAGTAGAGTTGGTATTTTTTTAGGTTTTTTTGGATTGCAGTAAAAAATGCAAAAAGCAAGCACAAAAATAAAAGCAGAAAATATCTTATCTGTTAGCAGAAGATGCAGGCAAGACTCAGCAAGCTTCCAAGTGAACCAGGAACCAAAGTTGAGACAAGAAAAATTGATCACCGGTAACCCTGATGGGAGGGAACCTCCCTTATATAAGACCAGTCTGTAACTCCTGATTGCCAATCTTCACAATCTTCATTGAATGGTTCAGCACTGTTTGTAACCACCAGAGGGAGCTTCTGCTCAGAATTCATTTTTAACACATTCACAACACATTCAGTTCTTGACTTGAGTGACAGAACTCCTCTATCTCAAGATGATTTGGCCTGCAATTTGGTCAAACCAATTTTGTCAACAATAAGGTGAGCAGAGAGTGTGTAGGATCACCCAAGAATAAAAATTCATGGGACCTCCCAAGTAAGTAAAGTGATGGAACAGTTGAGTTGGGTTCCTCCTCACTTTTCGATACAGTAAAGATGTATATCTTCGTACCGTGTTAGCCAGTAGATAGAAAAATATTTAGAGTTGAGAGTCCTCAGTGGTTGATACCTTTTAATGGCTAACTGAAAAGATGGTAACAAATTGCAAGCTTTCGAGACTACTCAGGTCTCTTCATCAGGCTGAACTAATACAAAATCTGAAGAATCACATATTTATACACAAAAACACAGAAAAAATGCAATAGGTAAGACAAGTGACGTGAAGCAGAATAGTCATTATGGCAGAGGGATGAGCATAAATATTGGAACAATTCATAGATAAGGAGAGAAAGTTTTATTACCCTCTGATTGGGGTCTGGTAATGTTTTGTGATGTTTTCACAGGGTATTTGGAGTAAATTCCTTAATTGATGTAATAGGCCATAAAACCATGTGACAGGTTCATTCCAGCATTAAGAGTGTCAAAGGTCACCATCAATTTGTATTCGCAAATTCTTCTCTGCCTCTGAGATG
Organism: Oophaga sylvatica; assembly: GCA_033576555.1. Classification (NCBI taxonomy): domain Eukaryota; kingdom Metazoa; phylum Chordata; class Amphibia; order Anura; family Dendrobatidae; genus Oophaga; species Oophaga sylvatica. The sequence continues at coordinate 142,255,683 of JARQOD010000008.1, read as the reverse complement.
TGAATCTGCTTCTTAGTACCAGTATTTTCATATCTGACATGCTATGATCAGGGAGCAAAAATGTTTTGCCACAGGTAGATCCATTCTTTTTTCTCTTATTGTGTGGCGATGAGAATTCATCCTTGTTCTCAGTTTTTGCCCGGTCTCCCCCACATACAGACCCCCAGTTGGACATTTAGTACATATAATTAGGTACACAACATTAGATGTGATGCAGCTGAAAGTACCTGGTATCTTGTAGTCCTGATGTGAGTTGGGGATCTTTATCTTGTCCGTGGTCATTATAAATGGACAGGTTTTGCATTTCTTCTGATTGCAAGGCAAGGTTCCTGCAGCTGTTGGGGAGGACAGGGAACTTCTGACAATGATGCTTCTTAGATTTGGGGGCTGCCTAAAACACAGTAGTGGGGGGTCTGGAAATATGGATTGTAACCGGGCATCTTTTTGTAGTAAAGGTTGTAGTTTCCGTGCAGCTCCCCTTAGCACCTCCAGATTTGGATTGTAGGTGACCACTAAAGGCACCCGGTTATTTTCTTCTTTAGCTTTGTAATGTAGCAGGTGATCCCTTGATATTCTGGTGGCTCTTGTAATTTGGTTTTCAATTGTTCTTGGATGGTAGCCCTGATTTAAAAAGGTCTTTCTAAGGCGACCAAGGTGTTCATCTCTATCCATGGGGTTGGAACATATACGGTTGTATCTGATGGCTTGGCTGTAGACAATAGAGTTTTTTATGTGTTTTGGATGGAAACTGTCCCATTTAAGGTATGTTGGACGTTCGATTGGCTTCTGATACAGGGATGTCTCTATTTCATTGTCCTTCAGTTTAATGATGGTGTCCAAAAAGTTAATTTCAGTGCTGGAGTAGTTAAGTGTTAAGTTGATGGTGGGATGAAATTGATTGAAATGTTCGTGGAACGTCTTTAGCTGTTGCTCAGACTCCGTCCAGATGATTAAAATGTCATCAATGTAGCGGTAGTAGGCCCGAGGCCTGGTTGGACATGAGGACAGAAAGTCGCTTTCAAGCTTGGCCATGAAAAGATTTGCATACTGTGGAGCCATTTTACTTCCCATCGCTGTGCCAGTCTCCTGTAAATAGATCTTGTTGTCAAATTCAAAGTAATTGTGGGTGAGGATGAATTTTGTGAGTTTCACCACAGAATCAGCATCATTCTCTGTGTTTTTCATGAAGTCTTTGCAGGCATTTAATCCATCCTGGTGTGGGATATTAGAGTACAAGGATTCCACATCCATGGTGGCCAGGATGGTTCCTTCTGGTAGAGGACCTATTGCTGCTAGTTTATTCAGTAGGTCAGTTGTGTCCTGAATGTAGCTGGGTGTATCCTTTACCAGAGGTTTAAGAATGCCCTCTACCCATCCAGATACCTGCTCAGTTATGGTGTCCACACATGAAATAATCGGCCTCCCTGGATTTCCGGCTTTGTGGATTTTGGGAAGCATGTAGAATGTCCCTGTTCTTGGACTCTCTGGTATCAGGTCATCGGCTCTTATGGATTTGTCAGACAGACAAGATACCAACTTGCTTAGTTCCTTGTAATAGTCCTGTGTAGGGTCCGACTCCAGTTTTCTGTAGTAGCGTGTGTCTGTAAGTTGTCTGTTTGCTTCCTTCATATAGTCTGATGTGTTCATCATGACTATTGCACCTCCCTTGTCAGCAGGTTTAATGATGATTTCTTTGTTGGTTTTCAGAGACTGTATAGCCTTTCTCTCCTGGGCACTGATGTTGGATGCTTGTCTCTTGTTGGTGGCTATGATGGTGGATTTTATCAAATATCTGAATGAGTCTATATATTTATCCAAATGAGGGTTGCGTCCAGGAGGAGGTGTCCAGTCTGATCTCTTCTTGGTTGTTGAGATCCCTTTTCCTTCAGTCCGAGTGTTTTCTGAATCTTCTGTATCATTGAAGTATTCCCTCAGGCGCAGTCTCCTGAAAAAATGTTCCATATCACTCATTCCAAATTACAAGAGCCACCAGAATATCAAGGGATCACCTGCTACATTACAAAGCTAAAGAAGAAAATAACCGGGTGCCTTTAGTGGTCACCTACAATCCAAATCTGGAGGTGCTAAGGGGAGCTGCACGGAAACTACAACCTTTACTACAAAAAGATGCCCGGTTACAATCCATATTTCCAGACCCCCCACTACTGTGTTTTAGGCAGCCCCCAAATCTAAGAAGCATCATTGTCAGAAGTTCCCTGTCCTCCCCAACAGCTGCAGGAACCTTGCCTTGCAATCAGAAGAAATGCAAAACCTGTCCATTTATAATGACCACGGACAAGATAAAGATCCCCAACTCACATCAGGACTACAAGATACCAGGTACTTTCAGCTGCATCACATCTAATGTGGTGTACCTAATTATATGTACTAAATGTCCAACTGGGGGTCTGTATGTGGGGGAGACCGGGCAAAAACTGAGAACAAGGATGAATTCTCATCGCCACACAATAAGAGAAAAAAGAATGGATCTACCTGTGGCAAAACATTTTTGCTCCCTGATCATAGCATGTCAGATATGAAAATACTGGTACTAAGAAGCAGATTCACATCTCAGAGGCAGAGAAGAATTTGCGAATACAAATTGATGGTGACCTTTGACACTCTTAATGCTGGAATGAACCTGTCACATGGTTTTATGGCCTATTACATCAATTAAGGAATTTACTCCAAATACCCTGTGAAAACATCACAAAACATTACCAGACCCCAATCAGAGGGTAATAAAACTTTCTCTCCTTATCTATGAATTGTTCCAATATTTATGCTCATCCCTCTGCCATAATGACTATTCTGCTTCACGTCACTTGTCTTACCTATTGCATTTTTTCTGTGTTTTTGTGTATAAATATGTGATTCTTCAGATTTTGTATTAGTTCAGCCTGATGAAGAGACCTGAGTAGTCTGGAAAGCTTGCAATTTGTTACCATCTTTTCAGTTAGCCATTAAAAGGTATCAACCACTGAGACTCTCAACTCTAAATATTTTCCTCACTTTTCGGACATTTAGAGCTTATTCTATCTACTGTTTATCAAGATGCTGTGGAACACTACTGTCAATAGACCCCATGGCTCAGCCCTATAGCCAGAATATCACTGCACCCTTAATTTATTTCTGCTCCTCTCAGCACAATGAAGCTATATTATGTTCCTGTGCTGTCCTGTTTCATATGCACATCATCACATCTTGCTCTGACAGGCAAAGCAACTAATAATCCTTCCAGGGGCCTCCCTGTCCGTTATTCAGTAAGTCTTGGGTACTTAGTATTTATTTTCATTTACTGTCTATATTTCTTGCAGCTTTTTTCTATATACTGCCATGTTTTGTATGGCCATATGGTAATGATTTGTCTACAATATGCTTTTGGCTGCATTATTGAATCATGGCAGCAATATTTGCATGTATATGTGACCTAGTACTTATGACAATGGCTGCATTTCATTTAGACCTGGTATTGTAAGGATAGAATTCATTTATACTTTGTATTACTACCCTTAGCAGTATTATCTTGCAATGTCTGGCACATATATTTGATGGTACGCTGATGACTGTAGCAGCACATGCGTATATATACTATCTCTGTTGCAATATATATAGGATTTCAATCTGGGCTATATCTACATTTGCGTAATTGACTGTTACATTTATCCTATGCATTGAACAAATGTTTATATACATCTATATGTTTTTTTCATATGTGCTTGGTTTTATAAAATATAGGTTTCTTGCCCAATCCCTACTATATTAATGTACATACAAATATCTAGGGATATATACGTATATATATATATATATATATATATATATATATATATATATACAGTCGATTTATGACTGCTGCTATAGGCTTTCTACTCTATGAGATGCTGTGATAGTATATTGGGACTGTCAATCTTAATTTTCCTAATCTCCGTATGATGTGCACTGTGCACTCTATATATACATTGACTGGCAGTTCTTTATATATTTCTATTTTGGCATGATCTAGCGTTTATTCCCTGACAATACATTGAATACTTTGTTATTTATTTATTCTTTTCCTGTACTCATTTTTCTGAATAATGGTATCTAGGTTTTTTGCCTTTCTCTTTGTCGTTAAAGATTATGTATAATTATTGTAATTTTTTATACAACTATTTTGTAATCAATAAAATTGTTTTTGTATTCTTTCATAAATTGGCTCTGTTTTTCATATATTTTTTTTGGGTATTCTATCAATATATATGAGTGAGCATTTACAAATTGGCCTCTTTTTCGGTTAATAATCCTTCCAGATTCTTCTGCTATATAACCATATAATATCTATAACCATCGATTAACTACCCAAATGTCAATGTACAGTGCCAGAACAGTACCTGTACTTGCTCTCATCTGACTCTCCGTCCTTGTGGACTTTGCCTCAAGCCACTTTATTCCAAGTGTGTTCCCAAGTTGTACCTTATTCTAAACTGTTCTTGATTACACTCCTAATTTCTTCCATGGATAATACATGTATTCCCTGATCTTCTCTCCTGGTGATGGCTCTTGGTTAAGCATTAAACCACAATCTCTATTGTGACCTCAATTCAACTTTTGGGCTTGCTCCTGATTCTGAGCAAGAGCTACTCTTGGTCACCACTATTCGTATATATTGGTGTCATCAGAGTCCTGGTACTTGTCACTGTTCTGGTAACTGATGGTTCCAACCAAGTCCTGACCCTGGACATTGCTCAGGGTAACACCTGGTTCAACCAAGTCCTGTTCCAGGACACTGCTCCTGGTATCTCCTGGTTCCTATTTCCATTTCTGCAATCATATTCTGGCCATCTGACCCACTAATGGTGCTGTAGTCATGCTCTGGTCCTGTGATCTCGATCCAGTCCTGTTTCCTTGACTGTGCTTAGTCGTCTCAGCTGTCAACCAGTTGTAGGCACAAGGATTTGCATCTCATGCCACAAGAAATGTTACAACATTTACATTAAAACCTGATGGATTTCTAATGTTATGTGATCATCCATCTTTTCCAGATCCTAGAAAGCAAATTGATCAAGTGAAGAATGAAGAATGTATGACTATACAATTTGGATGGTATGGCACTCATCGGCAGAGAAAAACCACCGGGCCAGTCTTTTTAACAGGGTTCTCCCTTTTTTGTTAGAAGGGCCCCCAATGATAAGCTGATCACAAGGTGTCAGTTCATAATGATATCAATAGACTGTTCATATAATGTATCAAGTCTTCCAAACTGAAACCCCACATATACTTGGTTCGCCAATTTTTCGGCCTGTGTCTATCTCCCCCAGCTCTCCCATATACAGGAGCGCTCGCTCTGTTGAATGCTAGCTGCAAATAGACTCCTCTGATGGTGGCTTTTCTCTTAGAGAACAAAAGGATCGTCAGTTCAAAATCACAGATGCCAGATCTTTCTGTCGCTCAACATCCTTAATTGGGGAACAGTAGGAAGGCCTCACACACAATAGTCTGTCGGCCAAGCCAGTCGATTTCAGCTCATTCATCTGATGTACGTCTATTTTGTACGGGGGCCTTAAATATGCAAATTGTATCTTCAAAGAGAAAGAAGACTTGAACTCTAGTGCCACCTATTGGGGTTTAGGAATCCTAAAAGTCAATATTGACCCTTTAACGAGCCTTGCCACATGGCTTAGGATAAAAGACAAACAAAAAGATCCATTTGAAGACCCATGTTTCTGGGTGTTTTCCCCTCATCAGTGCAAGGAAAGAGATCTGCTTTGGCGGATGAAAATCTAAGGGTAACATCTCTCCTTGTGGAGAGTTTGAACTCTAGTGCCACCTATTAGAAGTAGGAAGTGTTTGACAGATCCTTTAAGGACTATATGACTTATCGGGATTACGTGCAGAGAGGAAAGATGTTTTATCTACATAACCGTATAGGTTAAACTGTCTTTATGAAATAAAATCACATACGATGCCACAATGTTCTGTGAATGATGCCTAAAACTATCTAATGCCATATTAAAGGGAGTACAGTGTACACCCATAAAAATGAAATAGCAAACATGGCAGGGAACGTTATCCAGCGGCACGGGACCGCCGTGTATTATAACAACAGGCCAAGTGACATTTATGGTGATGACATTTTTCCGTAAGGATCCTAACTGAAGTGTGCGACTGACAAGATAGAAAGGTATAATAATACAGCAATAAACCAGGACCCCATCAACTGAAACAAATTCGTCAAGCAGCAAAAACTGAAAAATTGTAATAATAAGGGTGTACATCACACGCGGAACTGGCAGAGCATTAAAGTAGTTTATAGTCAGCTTATAGCAGGGAAAAATAAATTAATATGTACAGTAAATATGTAGAAGATGAATAAAATGTAACATTTACAAATACATTGGGAACCCCATAAATAATGTTAAAATGGGACCCCATATGGTGCCGGCTAAGAGTAGCACAATCCTAACCATGTGGGATCAGAGGACTTAGCTTTTGTATGTCATCTCTGCCCTTCTTCAACACAAGTAAAGGCAAGTGGAGAGGGGACGCCTGCACAGTCTCCCACCATAGGTGGCCTCTACTCTCCGGGGGTGCATGGTGCAATCTGGACAAGGGAAGTTGGACAAGCTCTTTTGGTGCCAATCAACACTGGATATGGAATTCCCACTCAGCCATTCACGGCCACAGCAGTGACCCGCCTCTGCCAGTGATTGGCTGAGCAGGCTATACCATTTAAAGTGTGCTGAGAACTGGACCAGGAAGCACAGACCACCTGGGATCAGGTAAGCACCAAAACAGGTCCTTTGGGGAATCTGAGAGGGTGATAATCATTTACTTTTTATTTTTAACCAATCTGAGGTCTCAGAACAATATAGTTCAATGCCTAGAAAAATCCCTTTAAGTGATTTTATGCTGCACTATCACTAGGTTTAGCAACATCAAAGTCTTCTTTTGTGTCTATGTTAGTAGAGTTCAGGAGATGAGATTTAAGATACACGGAGATAATATTTTTTAAAGTTGTGCTATCAGATAAAGCCAATGGTGATCACCATGTTCTGGCTGGTGAAGCCCTAGTAGAAAAAGATGTAGAAGCCATGCTCTAATCTGTGATTTTATGTTAATTAATGCATAGATAATTATTTTGCCTCCTTCTATATTTATGTGTCATCTTGTAAAAGAATGAAACTTGTGCTCAGTTATAGCTAAGGATAAATCTAGCATGAACATACCAACATGTGTGACCTCCACCCACAGCGGACAGTGGGGGTCAATGAGGACACCAAGCAAAGTGGTGTAAAGCCCTCTTGTGGAGTGGAATTTGGAACAGATCTGTGTGAGATACAATCACTACCTCCTCTCCCTAAAAAGTAACGCTCTGCAACAATTTGTCCCAAAAAGATAATACCAAGAAAGAAGTCCAATCTTTAGACCAAATGCTGCATAAGGTCAACTGATTGTGTGGTACCCCAGGAGTTCGGTTGCCACAGTGGCCTTGCCTCCCTCCAGGGGGGAGTGATGTCATGCCTGGAAGCAAAGGGATCCCCTTAATAGGTAGTTCCAGCATACAACACAGTTCCTGCTCAAGGCCAGCAGGGGGAGCTCTAACCCGACTTCTGGGGAGCTGCTCTCTGGTCAGAAGCAGGAAGTTAGTAGTTAGTTAGAGCCTGAACACGGTTGAGAGAGGACGTGTGGAGAGGTCCTGGGGTTAGGAGCTGTAGCTGAGTTCACCCCAGGCTTTAGTGCCAGAGATCGGGCCCCGGAGCCCGAGGCTGTGTGGGTACTAAAGCCCCAGCAGCATAATCCAGAGGGCAGAAGACCGCAGATCCTCTGTCCCCAACTGATACTCGACGACACAGCAGTACGTGTGAGCCGGAGACGCCAAACAGGAGCGACCACTGAAGTAGGCTACAGCTGCCTGACATGTGAGTGGAGTTCTACCTAAGTAGCAGACAGAAAGTGGAACTTGAATAGAGTTTACAGCAGCAAGTACCTCAGAGAATAGCTCTAGAAAGGAGGCCTTACAACCTACCTGACGAAGGAGTTTCCCAAATTGATTTCAGGCTAACTGACCCCAGAACCATCTGTAACCTGAGCCCTTGACTGTACCTGCATTGCTCAGTAAAAGGTAAAGGAAACTACACTCTGCTGTGTCTTATGAATCTTTCCTGCATCACCTGCCCTGCACCACACTCACCTCCAACATTACCTTTAATATCCTAACTGCCCTGGGACATATCTCTGCCTGTGGAGAGCTGAACCAACTCAGCTGCAGCAACAACTGTCCCAATGGACTGAATCTGCAGCGTCGGCTAACATCTTTATTGCCGAGTACCACAGGTGGTGTCACAAACACTTTATTACAAACTCTTTATTATCCCTTTTCATCATATCCCTTTTATTGGACCTCCAGGGCTACGGTCGGGGTCACTGCTGCCGTGACATTGCCCCTTTAAGAAGCGGCCCGGTACAGAGTATCCCCATTGCCCTGGTGGGTGCTCCAATTGCGTTCTGTAACTCTTCATTGTATGGAGTCTGTTTGTATCCCATAATTAAAAAGAAACTCCAATAAGATAAATTTCCTATGATGCCTTGGGTCACCATCCTAGAAGGCTGGGCTGGGTCTTCCCTCATGGAAACCACTGATGGATGGCGTGCTACCACCTAGTCTCAATGGACCCTCAGGGTGAGTAGGATAAGTCAAAGACAAACAGTTCTGGTAATTTTCATGGTACCTGAGTGTAATGACCATGAGATTGACTCAGAGGAACATAGAAATCCTGTAAAGAATTAAAGTTGAAAAATGTACAGAAAGTGATGATGATCTGTGCGTCACTGCTAATCTCGGGTAAATGAGGGTCAGCGTTATTAAACAAGATTCTAGATATTTCTCTCACGTCCGGGCAGCGGCAGCTCCCCCAGGTGTCTTCTCAATGAGGCATTTCAATAGCTGGGAAACGCTAATGACTGCCGCTCAGCCTGCTGCATTCGCTCCATCTCGGCTGCCATTTTACTAATGCTTTTATTTCATCAAAGCACCTTAAAATTACAAACACAAGAATGAGTTTCTCGTTGTGCCTGTGACATCTCCATACAACGACACATGTACCCAAATTTAACACATGAGGAGTCACAGACATATAGACGTTTTCAGCTCCCAGCGCAGATACACTGAGAAGTTGTATGGCTACAATTTATTCACTTTAACAACCTGAAATGTAAATTCACTACATAGACAAAAGTATTGGGGCACACCAAGTTTTCCATTTAGTCTAATTGCCCCCAATTATACACTGGCTCCCCACCCCCAGTGTATAACCTCTGGCTCCTCACCATGGCCGTCTGCCTCTACCAACATGTGACAGACTGGCCAGTGGTGCAGAGCTCACTGATACCAGCGCGGACCTGTAATAGGACCCACTGGGGTAACAAGTCCGTTCATGACATTTCTTCCCTCATCCCCTGTGAGTGTTATTATTGAGAAGAGGAAGGAACCACAGCAACTATTCCCCGAAGTGAAGACCCCGTAACGTTACAGAGCGGGGTCACCGAGTGCTGAGGAGCAGAAGGCAGAAAAGTCAGCAAAGCTTGCTGACTCCATAACTGCAGAGTCCAGACCTCCTCTGGTATTAAACCTCAGCACAAACACTGCGCTCCGCCGGGAGCTTCATGACCGAGCAGCTGCATGCAGCCGTATATCACCTTACATCGGATGGAGTGGTTTAAAGCCGCCTCCACTGGACTCTGGAGGAGACGTGTTCTGTGCAGTAATGGATCACAATTTTCTATCTGGCATCTGATGGAGGAGTCTGGGTTTGGTGATTCCAGGAGGACGTTACCCCCTGACTGCATTGTGCCCGCTGTACAGTTTACTATTGGCTTGTTTTGTCTCCTTTGCTCCAGTGTAGGAAAATCTAAATGTTTCAGGACAAGACATTGTGGACAATTGTAGCTTCCCACTTTGTGTGAACAGTTTTTGGGAAAGGCCCTTTTCTGTCCCCATTACTGTGCCCTGTGCACAAGATCCATAAAGACATGGTTTGGGGAGTTTGGTGGAAGAACATGACCGGCTGAACAGAGCACCAAGCCCAACCACATCCAAAACCTTTAGGATGAAGTAGAATGGAGATTGTGAGCCCGACCTCTCCTCAACATCAGTGTCTGATCTCACAAATGCTCTTCTGGATGAATGGGCAATGGTCGTCACAGACGCCTCCAAAATCTTGTAGAAAGACTTTGTGGAAGCTGTAATAGCTGCAAAGGGACGAACTCCATAGTAATGGCTATGACTTTAGAATGGACGATCATAAAAACTCCTGTAGGTGGATTGTGTAGGGGTCCTAATGCTCCCTTAGAGTGGACTGAGATCACATGCACAGCCCCACTCCATCCACAACAGTGCCAGACAGGTATAACTGTGACATATATGTTTGATATAGGAATACCTCTTGAGCTTTTTCCAATATGGTTTCCATTACTGTGCTTCCAAGATTAGTAAACCTATACCTCAACTTTCTTACGTCCCACACCGCTGTATATTAGACACATGCTAGTACTCTGTCCAATTTCATAGGAAGCCAATTAATTTATTTCTATTTTTTTAAATGTGGTTGGAAAACAGAGTACCCATAGAAAAACCCAGCCAAAAATGGGGAGATCATACAAACTTTCTGCTGATTTTGTTTTTGATCAGATTGGAAATTGATTGTCTGTGCTGCAAGTGCTAATAGGATCAATTACATCCCATCTGAAGCAGTCAATGCTATGGTTTTATCAGGAAATGTTCTTTTTATAAAGGTTGCAAAAATATAATTAAACTAAAAATTATATAAATGATTCAATGAAAATGCCAAGGACTTCACTCAACACAATGGGAACTTTTTGACTATGCATCTATATTGTCCTCCAAGGCTAGACTTAGCTTCTACCTATGGTAGATGAAAATGGGGAAAGATTTCGGCACAACCATCCTGGGGTAAAATGGATCCATTTTATCCCTGGATGGTTGTGTCGGAATCTTTACCCGTTTTCGTCTACCTTCCTGTGATCACCAGTGGAAACGGGACCCTCAGGAGGAACAACGGGCCAAATTTCCAGCTATACATTCTCAGCGTGGTAAGTTCCTTCGGTAGCAGAAGGTGGTAGCAAATTAAAGAACCACCCAAGTGGAAAGATTAAGGGTCCGATTCATCAAAGCTTTCACGCTAAAATGTAAAAGCTTTGAAAAATTGTAAAATTTAGGTGCAACTCAGAGCTGTGCCTAAATTTTGTGACTTTTGACGTCTTCACACCAAACCGGGTGGGGATGGGGCATGACGTCACGGCTCGTCTAATTCATGATGAGCTGTGGGGTTCTAGTATTGGAGTGGAGTGAGATTTCTGAAGTCCGACGCTCTATATTCATGAATACATGGACACCTCTTCACGAATCAGGAGGGTCTGACTCCAGAACGTCCCCTCATTGTGAACACCACCGGACTCGCTAAATCGGACCCTAAGTTTTCTTCTTTAGGAACTTGGCAGAATATAAACACTTTTTATATGTATCTGGCCTCCGTGAAACCAAGACTGTCCAATGATTGTGATCGGATTGCCTGACAGTCCATCCTCTCATGGCACGACCTGTTTGCCTAGATATGACCGGAAGCCCCATCCTGGCAGTGAAGCTGAGATAACAATTCTGAGACCCCATAAAATGAAGAATGGAACCAATGAAAACACTAAAACCATCTAGGTAAGGATAAGTCCTGGGTATAATAGCTTAAGCCAGTACATGTTCCTTTCCAATAGAATAATGAAAAGAACTTGTAAATACATAACAGGTGTGAAAATGATCAGCTACTGCTCCGCACTTCACAAAATGTCCTGCCTACACAATAGATGAAGATTTCACGCTGAACCTTCAGATTACATTTTTTTTCCACGCAGTAAATTGCTTCTGCTATAAGTACATCCTTCAGGAATACACACTCATCAGCCTCGATAGAAAAATAGCTAAGTACTGGAAATCCATCAAAAAGAGGGTTTTACAAAACAGCAGTAGACCATAGCAAAAGGAGACGGATCTCACGAAGACGACCTCCTATTATTGAACTATAACCCCATAAACATTTCATTATTATGGGTTATGAGATCGGGGAGTACCCAAAAAATTAATTGGGGCAAGAATGTGTTTATCCACCTGAATAAGTATTGGCATGGTCACCTTGGATCGGAGTGGCTCCAGAAAACTTTGCTTCCCTTAGGGCAGGTGCAGATGAGCATATATTCTCTTATCCGAGAGAAACGGGCTAACTATGCTAATCACTCTCTGATCTGACTTTGATCACAGTGTGATCCGATTTTCTCAGATGAGAAGATGGAGATAAAAAAAGTCTTCATCTTCTCTATTCTATTTTTCCATGGAAATCGGACCAGACTCAGATGTCATCCAAGTGAAGTCTGATGGTTTCCACAGACTCGTTGACTTGGCCAAGTGCGATCCATATTGGATCAAACTTAGGCATGCAGGGATTCTTTCCTCTGAAAAATTGGACATGTGCATGGCCCCCTAGAATAACATTGGTCTGAGTATGATCCAGTGTTTTGTTGGATGGCACTCGGACCGAAAATACCTCCATCTGCACTTGCCCTTAATTTTAGCAGTGGGTGGTGGTCCCAAGGATCTGACACCCAAGATCAGAAAGCAATGGTGAACTTTAGAACATGCACACTTCTACTTTTGGAGCATCTATTAGGATTTCCCTTAACGGGGATGTTCACTTTATGAAAATCTGGTATTATAAAAACCAAACAAACTGTGCTTTAGTTCATCCTCCGCAAGTCTCCACCAGGTGTCTGGTATTGGTGGCATCGCTGATGTCAGCGCTCCTCTCCATTAAATACATCTACATAAAGCATGTGATCAAATTGTCCATCTTTACTCCATTTCCTTTCCCACTTGTCCAGACTTCTGATCCACCATTTTCAGGGATGTAATATGGACAGATGTAGACGGCACACCACACTCCAGCTCCTCCATCTGCCATCACCTCTAACCAGATCGGCACTCCCAGCAATGTCTTCAGAGCTCCATTTAACTGACAGGTTCTCCTATGTAAAAACTCCATACAGTTACAAGACAGGGAACCCTCGGGCTAAATGCATCATTAATCTTAATATGTTAATTTTTGTCTCTTTCTGCCACTCAAAACGTCTGCATGAGTGACAGGCAAGGAAGATGAGCGTCGCTCGCTCAACGCCTTCCTCCTCCATGTCTTCTGCTCCATTTCTTTTCGAGCTAAACTCAACAATTGTCAATTGTATTACCGGATTATTGTTTGAGGAGCGCAATATTTGTGCTTTCCTTATTATCTTATAAAAACACATTTGTTATTTTCTGTAATTCCCCCTAAAGAGAAGCTGTCAGTTTTTAGATAATTTATTCTTTACATAACGCAGCACAAAAGGTGCATGATAATGAAATGCGGAAAAATACATGAATGCATGTCCTCTATGTGAAGATTGCTTCCAAAGTGCATCGCACAATACACACCAAACTATAAAAATACATATAAAATAATTCATTCCTTTACCTTAATAACATACATTTCCAATAACATCCTCATATTCATTCAATGCAAAAAGTTGAGTAACTCGGGACCTCGTATGCATGGATGTTGGGTTACACTGTGCCTTGTAGCCCAGAGCTCTAATAATACTCCATATTACTATTGAAACCATTCAATGGATCTTTGATAAAACCTAAGCTCCAACATCACATATCTATAAGAGCTTCTACTCTACAAAGAATGTCAATGAGCGGAGCGAACGTCTCCAAAGACACAGAACAAGCAATGGGTATTGGAACACTCATACTTGGTCATAACTATAGTGGGTCACATGTGACCTATGGTGGCCCAAAAGGTACATTTGACCCCAATTAGAAAACCAGTACTATTTAAGGTAATCTGTCTCCAAGTATTTGATACCCCATGTGAGATTAACATAATGTAGCAGAAGAGACCCTGATTCCAATGATGTGTCACTTACTGGGCGGTTAGCTGCAGTTTTGATAAAATCTACCAGTTTTCTGAATGCTGAGCTGTGTATAACCCCGCCCACACCACTGATTTGTTGCTTTTTGTGTACACTGTACATAGGCAGAAAGCTGACAATCAGTGGTGGGGGTGTGGATGGACTACCTGGTAGGAGATTTGTTAGTCCTCTTAGTAATAATTTCCTGCTGATAAAACAATGATTTTATAAAAACTACAGCAAGAAGCTCAGTAAGTGACACATTGCAGCAATCAGTGTAATTATCTTTACATACTCCTGCTCTCGAATTACATAGCAAAAACCTGTTGATGAATTCCCTTTAAATTGAATCTGTCAGCATGTTTTTGCTACCTAATCTGAGAGCAGCTTAATGTCGAGATAGAGACCCTGATTCCAGACATGTGTCACTTATTAGGCTGTGTGCTGTTGTTTCCCTACAATGAATATTTTATCACCAGACGGTTATCACTGCTGGGACTATAGCTCCTGTGAGCCCTGCACGCACCTTATTAATGCTTATTTGCACATTAATATATGACCATCTGCATATTGAATAATTTATCCACTATCTGCACTTTAGTCATCCTTCTAGGGATTATTTTACAGGCACATGTTGCCATTTATTTTATTTTACTTTTTTTTTTTTATTTTATTTATTGATTAAAGGGCACATTCTTGAGACGTCTTTCTAGTGCTTTTTTATATCGTTATTATGCACTAAAGCTCTTCTGTTTATTCTGTTTATACCTCAGAAGCACATAGCCATGCTTAGTTAAGATCAATTCCCCCTGCTTTTCCCCTTATCCCGCAATGATCACTGATTATATGTTCCCTCCTTATATCTAGTTTTGCACCATTTTCGGTCGTCTCTTCATCTCACATCACAACAAGTGCATCTCCCATTTCAACATCACTTCTCTGTCAGTGCTAACTACTTGGAAGATACACAGGTACGTGTTATGATCAGTACTGTTCGCTTGTGTCTGCTTCATAGCGCGAGTACTATTTAAATCAATTGTTTACATTACACTTTTTCTCCCTGTGGTAGGAGGTTCTTTGTACTTGCAGCTGATCCAGCACACATATACCTGCGCCGCTACCTTCTTATTATAACTATTTTATATATAAATGTAAAAAAACAACTACATTCCCCAACAGTGAAATTGCAACACCAAGAAGGAAAAGTTGCGGAATAAAGTACATTACAGGATGGATAGATATTAATCTGAAAATTATGGAAAGATGGAAACTACACTTTCAAAACATCTCAATTTGTTCCATATCGAGTATGAGCAGAAATCCCAGAACCTACAGCCTTTTCTGCTATCAGTGAGGTTATTACTAGTTGTCTAAGGAATATTCAGCCTCTGAATGCACAAAGATCATCAAGATCCGCTGCTGGCAGCTCCCTTTTGCAGTTTCTTACAAATGACATCCTAGATCAGTGTTTCTCAACTCCAGTCCTCAGGACCCACCAACAGGTCATGTTTTCAGGATTTCCTTAGTATTGCAAAGGTGATGGAATTAATGCTTGAGCAGGTGATAATTTTATCACCTGTGCAATACTAAGGAAATCCTGAAAACATGACCTGTTGGTGGGTCCTGAGGACTGGAGTTGAGAAACACTGTCCTAGATGCTACTGAGAGCAACCTGAGTGACCTAAACATGCTACCATGGCATGTTACGATGTCATTGGCTAGCAATTGCAAAGGAGCTGCCAGCAGCGGATCTTGATGATTTTCCTAATTGCATTCAATAAGTCAGAAGATTCCTCAGATGTCCTTTAATAACCTCATCGATAACAGACGAGGCTGTAAGTGCCGGGATTTCTGCACATGGAGCTGATACTCCATACTGAATAAATTGAGATGTTTTGATATCAGTAACATTCTTCTTGGTGTAGCAAGTTCAATGTTGAGATGTATAGCTATATTGAATATTTTCCCACAGATATATCCTCAAATTACTTTTAATCTAAAACAATTTGCCTGCAGATTGGAGTGAAGTTTCAACTCTGAAATCAGACGGATCCTGTAATCTTCATCATGTTATCTTTAATGAAGAGGCACTGGAAGTTTAATACCAATAATTTACTCTGTTTCCGAGATCCGTGACGTTATGACTGGTTCTCTAAACACCTGTAATTGCAAAGTTGAGTCACACGTTGCCCTTTTACGAATTTTTGATACCTTATGTACCTTCATTACCATTACATCACTGACGTGTGTAATCACAACAGGTTGTCTGGATGATTGGAGTCAATCTATATCCTACTTAGTTTTAATTAGTCACCTAACATATATCATTTAATTTTCTTGGTAATTAAAGAATGGCACCAGATTGCTATGCCCATTCACCTCCAAATAAAGTATATTGAAGCAGTAAAATGTTTATGTTGTGTTAATACTAAATAAAGGGAACTAACATTTTCCAACAGATAATACTTCATCAACTCATACTCCACCAATCTTACCCTCCCGAATTAATCTACAACAATGCATAGCAACCATGAACAAGTCCAAAGTTCTCGGAAGCCATGGTCATCCTCTCTCTCCAAGTATTGTTATACCTTACACATTGCATATCACAAATCATTTACGACCAATGCTCCCTGGCTCTAGATCCCTTTATCTGGAGGGATCATGCTTCACATGCTGGGCAGCAGGTAACACAGTCAGAAGGATAGTAGATGAGACATGGTGTTATTACAGCACTTTTCTACTAATTCTAGGCACAAATCAATTTTGGAACAAATCAAGCCAGATATGTCACTCGAAGCATGGATCACCAAGCTATGACTTGCCTACTTTGGACACCTAATACGAAGCAATTATGGAGAAGGACATCATGGTCAGAAGAATAGAAGGAACAAGGCGAAGAGGAAGACCAGCAACCCCATTGCTTGATACTATGAAGATGACGGAGAAGACCCTGGTGGACCGATCTAGACCTTGGTGGACCAATCTAGGTTTGCACAAGATCGATCTTCCTACAGAGTTCATCCATCAAGTCAACATTGCTCAAAATCGAGCCAAAGGCTGTTAAATAATTAAAAAAGACGTAAGCTTGCCTTACACATTAGTTGGTCATTAGATGGCTGTCGGCCAAAAGATTGTTTGGTCGACAACCATCTGAGTCAACAGCCCCTAAACACAGGACCGCTTGTTTGGTCAAGCGCTTCTGTGCTCTTTTGGAGGAAGCCGCAGGCCGACGTATTACAACAAGTCTTGGATTCTAGGTCGACCAGTAGTGCCCCTGTCATTAAATATGGTTTATTTACCCTGGCGAACTAAGAGCCCTAAAATAAAAATGACCCAGGCTTGATGGCAAGTAGTGGACAAAATGCCAAGTACAAAGTATCCTGTTTTGCTGTAGCTTCAGGGTGGCTTTCTGAAGTATTAGAAGATAAAGTATCCACAATCTGGAACGCTTTGAGCTCTTGCTGGGCTTCACAACTATTCTAGTGTTCAGTCTACTGTATCATCAGCTTTTTGGGTTGACGGCACCTTATTGCTATTCTTTTTCTGTATACAGGGACTGTGTTATGGGCGTTTTACAAGGCCACAATTTTCTAACCAGGAATCCTGATATCCTAAAGTGATGACATGCCCATTCAGCAGATCATGAGCGGCAATTGCACTTGCCATTTTCTAGTGTGACAGGGAAGCAATGATTTCCATTCATTCCTGATACTTGCTGACTGAGTCTATATTCTCTCCAGAATTGCCTTTCTGGAAGGGCTCATTTACTTAGATCAGTTTGCATAAATCTTCACAACCAATAAAATGCTTGCTAACATGCCAGATTTATATCAGCAATAGCTACCGTAGCTGGAAGTATACTACTTCATGCAATTACAGTGGGTTCGGAAAGTATTAGGACCCCTTTACATTTTTCACTCTTTGTTTCATTGCAGCCATTTAGTAAATGCAAAAAAGTTATTTTTTTTCTCATTAATGTACAATCTGCACCCCATCTTCACTGATAAAAAACAGAAATGTAGAAACTTTTGCAAATTTATTAAACAAGAAAAACTGAAATATCACATGGTCATAAGTATTCAGACCCTTTGCGCACACGTTTATGACCATTTATAAAATGTGCTCACAGTGCTGCCCATTGTGTTGGATTGTTAATGCAACCCTCTTCTCCCACTCTTGACACACTGATAGCAACACCGCAGAAGAAATGCTAGCACAGGCTTCCAGTATCCGTTGTTTCAGATGCTGCACATCTCGTATCTTCACAGCATAGATAATTGATTTTGATGGTATGGTGTGCTATATGGGGTACAAAGAGAGTACTGCCATTCTTCATCAATGGAAACCTCAGTGCCACTGGATATCTGAAATTGCTACACGATGATGTGTTGCCCTCTTTATGCACGGAAGATGGCACGTATCCTGAGTTTTTCCAGCAAGATGGTGCACCATCACATTATGGGTGTCAGGTCCAAGCATTCCTACATGAACAGTTTCCTGGAAAGTAGATTGGTCGTTTGATGTGTCGCATGACCCTCTTCATACTGGAAAAAATAAAGTTGGATCCAAAATGGCCGACTTCAAAATGGCCGCCATGGTCAGCACCCATCTTGAAAAGTTTTCCCCCTCCCATATACTAATGTGCCACAAACAAGAAGTTGATATCACCAACCATTCCCATTTTATTTAGGTGTATCCATATAAATGGCCTACCGTGTACAGCAGTTGGCAGGGGCGTAACTTGAACCTCATGGACCGCAACACGAAATTTCCAACAGGTCCCTCAACTATTGAAGGTGTTTAATAACAATAGTCTTTTCCTATGGGCCAAAAAGGACCTTTTGGACCCCTAGGCTCCATGACCATTGTGCGATTGCAACCACTGCACCTACTATAGTGATGCCCCTGGCAGTTGGTCCTTATTAGGTTAGACTTGACATCTTTAAGGTAAAAGCTTACACGGTATGTACGTTACATTTTCTGCTCAAATGCATCACAGATAAAAATTATGGCAGCTTTTAAATAGTTTTGGTTAAAAAATGTACTACCGTTTTATGTATACAGCTATAGTGCTGATCTATATGACTTTATCATATGTTACATCTTCTCTAGGGTAGCGAGAAGTAGGAGACAGATGAAAGGGAGCGTGAATCTGAATACACAGGGTTTGTTTTGCCTTTTTTGTTAATGCCATTCTCTACCTCTTAGTGAATATAGAAAAATACAAGGGAATAGTGATGAGCGAGTATGCTCCTTGCTCGGGTTTTCCCGATCATGCTCGGGTGATCTCCGAGTATTTGGGCATATTCAAAGATTTAGTATTTGTCGCCGCAGCTGCATTATTTATGGCTTCTAGACAGTCTGAATACATGTGGGGATTTCCTAACAAACAGGCATTCCCCACATGTATTCAGACTGTCTAGAAGCTGCAAATCATTCAGCTGCGGCAACAAAAACTAAATCTCCGAGCACTTCCAAATACTCAGAGATCACCCTCGCATGCCTGGAGCAACGAGTATATTCGCTCATCACTACAAGGGAAATAACATAGAAGTACGACAACATGCGCAATTATAGCAACGTAAAGGTACGTGTAACCAATAGTAAGGTATAAGTCATACTAAAGACCACGTGCAATGATGATGGCTTAAATCCCAGATAATCAGTAAATTAATAGTTGAGTAAAAAAAAGAAAGAAAAAGAAGAGGATACACACTAGTAATGCAAAATGTATGTTTTACTTGAACAATCAAGAGGTAAAAAAATACATACAAAATAGTAGGGGTGCTCACACAAGGATTAAATATATACAGTACGTATAGCAGTAATGTGGGGGGGTAAAGGAGCATGCCAATACAGAACCAAATATTTTATCATGCGCTATGTGTAAGGTAAAGGCACATAATTGCAGTCATATCCTATGTACAGTGAGAGTGTAATCAAGTAGTGAAAGCTGCACTTACTGTAAGGAAAGCATAGAGAAACACATAACTGCATGGTGCCCACCCCGACGCGCGTTTTGCCGTTCACCTTTGTCAGGGTGTTAAGGTTTCAGAATCGCTCTGCTCTTAGATCCTATAGAAAATGTGTTGCTTTCAGAGAGTATTGGGAAATTGATAAGTCACCATTGATGTAGAAAGACTCTGATACCTGGAGCTCTACCGTAGTACTGCACTGAAAGATACATATGTAATTGAATGTGTCAATCGTTGACAATGGGGGACAGAAGTGACTGGGGAGAAAAAAAAAGGTGCATGTACCTCATGTGGCAACATCAGGGTATGCACCCAATTGGCATGTCCAAGTGGTTTAGAAATATAACATAGTGGAACGAAGCATCAATATTATATGAGACACAGTTAAATCAAACGGTCTCCTGTTTTTTTTGTTTTTTTTTTGTTTTTAGAAACAAACTGCTACACTGGTTCATGGGATATGTTTGGTGTTGCAGCTCAGCCCCATTTACTGACATTGAGATGAGATGCAATATTAGATACAATCCATTAAAGGCACAATGTCATTTCTGGATACTGTGCCACTTTATGGCCCTGGGTGCAGTTTCCCTCCCGCAGCTTTGTTAGGTCGTACAGATGGCACATTTTAAAAAGGGACCATTTAATCAACAGGAGCGACTGTACATCGTCTATATCGTCTATTTTGCTCAGTATCATGTCCATGATTTTTACATGATGTAATTACACTCATTTTTTCGTTGAATTAGATAAATGGAGTAGATTAGAATGTGTAACAGCGGTGACAGGTTTCTCAGATCTGATCTAATGATGGAGAGGAGATGAGCATATGGAGAGGTGGGCTATGAATAATGAAGAGTAATAACGTATGGAGAGCTGAACGAGAGAAATGTGAGGATGTTTAGGCAAAATTTGTGAGCATAAGGAGTGAAACTGTTTCATAGGCACTGGATAATTCTTTATGGATTGTTTTACAGTTAAAGGGGCATTCTGGTTAAGTCAAGTTATTGCCTCTCCTTTGGACAGGTGATAATAGCTACTGGATCAGTTGGGTTCAGATTGCTAAGATCCCCTTTGTTAGCCACAACAGGGGACTTTGCCCCATTTGAACATAGCGAGGTTCAAGCATGGCCAATGCTGCTCCATTCTATCTAAATAGAAGTGTCCACGCAAATCCAGTAGACTGAATGGAGAGACAGCGCATGTGTGAGACCCCGCTTCATTCAAGTTAGCGACTCAAGCCCTGTTCTTATGGTCAGGGCTTAAAACCTTAGATGTCCATTAGGTGGCTGTCAGATGAAAGATCGTTCGGGCGACAGCCAGCTCAGCCGACCCTCTCCGCCAAGTGCTCCTGTGTTCTCTATGAAAAAGCCGTAGAGTGACAAGTCAGACTGCGCTTATCTCAGGGAAATCATTGCAATCAGCACTTCGCAATTGGACTTGCATGACCGACATCTCTCCCGACCATATTATGGCTGGCTTCCCCATACACTGTAGACCAGGGGTGAGAAACCTTTTTCCTGCCAGCGGCCATTTTGACATTTATAACCTCATTCAGGGGCCGTACAAAATTATCAACTTGAAATTTATCCTGCGATATTTGGTCAAACATTTAATTAACGCAAACTTAATGTGATGGCTGGAGCTGCTTCTCTTTGGCATGATGTGTGCTGTTAGGTGGTAATGATGATTACTCACATTAGCTTTTTCTTATTTGCATTGATGGGGAGTGCAGTCGATTCTTTGCAAATAATTTTGAAAAGAATTCACAGCAGTAAGTTCTGATCACAGATGTATATTACACTGCAGGTCTTCTCACAGTTTGCAATTCACTACTGCTCACATTTATAGAACTCAAGCACTGGGGATCTGCAGCACACATCACATAGGAGACACCGAAACTGCTCTATATACATCACATAGGAGACACCGAGACTGCTCACTATACATCACATAGGAGACACCGAAACTGTTGTATATACATCACATAGGAGACACCGAGACTGCTCACTATACATCACATAGGAGACACCGAGACTGCTCACTATACATCACATAGGAGACACCGAGACTGCTCACTATACATCACATAGGAGACACCGAAACTGCTCTATATACATCACATAGGAGACACCGAAACTGGTCTATATACATCACATAGGAGACACCGAGACTGCTCACTATACATCACATTGGAGACACCGAGACTGCTCACTATAAATCACATTGGAGACACTGAGACTGGAGAAGAGCAAATGTTGTTCCTATCTTCAAAAAGGGGAAGAAGGTGGACCCAGGGAACTACAGGCCGGTGAGTCTGACTTCTATACCAGGAAAGATCTTTGAACAAATTATTAAAGAACATGTATGCAAGTACCTGGATAAGAATGAAGTGATTAAACAGAGTCAGCATGGGTTTGTAACTAATAAGTCATGTCAGACTAACTTAATTTCCTTCTATGACAGAATCACTGACTGGGTGGATCAGGGAAATGCTGTAGATATAGTATATCTTGACTTCAGCAAAGCATTTGACAAAGTATCTCACACAATCCTTATTGAAAAAATGACTAAGTATGGAATGGACAAGGCAACTGTTAGGTGGATTCATAACTGGCTTAGTGATCGGACCCAAAGAGTGGTTGTAAATGGCTGCACATCCAGTTGGAAGAATGTCTCAAGTGGGGTACCACAAGGCTCTGTTTTGGGCCCTGTATTGTTCAACATCTTTATCAATGATTTAGATGAAGGAATTGAGGGTAAACTGATCAAATTTGCTGATGACACAAAGCTAGGAGGGGTAGCTAATACTAGAGAAGAGAGAGAGAGGATTCAAAAAGATATACATAAACTGGAGAGGTGGGCAGCAACTAACAGAATGGATTTTAACAGGGAAAAATGCAAAGTACTACATGTGGGCAATAAAAATGAAAAAAGCATATACAAAATGGGAGGAATAGGGCTAAGTAACAGCACATGTGAAAAAGACTTGGGTATACTAATTGATCACAGACTTAACATGAGTCAACAGTGTGATGCAGCAGCAAAAAAGGCAAATGCAATTTTAGGATGTATCAACAGAAGCATACAGTCTAGATCACGTGAGGTCATTATTGCCCTCTACTCCTCTTTGGTCAGACCTCATCTGGAATACTGTGTCCAGTTTTGGGCACCACATTTTAAAAAAGACATCAACAAACTGGAGCAAGTTCAGAGAAGAGCCACCAGAATGGTGACCGGTCTGCAAACCATGTCCTATGAGGAACGGTTGCAGGATTTGGGAATGTTTAGCTTGCAAAAAAGAAGACTGAGAGGAGACTTAATAGCTGTCTACAAATATCTCAAGGGCTGTCACATTGTAGAAGGATCATCTTTATTCTCATTTGCACAAGGAAAGACTAGAAGCAATGGGATGAAACTGAATGGGAGGAGACACAGATTAGATATTAGAAAAAACTTTTTGACAGTTAGGGTGATCAATGAGTGGAACAGGCTGCCACAAGAGGTGGTGAGTTCTCCTTCAATGGAAGTCTTCAAACAGAGGCTGGATAGACATCTGTCTGGGATGATTTAGAGAATCCTGCTTTGAGCAGGGGGTTGGACCAGAAGGCCCAGGAGGTCCCTTCCAACTCTACCATTCTATGATTCTATGATTCTATGTTGTATATACATCACTTAGGAGACAATGGGACTGCAACATTTACATTACATAGGAGACGCTGTTGCTGAAGAATATACATTACACAGGAGACGCTGGGACATATATATCACATGAGACAGGAGACGAAGGTGCCTATACATCACAGAAGCTACACCTTGTGTGTGACTGAATTCTTACTACACCCTGCATCATCATCACCATAGACTTCCAGGGACCCGTCTCACCTGTGGGAGACTACCACCCAGCTGCCCCCATAACATCCCCTGTGAAAGTCCTTATAGCAGCGCTGGTTCAATTAACCAGATACCACAGGTGGCATCACGAACTACCTATTCTAATAATCCCCTACACACTTCTCCACTCCTGCTTTATCAATATTGGTGGGTTCAGCCAGCATAAGTCTAATGTGTATGGCCAGCTTTACAGATCTTGTTCAAACCAGAAATACCCTTTTAATATTGCTTTCCTATGTCCCTCTCTAAGATCAGCATGGGATAGACAGAGAAATAGTAAGTGTGGGGAATTACTCGTAGTTTTCAATATATAGTAGTTTTCTATAGTTATATAGTATTTTCATGTGTTAAGTAAACTCTGCCGGCAGAGAGTGTGCAAGTCCTGCTTCTTCTGCACTCACTCGGTGATTGACATCTTTCATTGTATGCATTTATATATAGACATAGATGTCAATCACTGTCAATGAGCGGAGCTAGTAGGACTCGAAGGCTTTCTTTCTAACTCATAGGAAGCAATATGTTCCTAAGCTCAGCATCTTTTCCTCTATCTATCTTATGCTCACCTCAGGTAGGACATCTAACTTATTCAGTTTAAACAGGACCTGTTATCAGGTCAAAGTGGACATTTTTTCTCCTCTTTTATTTCCACTGCTGAGTATTCCGCTTTCTTTTTTTCTATAAATTGGGCTTTTTTATCTAGTCTAGCTTTTCCTTGTCCAACAAGGCGTGGATCATAGGATCCTCTGGGGTGTTTCTTTAGACTACTTTTTACCCTCTGAGCCATGTTTTCCTTGTACAGACCATTAAAACTAGCACCAAATAAAAAGGCCCATATCTCTGGATTAAAAAGAAAACGGAATAATCATGAGAGTACTGGAAATAAAATAAGAGCAAAAACCGGCCACTTTTCATCTAGTGACTGATCCCTTTTAAAAGGCATGTAAGTTTTATATTTATAGCACCTATGTACTTGTTTCAGTATAATCTGACAATAAATATAAGAGGAATTAATAGCAGTAAATAGCCACAAAAATGTAAAAAAAGACCTCTTCTCTCTCCCCCCTTACTTTGTTGCTAACATCCCTAATTTCAGAGCTAATACTTAACACATGGCGTAATAACAAAAAAAACATGAACAACATAAATTCTTTAAATTGTCTGGAACTAATCTTGAAGCTGTAGTCAATAGGGATGATGAATTTCCATACAGCAGCTTACCCCCAGTGTATGCAATCCATCTGTTCAATTTACGGAAGCGCCACTGCTGTGTTACATCAGATACGACTAGATGCACTGCATAATAGAATACCAAAACGTCATGGAAGACCCTCATCACTATAATTGCCGGCCACCGTGAGTCTACCCCCACTGCATATCAATGTTGTCCCATTTAAACCGGCCACACACAATAGATGGCTGTCAGCCGAACTAAGCTTCGGTGGATCTATCGGCCATCAGTCATCTCGGTTGGATCTACCTTACCTGTGTTCTCTATGAGAAAGCCTCCTACAGTCAACTCTGCCGGCTACTTATCTCCGGTGAACAAAGCAGTTCGAAACTGGCACGCCTGGTCGACATCTCTCCCGACAATCCGGCGCCCCCATACACATTAGAATGTCAACTAAACTTGTCAGTATCGGCAGATTCTGATAACATTAGATTAATTTCTAGTGGGGTGCTTAAAGGTGTTCTCCAGGCTTGGGGTCACTTTTTGTAACAGCATTCAGGCAGCGGACAGACATGTAACTACAAGTATGCAATTTTCATACTTCTGGTCACATTCCGACTAGACATGTCCTGCCTTGCTCAATATGCTTACACGTCTAGTCGGCAAGTGACCACTTGTTTACAAATCGTTAACTTGTGGCCATGCGTCCACCTGCTTCCGCCGCCGGCACCAGAGAATCCTGACAGCGTGCACTGTCACATAGAGTGACTGCAGACTCGTACCTCAAGCCTGGACTACCCTTTTAAGTTTGAACATACACCTCTACTATGAAAAGCAAAGATTGCCATCAAGATATCTATAAGAGCAAAACCTCTCCCTTCCACCCACTTCTCTTAAAAGTCAACGACTGTCTCTACAGTAAGATGAATCCGCCCGTATCTTCCTAGTATGGCTTACTACGGGGCCGTCACTCCTCCATACTAATCTAGCTAAGAAATCTGTCCTCTCACTGACAATCAATTGCTCTATTCACCACTAACCTTCAGCATAATGAGCGAGTCTTCCCAGCCACCGAGATACCAGAATAGATTCTCTAATTACAACAAGACCTTCCTTACCCTCAATAAATTAAAAGCCCCCGTCATCAGCCTCATCTCTACCGGGCGAATATTGGAGAATTCCTATTCCAGGGTAATAAATAACATACCCAAGTGGTTTATCCACTCGAGGATATGAAACGCAATCAACACCTTCCTCCCCAAATCATTTGCAAGAGATGGCCTAAATCTTTCTAAGACACTGTTAGCTATATCATGAGTGCACATTACAGTCACTTATTACTGGGGGGGAGAGAGCCAAAAATCTCACCAGTAATTAGATGCATCCTGAATATCTCCTATACTGTAGGGCAAATTATATCATTTACAATCACTACATCCAATGCTCCCTTATCAGTCATGGAAATGTATCTGTCACGGGGCAGTTGTAGAAATACAGAGGATGAGGAACTTGGGCCCCTGAACTGCCCCCAAGGCTTAGGAAGGGCCCTGTCTCTCATTAACTTGGGGGTACACTTGAAGGTAGGGAGGCCCAAGTCACCAACCTGTCCCTGTCTCCTGTTTAGCCCTGAGCTAAACCCACCAACCCCCTCCCCAGGAGGTTAGACAGGGATTAATGTGAATTACACCAAAACAACAAAAAGGAAAGACAGACACCTAGCGGTTAAATAACTAAATAATAACACTTAGCTTTCTCTGCTGTAATGCACCGCACAGCAGAGTAAGGCACCAGATCAGGGAAACAGCAGAAGCACCACTGCACTCAGCAAGCTCCTGACTCCAGCTTGGTTGGTCTCCAAAAGCAGAAATATCACCAACAGTCAGCTGACACCTCAGGTGACCTTTAAAAGGATGGTGGGAGTGGTAACCACCTTCCTCTGACAAGTCAGCAGCCATGCAATTACACCAGTGGCCACTGGGGGAAAAGACTGACATTAACCCCCAATGGCCTGAAAGGAAAAAGGTTTTAGTATGCAGAGAGAGAGATCTGCCACAGATCCCAACGTGGATCGTGACAGTATCTCTGACTGGAGGTAATCATTGAATGAAGATGTCTGAAGACCAATAGACAGCCAAAGTTCTCACCTTCCCTCTAAAATTCTTCTCATTATTGAAGTAACATTTAAAGAGCAGGTTGCACGAATGAATGGAAAACATCTCATGGATGACAGTCGTTTCGCACCTACTTGTGCTTCAACTGGTCCTTGCAGTCATTTGGCTTCCTGTGTTAGTGTAAAATATTTAGACTTGAGAGTCCTCAGTGGTTGATACCTTTTAATGGCTAACTGAAAAGATGGTAACAAATTGCAAGCTTTCAAGACTATGTATTAAGGTACTGCCACACTAAACAATCCCGCTAGCGATCACGATAACGACGCATACTAATGCGATCGCTAGCGGGATTGTTTCTATATCGCTAAATGCGGCCACATTTAGCGATATAGTTAACGACGCTATCGCCGTTAGCGATCTTCTTAACGACTTTAGCGGTACAAAAGTACCGCTAAATCGCTAAGAAAAGGTGCTACACTAGCGATATATACTTACCCAGCGGTAGCGCCAGCGATGAAATAGGGTCCGGAACGATTCCAGCGACGAGCGAGATCACAGCAGGAAGCTCGTCGCTGGAAGCTGCCGCACTGAACAATATCGCTAACGGGATCGCTAAATAGTGACGTTTTTTAGCGATCCCGTTAGCGATATTGTTTAGTGTGGCATACCCTTTAGTGTAAGGACAAGTAACATGGTTGGATCACAGATAGTGTGGGCATGCCTCTCTCAGCAGGTGTAATGTGATCTCTCAGTGTAGACAGATTTGTGGATAGATTTGAGCACTGAAAGAAGACGATTTCCCTAATAGGATTTATTATACTGTTTCTTATTTTTATTTATACAGTTGATTTATGGAAAAAAATAAAAGTGTTGTTACCTAAGTTTTAACTGTTTCTGCAAATTTTCTTCAGGAGCTATCACACCCATCACGCATATCTCAGTACACCATTACACCATTGCATACGACAAAGAAGCAAGAAAGCTGTAAGAACTATAAAAACTTCAGAAGAACCATAGGAGAGATCTCCATGTCCAGATAGTCCAATCCTTAATTTTCATGAACTTTGGAACTTCCTGTGAACACAATCCTTGAAGAGTCTTTCAGCCCATTCCTTGAAGATTCGCCTATTCTTGGAAACATGGAAATATTGTGATCTTTCTTAAACCCATTGAGATTTTTCCTATCAACATGGCCCGCTATCCCGAGAGCTTTGCACCAGATGAAACCATATCAATGTCAAAGTTTTGAAACTTTTTATGCTTTATTTTTTAATGATATATTGTGAGTTTAAGGGATTCATAACTTTGTTTGAAGTGTCCCCCGGAGTAGCCTTCCAAAGGTTACTTACTACCTAAGATTTTGATAGGAAAAATCCTTCTTGTTATCATCCTTCAATACATGGAGACGTTTCCTATTTCTCATAGATGAAAGAAGCACTCTACTTAGCCATGGAGCGCCAAGGGATTCGGCACATAAAATGGGATAAAAGGACGCCACTCTGAAAAGTACTGTACAATTTATCAGACTCAGCGTGAAATAGAGGTCCTTATATCCAGAGAATAGTCTTCCCTACTGACCTTAGCCCACTTATATTCTTCTAATTTATAATTTAATGGAAATCTCTTCAATTAAAAGTCTTCGACTCTTCTCCTCTTTACACTGAGATCCACAGAGACGTAAACAGAGCTGAGAAGACATTTAACTCCGGACTTTGAGATGTGTACAGATTTATTGTAGGGACCATCCTAATGGTGACGTTGCCCATCTACATGTAGACCTTCACTTCAAACCTAGTTCTGCTCTATCATAGGAAAGTTCAAAGGTTACTAGGATCGTCATCAAGTATTTGGAATAGGAGGACAATACTGCCATGATACAACCATAATATTAGTTCTGTGTGCCGCCTATTACATACCACCATACACTACATAATAACAGTACCGCATAATCCTGGCAAGTAGTGCCAACATAACAATGCCTAGCTGTAAAGACATGACATTACCAAACAGTGCCAAAACCAAAGTTCTATACAGTGTCCAACTAATGATGCTCTATCGTTTCTAAAAATACCATGGTCTCATTGGACCATTAGGTTGAGCAGTCAAGGCCCTCAAAGGGAACCAGCCACATTAAACTTGCTGTTGGATCTGTGGGTGGCAAGTCATAAAGCTGGAGGAGCTAAGCAGCTTGATATACGTATAGATTTATGGGAAATGTTTCAGTCTACCTTGAAGGGAATTCTCAAGTTTGGAAGCTATGCTCTATCCATGGTACACCTTACTGTTCTTTGGGGGTCCGACTGCTGGGACCTCCACCGATATCGAGAACCAGAACGCCGTGTAAAAGGAGTGATGGTTCATTTTTACAAGTTGTGTCGAAGACCAGCAGAGTGCAGCGCTCAGCTATCTCCAGCAGCCCCTTGTTCTTGGAATCGATTAGACGTCCTCTCGGACCTCCAGCAATTTGGAATTTATAATGAATCAGGTTTTGGAACATTGCGATTAGGCCCCCGTTCAGCGGCTCACATCAGGACTTACGTCCGAATCCCCCGCAAAAAGAGATTCGGACGTATGCTGTAGGCTATAATGGTGCTGGAGACTACTTCTGGGTGTCCGCCTTCAGTAGGTATGTACCCCCGAGAATGATGCACGACACAGCACACGTTCGCTCTGTCTGCACCACTATAATCTATGGCCCTATCGACACATATGTCCAAATCCTGTTTTGCGGGGGGTTCGGACATATGCCCTGAAGTGAGCCCCTAAACAGGTGCCTAAACGCAATGTGAGAGCACTGTTGTGAGTGGGCTTGGGATGAGTTCTGAGCAGAGGCCCCCTCTGGTGGTTACAAGCGGTGCTAGTCTGTCCAGTGAAGATTGTGAAGATTGTGAGGAGTGGGAATCAGGTGTTACTGACTGGTCTTATATAAGGGAGTCACCTTCCCATCAGGGTTGCCGGTGATCAATTGTTCTGGTCTGAATCCTTGATTCCTGTTTCCTTTGTAGCCTGCTGTGTCGTGTCTGCATCTCCTGCTAACAGATAAGACATTTTCTTCTTTTTGTTTTTTGTGCTTTATTTTTGCATTTTGTCCTGCACTTCTGTGGGTGCCTTCAGGGTCCCATCCGGGGGCTTTTGCCCTCTCAGTTTAGTTCAGCCACTGATGTTTGTACCTTTGCTTTTTCCAGTTTTTTCAGTGGCTGCTGTTTTGATTTTGTTACACCAGAGAACTAATTTAGGTGGTAGAGGTCGTGTGATCTCAGGTGTTTTTGAAATTAGTAGAGTTGGTGCTTTTCAGGGTTTTCTGGGATTGCAGTAAGTACCCTTCCTATCCTTTTCTATTTAGTTAGTTTGGGCCCCAACGTTTGCTCATACTATTTTCTGTCTGTGTCTGAATTTCTTCTTGTCTAACCGCCATTACATGTTTGGGGGCTTTCTATGCTCTTTGGGGATCTGCTCCGGGGCA
>JARQOD010000008.1:142116569-142224980 GCA_033576555.1 Oophaga sylvatica | reverse complement strand
AGCTGCAAATGGAGGAATTGTAAAAGTCGGAGGAAGAGGAGGACAAAGCGATCCATTTTGCTGGCAACCTATGTGTCATCAGGGGAAGGTGGTACAAAATCCTTTGAAACCCAGGCATGGTTTATTTTAATGAAGGTGAGATCACCAACATTTTGGGTCGACAGCCGGTTCCTTCTTTCTGTCAGGATTGATCCAGCAGCACTGAAGACTCTTTCTGATAGCACACTACCAGCAGGGCAAACGAGTTCCTGTAAGGCATATTGTGCCAATTCAGGCCAGGTGTCCAGTTTACAGGCCCAGTAGTCAAAGGGGAATGAACTGTGAGGGAGAACATCGATAGGGGAGGAGAGGTAATTTTGAACCATAGTTGACAACTGCTGTCTCTTGTCTGTTGCAATCGATTCAGTATTACCAGTCGTGTGAGCGGTACTCGAGAAATCAGTCCACAACATGGTCATGAAACCCCTGTCTCCAACGCCACTTCGGCTGTGTGCACCACGAACACTTCTTCCATTTGACATAGTACGGCTCGTGGTAGAACCTGCACCGCTGCTGTGTGCTGGGAATGCCTCTAACAAACGGTTTACCAGAGTGGCTTGTTTGTTCGTCAATATTAGCTCTAGGTTCTCCTGTGGCGTGATGTTCTGTAATTTGCTTTTATAGCGTGGATCGAGGATGCTGGCTAACCAGTAGTCGTCATCCTTCATAATTCTGGCAAAGCAGGGTCCCTTTTTAGGATCCGCAAGACATAATCACACATGTGGGCCAATGTTCCAGGTTTCACCACATTTTTAAAAAAGACATTGAAAAACTGGAGCAAGTTCAGAGAAGAGCGACCAGAATGGTGATCGGACTGCAGAGTATGTCCTACAAGGAACGATTACAGGATCTAGGAATGTTTAGCTTGCGGAAAGGAAGGCTAAGAGGAGACTTAATAGCTGTCTACAAATATCTGAAGGGCCATCACAGTGTAGAGGGATCATCTTTATTCTCATTTGCACATGGAAACACAAGAAGCAATGGATAACAGTGAAAAGGAGAAGATACAGATTAGATATTACAAAAAACTTTTTGACAGTGAGGGTGATCAATGAGTGGAATAGGCTGCCATGAGAGGTGGTGAGTTCTCCTTCAATGGAAATCTTCACACAGAGGCTGCACAGACATCTGTCTAAGATAGTTCAGTGAATCCTGCATGGAGCAGGGGTTGGACACGATGACTGGAGGTCCCTTCCAACTCTACCATTCTAGGATTCTATCAAACCTAGGCAGAACATACAAGTTCCTTGCAGATGTTGTCCTTGGTGGGATATGAACCAGGATCCTAGCAGTGCTAATTACTGAGCCACCATGCTGCCCTAATAAACCTCCATTTTAAGTTTTTTTAGTCTGCAGTAGTGAATTTTTTATTTAGAGGTCCTGAGAAGACTGTAGCATCGCATTAACAGCTCGGATCTGTGTGTTCTTGCGATTATACTAAATAGTTTGGCAATTGCTTGTCTCTATGTGTCCACATCCCTGGGAAGAATCTCAGCACCTTCCAGCTATGTACTATGTCAGTTACATCTATTTTACCGTCTCCTTCTATAATTTAGAGATGTTCTTTACAACCTGCCTGCCTTGAATAACAACAGATGCCGTCTTCAATCTTCCTACGGCTCCATATCTCAGATTATAAGATTTCCAGCAACAAGTTACCCTGTCATGTCACTGCCACTCCTTTTCAATCCCTTTGAATTTAAGTAGTTTTGATGGTATCTGTATGATTTCCATAAGCTGTACACAAGAACATCGCTGTCTACAGCTTACTTGTGGGAAGTAACTTGTCAAGAAGAAGATTTCCTAATCTCATTGTTGGGATTACATGTATACTTTAGGGACTTGGGTTGCGTCAGAGGAATTTTTTGCTTCAAGTGACTTCTTCATTTTTGATGTCCTTTGACTGGTCACCAAGACTCATGGAGCCCAAAAGTGGTCCATTAGCCATCATCTGGTTAATCATTCATTTGACTAGCATTGCTGACCCCACTTCCTCACCAAGCACATGTTTTTATTGACCATTTATCTTCACTTTATCTACTCCACATCTAGACATTTCTGCAGGTGACCAGTGTCCATCAACCCATGTTTCTGGTGTAGGATTCATTGACTCTTGTAGTTCTTCTGTCAGTTCTTCACTCCAAAAAATCACAAACACTTCCTTGTACAAAGCAATTACGAAGTATTTTTAATACATAAGGTTCCCATACCCCACCTTGAACAGTTGTCTAGGTGGCCAAGGTGGCCACCATCTCAGTCCCGTAGGACTAAAAAAGTCAAACCAGGCTGTTCCAATGTGTCAACAATTTGAAGATTTTGGGCAAATTTATAGTAATCTTTTTACATCATTTGGTAGATTCTAGAGAAAATAATCCAGCCTGATGGTGATAAGTCTAAACATCTGACAAATATATTTGGTAAATGCCATGTTTTGGTCTTTTTTCCATCACCAATGGTTTTTAGATTCAGGATAATCTGAGGAAGTGATGTAATTCATATGAAGAACGTGGTGCCAGTTGGCAAAGATTTTAAGCCTTACCTATGCTAAAGCTAGTAAGCCATACTTCGGAAAGTACCAGAACTGAGGTATTTCTTGCATTTGGGCTACATTGTGGCACTATAGTGATGAAGAAAATGAGGATTATATGCCAGTAAAGATTTTGCTATGCGATCTCTACAATCCATCAAATCCCATCCTTCCTATAAATCACTAAAGTCTAATTAGTAAAGACCGGATTTAGCTCACATTAATATTCTTCCCTCTAATAAGAAGACCGAGGCATTGCCAAGTGTCACATATCAACATTGATTTATTGGTTTGGTCCAAATTCCAGGGATATAAGGTGAAGGATCTGTGTGCAATGCAAATTCTGAAGCATGTCCCATGTACCTTTTGGGTATATGTTTTGTGAGATCTGGATATATGGTATATTTGGGGCAATCTCCAATTAATAATGAAAAAATCTGCATACACAGAGCTAACCGAGCCCACCGAGCAGAGCTGAGCTAGCCGTGCAGCAACCTGAGAGAGAAGCGGCCGGCCCTGGGAGCACCTGCAGCGTGCAAGCCAGCGCCTGTCGTCGCCCGCCGCCAACAACTGGGACCAGAGAGAAAGAGACGCACGGTGTGAGTCCGGTCTCCGTGTCCGTGAGTACTATCCACGTCCCCCATACGAGTGACCGAGTACAGGACAGACCCTTGCGCCCTGACCGTGCCGTTAAAGAACTCTTGGGCCACGTGGGGCCCATACCAGTTTGCGACCCCCTTTACCGTCGGCCACTTTGGGCTCGCTTGACTGAAACTGTCAGGAGAGATGTGCAGGAGTCACATCAGGCTTAGCCAGCACCGTAGCCCGTAACCTTTGCCGGAAACTCCAGTATATGGACAAGGGCAGTGGAAGGTACCAGAGACCGACCACTGTTACCAGAAGACTGGGGGTATCGTCTGACCCAATTAATGAGGACCCTGCGTCGGCCATTGCCGGCACCTGTGAGTTCACAGCAGGAGCTGCGGTATTGACTTCCTTATTCGTTTGCTAAGAGTTGAGCCGTTGTATTGTATGGGGCCTTTAATACTGTTTCTTTAATACTGTTTAGCTCTTTACCTCCCTGCGCGGAGTATTTCCCCTGTAAATAAACCCATTAACCCTTGCTCTGCTGTCTGCGTGCCGCCACTGCATCCCGCTTTCCTGCGAATACCACACACTGTCTGCCAGGGTTGTCCATTGGAAGACGGGAGAGTGCAGCAGCACAATAGCCGCCCCTAATAGTACGTGACCACTGCAGCCAATCAGTGGCCGCTATTAAGCTCCTGCACTCTCACTTCTTACGCTGACTGTCTGCAGGGCTCACGTGGCTGGAGTAGAGCTGTTGCAGGAAGCAAATATGTTTTTTTTATTTTACAAAGGGGTCTACTTAATATGAAAAGTTTTTTTTACCAGGTAATGGACAACCCCTTTAAAGGCCATTTTTTGTAACTGCTTTTAGTTTACTGTACTTAAAGTTTGTAATTGATTTAAGTTTATAAAAGCACCATGTGTCTTATGATGTTCGGTTGTGCCTAGTGACATCCCCCATGAAGGTGATGCTCGTCCCTAGAGACATGCTGAATCGCCCGCCAGGGCAGTGGGATACTCGGTACCGGGCCGCTTCTTAAAGGGAAGTGCACAGCAGCAGTGACCCGGTCCGTGGCCCTGGGCGTCCAATAAAAGGGATAGTGAAAAATGGATAATAAAGTTTGTAATAAAGTATTCATGACGCCACCCGTGGTATTCTGTCAGGGGACCGACATTGCAATGCAAATCCTCTGAGATGATGATAAGGCAGCAGAGATAGTTAAGCTCTCCACGGGTAGAGCTGTGTCCCAGGGCAGTTAGGATGTTAAATGTGATGTTGGTGGTGAGTGTGGTGCAGGACAGGTGGCGCAGGAATGATTCAGAGGACACAGCAGGGTGCAGTTTCCAACGTTTTACTCACAGTTCTTGGGTGCACAGATGCCCACTTGGTGCCGTGTCCTCCAGGTGAGGGGTCCAGCAAACTCCCAGGAAGATCAGGATACACCTTTCCAGGACTACCTTCAGTATGTTCCTCTCCTGGCTGTCTCACCGCGCTGGCTTCCTCCCTCCAGCTCTGCACCTACACAATCAGTGTCCCAAGCCAGCAGCCGCGGACCTTGTCGGGCGTCGTCCTCTGAGTCCCCTTGCTCCTATATGGCTGCCTTTTCGGTGATTAATTGTGGATGTGGCTGGGGCAACTACAGCTACCCCTGCCTCCGGCTGGCTAGCTGAGTCTTGTAGTCCTCTACTAGTCTCGGGGGCCGGTTCCCCTACTGCGACCTGGTCCCTCCACTACTGGATTCAGGCCCACGGCTGACTTTAGCACTCTCTGTGTCCATAGGACTCCTTCTGTCCTCCCGAGAGCTTCCTTCAGCCTTTCTCCACAATCCTCTTTCTGCAGCCTCTCTGCTGCACTCCTTCTCCTTCAGTCTCCTCAGACCAACTACTCTGTTCTTCCCGGGAGCTTCCTTCTGTCTCTCCCTCTGTCGTCAGGGGACAAGCTCCTTACAACTTGAGCTTCCCTCACATTCTGTTTTACTCTCCCTCTTCTTCCCGCTCTCTAAGCTCCTCCCCTTCTCTCTACATTCTCCACCCGCTCCCCAACACCCATTCCTAGCCAGCCTGAGATGAGGCTCTCCTCCCTAGGGTACGCCCAGGTGCCCTGACTGAATTAGTGTGTGTTGGGTGTGAGTGTTAGAGTCCTGGGTAGTGCTCCCTCCTTACCTGAGAGTGGGATACCACACCTCTGGATGAGGTGCAGTACCTCTGTGGTGACTGGACCCTCAGGGGCGCTACAATGCCATGCAGAAAGTGGCCAGTTAACAGCAGGGAATGCGCATGCACAATCACAGCGCTACTCTCCAGCATCTGCACACGCGTCATTCACCCGCTATAATTTGCTAGACAGGAAGGGAAACGTCATCTTGCCATGAAGGTGACAGTAGAGTTGAGCAAAAAAGATGTATGCTGCCCTGATCCAGCACCCAGTCCAATCCTTGTTGCTGCAGTAGTTTGGCAACCTTCATTTATGCATCTTCAGCCCGGTGTCCTGGGCACCTCTGACATTTGCTAGACCCCACAACGTCATGATGGGCCAAGGCTGCCTGATCTGGCTGTCATGGAGGACTGAATGCTGGACCTGAGCAGATCTTTTAGCGGACAGCAAAGCCAACAGTTTTCAATGGGAATGTAGATAAAAGGAGTTATCCATTTTACCAATATAAAAGGTCAAAACATTTTTCTTTATATCTTTTATACACCATGGAAATACAATTTTATTTATTTATTTTTTGATCTTTGAAAACCGCTTTAAAGACGCTCACATTAACAGATATATAGAACTATGGAACTAATCTCGGTGGCGGTGACGAGTGATCCTTGTCAGTTAGAGCCGCTTTTCACTAATGTGCAGTAATAATCTCATTGTTCGGCTTATTACCAGGCGCATACTCCGCAGCATTGCACCAGCTCCGTCATATAGCCATGGAGACATAGATTATTGATCACAGATGAAGACCAATTGGTCTACCTCATTTGTCCTTTTTAATTATTAATGCCTTGGCCTTAGGCGACGTACATTTATCACAGTCATCATTACATTCATTAAGAGTTGCTCTCTCATTATTTTTTTCCCAGTTGATCCTATACCATTAATTTAATAATTTTTATATTACATTTTTACAGTCGTGACTACCGAATAGTGATGTAGCATACCCATGGGTGCAGCTACCCAGGTATAGACGGTGTTATAGGATTATTAAATGCTAGAATATTAATGCAAAGCTCAGAGAAGAAAACAATAGCCTCATTGGACCTAAAATTTTGCTTGCAACATGAGCATCAAGGTACCTTTTCTGCATAGCCATCTTGCTAACTTCCCTGAAAAACTTGGTGCAGTCATTGATGAGCAGAGTGATGGAATCCACCAAGATTTGAAGGTCATGGAGGGGACGGTATCAGGGTACATGAGATGTACACATGATGGATGACCATTGTTGGAGGCATCAGGCAAGATTGTCCACAGATTAAACACTCTAGTAAAAGCTATAAGTGCACATTTTTACCTTAACTGCTATCTCACCGTCCTACTTGCAGAAAATTTGACTTACAGTATAATATAAAGCTGTGATAGAGGAAAAAACTGGAGTCACTTTTGGATTTAGAAAACTGTCTCTAGATTTTCCCATTACTGAGATAGGAGACGACAGTTGGTGCTCATACAGTTATATGGAGAACTGTAACTGTGGTTTTATGAGATCTTGCAGCAGAATGTCTGTGTCGACCTCTAGCCCCTCCCTCCTCCATTCAATTTTATGAGCACCAACTGTCATCTCATATCTCAATAATGGAAAAATCTCATCTGCAAACAGATTTTACAGATTCTACTTATGAATTTAGAGTAAAAAATGAATGCAAAATAAGCACATTTCTCCGACAGGATAGTTTCTTATTTTCATGTATGCTATTAATATATCAAATAAAAATTAAAACAATGGTTATTCTTAAAGACAATGAAGGAAAAATGCTAGAAATAAACATCCAGGTGGGACATGAATGTCTGTGGGTTTATACCCTCAACTGTTTTCACTGCTGGCGCTCATAGATAGCATGAAAATATTTGAGGCTTCCATATTGTGCACGATCCACATAGTGTTTAGCACATCAAAGCGTTTCCTCGTCACATTTTCCTCTCCACGGGCGATTTCTCTCTCCCTCATTTTCTATCCTGTTTGTTCCCTTCACCGAGTCCTAGTGACTAATGAGTGCAATATCCCGGGCTCAGCAGCTGTCACCCCACACCCTATTACCATAGGAGAAATGCATCATGTGATGACTGGGGTCAGACGTTAAATCCTCTCCTGGGGCCCCCGGATGCCTTCACATGCAATACTCCAAATCATGGCTTCCAACACACCGCAGAAAGCCACGAACGTCAGCAAAAAAGCAAAACAGAGCATAATAAAGCCGCATCCATGTACCGGGGCATGCAGAATAATCCGAGCAGGTGTCCCTCATATTCTGCATCTTGGTAATAAAATACGGCATGAAGTTAACTCTTACAATTCCAGCCCTTGCAAATAGCCAGAGGCCTTAAATTTTACCTGACTTTAGGGTGGGCTTCCTTTACATGGCGACATATGTATAATGTCCTTTTAAAGGTGACCCTGTGTGTGCAATTTCACCACCATAATAGGCTGCAAGAAGTGAGATTGTGTCAGTAAACGTGATGTTACCTGCCCCACTCACTTTTTTTATGCAGAAGTGAATGGAGCAGTGTAAAGGTTCGTCGGATGCAGTAGACAGTAGGAGACGGAGAAGGGGTTAACAGGAATTTACTTAGGAAATTGCGGAACACGACTTCAAAGAAACCTTCACGCAGGGAGGTGATTTGGCAAATAGGGAACTTCACAATAAACGCAACAATAAAGAGAAAGTGAAGGTAAAGACTTATCAAAGGAGTTCTTGTTGGGGAGTGGTTGGAACAGCTCCCGACTGCGTCGCAATCCTTGAACAAAGTCTCTGGCTCTGCTGTGTAGAAACGAGATGCACTGTCTCCTGACCGTGCTGAAGTATCTGGATCTGTTGTTTTTGGGTCCGTTGGAGCGTGGGTACAGTTCCTTTTGCTGGCTCTTCAAGGAGTCCACGGTACACCGGGAGCACAATGCGATGCAGGCCACAGGGGTGACGATGCCTCGCACGGAGTCTCAAAGTTCAGGAAACAAAGGTACGTCTGATGCACTACCCGTTATGGGTTTGGTTCATGGAGGGACACTCAGTAAAGGGATTGGGAGTCGGAAAGTCTGTAAAGAGGGTGGCGTCAGTGGTGGTAGTTGAGGAGAGGGAGTCAACCTGCTCTGTAGTCGCCTTCCCGCCAAGTCTTCCTCTTTCCCGCGCTCAGCTCCTTTTATGTCACCCACGCCCTTTGTGGTCAGGTGCTCAGACTTTCCCCACCCAGACAAGTTGTCCCCCTAGAACAGTGATGACGGCCCTGATAGTCCTGGCCCCAGGGTGTTTCTCGAACCGGCAACACTGCTCCTGTTCATCTCCTTACACTCCCCCTTTCCTTTCACTCACCATTCCACGGGTGAGGCATCCTGGAATATATCATGTTTGTGTGGATCTTTCTCAGCAACGTGTTGCCAGATAAATTGATCCTGGTTGTTCCGGTTGTGGGGCTGTCCGGCCGTTGTGCATTCAGAGCGTCGTAGATTGGAAGGAGCAATGGAGTCCTCGAGTGTGG
Organism: Oophaga sylvatica; assembly: GCA_033576555.1. Taxonomy (NCBI): domain Eukaryota; kingdom Metazoa; phylum Chordata; class Amphibia; order Anura; family Dendrobatidae; genus Oophaga; species Oophaga sylvatica. Next base: position 142,216,146 of record JARQOD010000008.1, on the reverse strand, counting down.
TTGTACCCAGCTGTCCTGATGTTGGAGGAGTTAGGTCTGTGCCCGCCGTAACATCTCCTTCTGACGTTCCAGGATTCTGATTCTCGGACACGTTCTCAAGCTGTTGTTCCGGACCTTCTTCCTCTTCATCTTCCTCTACTGTGGGGGGAGCCACCTCATGAACTTCAGGCGTTTCTTCTCCTGATAAGGGGTCCTCAGAGCAGCATGGCCGAAGCATACTTCGATGCACTACCCGTGTGGGGGCGTCCCTCTCTCCTTCCGGTTGGATCTCATATACAGGTCCTTTTCTGCCGACCCAACGCTTCACTCGGTATGTTCGACTCCCCCATCAATTTTCCAGTTTGTCCCGTGGATGTTTTTCTCTTACCAACATTTGGTCCCCAACTCCAAGATCTGTCCCTCACACAGGAAGTTTCTCGGTGTGCTCCAGCTTCTGGAGTCGAGCCTTCACCAGACGATTAAGGTAAAAACAAGAAATGTGGAACTAATAAATCACCCAAATAAAGATCAGTCCAATGTAATATATTGAGCAAAAGAATAAAGGTGAAACCACAAATCCTGAAAAATGAGATGGCAGACCACCCAGAGAATCAAAACCACACTGCACACCGAAAGTGGAAAGGAGAGGAAGGAGCCAAGACGGTGACTAAAAGATAGATATGTATAAATAATGATCAGCAAACAAATTGCAAAAAATATGTAAATTTTATTGAACAATGCTGTACAGAGTATAAATATCAATATAAAAATATGAATTAAAAAGACCAGAACATCTAACAATGTACCTATTATAATTGTAGGCTCAAAATAATGACCCAGGAGTATAATAAAATAAAGAATAATATAAAAAATACATAATAATGTGATATAACCAAACTGTCACTAAAAAAATATATATATATAAAAATCAAATAAATGTGTATATATGTGTATCAGTGTTTACACAAATAAAATGATATGTATGTGAAAGTTGAGCACAAATAAAACATAAAAGGTGCTAATAATATAGATTGCAAGAACCATGCTGTGACAAGACACCAATATAAAATGAATTCACCTAATGTGCTAACATAACATGTGCATAAACTGCTATACACATACAGCACCGTATATCAGTGATAACAATGCAACCATATTGACGAAACGAAGGAATATAGTTTTGAAACGCGCGTCGGGGCGCGTTCTCCAGACCATCTGCTTCACCCACAGGCTCCCAGGTAGTGCTTTTGTTCATTGAGGTCACTTTTGTATATTTATCTGGTTTCACAGCACCGTGGTTGCATTGTTATCACTGATATACGGTGCTGTATGTGTATAGCAGTTTATGCACATGTTATGTTAGCACATTAGGTGAATTCATTTTATATTGGTGTCTTGTCACAGCATGGTTCTTGCAATCTATATTATTAGCACCTTTTATGTTTTATTTGTGCTCAACTTTCACATACATATCATTTTATTTGTGTAAACACTGATACACATATATACACATTTATTTGATTTTTTATATATATATATTTTTTTAGTGACAGTTTGGTTATATCACATTATTATGTATTTTTTATATTATTTTTTATTTTATTATACTGAGTCCTGGGTCATTATTTTGAGCCTACAATTATAATAGGTACATTGTTAGATGTTCTGGTCTTTTTAATTCATATTTTTATATTGATATTTATACTCTGTACAGCATTGTTCAATAAAATTTACATATTTTTTGCAATTTGTTTGCTGATCATTATTTATACATATCTATCTTTTAGTCACCGTCTTGGCTCCTCCCTCTCCTTTCCACTTTCGGTGTGCAGTGTGGTTTTGCTTCACCAGACGATGCAGGGACTGCAGACGATGGCGATGTTGTAGTTCATCCATGACTCTTCCTAGGACATCCATAAACCTGAATGAAGTTTTTGCAGATGGCATGAGCAGCCGACTCCGCTGTTTGATCTCGACTGGGTGTAACTACAGCAAACTTCGAGAAATGATCAATCATCACTAGACAGTGGTCATATCCCTGATGCGCCGGTCCGATGGTCAAGTAGTCGATGGTCAGTAGTTCCAGAGGGGCTGACGTCACAATGGTCTGTGTCGGGGCCCGTTGTTCTGGAGATTTGGCCAATTCGCAAGCCCGGCACAGTTTACAGGCCTCTTCAACCGCTGTTCTTAACTGAGAATGGTAGACAAAACGCTGTAGCCAGTGGAAGGTTGTCTCAGCACCGAGGTGCCCTCCTTTTCGTGAGCTTCAGCAGCGATTTTGGATAACACCGCCTCTGGGATCACTACCTGCCAGGAGGCCCCCAACTCTTTCTGTAGCTGGACCTTTCGATACAACAGCCCATTTCGCATCTGGAGTCGCTCACACTGTCGGAGTATTTTCAGCACTTCAGGGGTAAGAGTGCTTCTTTATTCTTGTCTGGGCAACTGTTTCACAGTTACCCATTGATGGAACAGAATGAGTTCACTGTCCTCCTGCTGTAAGCGGACCCACTCGTCACTGGACCTTCCCAACACTGTTTCACGTGGACCAGTCCAAATTTGTTCCAGCATAGCTGCTGCCGCCCCAGCAGTCTTTCAAAATCGGGGAACTTCCTCATCCTCTAGCACCTCATCCTTGCTCTTCCCAGGGGTTGCGTGTCTTGCTCTGGACAAGGCATCGGCGTGGATGTTGTCGGACCCCCTCCTGTATTATACTGAAACTTCGCCATCCGGGCTACCCAACGCTGTTCGAGAGCCCCTAACTTTGCGTTCTCCAGGTGCGGATTATTATCAGTGCGCACTAACACTTCTCAGCCAGACAGATATTCCGCTAACCACTCCGTCATAGCCCACACCAACGCCAGCCACTCCAGCTTGAAGGAACTGTAGTTGTCCGGGCTGCTTCGGAATCGTGAAGGGACCGACTAGCGTAAGCAATCACCCTCTCTTTCCTGTCCTGCACCTGTGACAACACAGCCCCCAACCCGTGTAATCTTCCGTCAGTGTGGAGAATGAACGGCACAGAAAAGTCTGCATAGGCCAGCACCGGGGCTTCAGACAGCGCTTTCTTCAAGTCCCGAAAAGATTTTTCCTGTTTTCCTTAACAGCGGATGGGCCAGCCTTTTGCGTTCGGGGGTACCCCTTTTAAAAGCTCTAGCAGGGGCTGCACCACACAGGCAAAGTTTTTCACAAAGCGACAGTAGTACCCCGTCAATCCCAGGAACGCCCGGACGTCTTTCACGGACTCAGGTGTTGGCCTGTCCTGAATCACCCTGATCTTCTCCCGGGATGGTTCCTCTCCATCCGCTGAGACAACATGACCTAGATACTCGATCTGAGTCCAAAACAAGTGGCACTTCTGGGGTTTCACCTTTAGTCCGTACTTCTGCAGGCGGCTCAGCACTTGCTCCAGTCTCCGCAGGTGATCTTCAAACGAGGAAGCATACACTATGATGTTGTCTAAGTATATGAGCGTAGCCACGAAGTTCAGGTCACCTAAGCACCTCTCCATCAGTCGTTGAAATGTCCCAGGGGCATTGGCCAGGCTGAAGGGCATCCTGTTGAATTCGAAGAGTCCCATGGGTAGAATAAAAGCCGTCTTCGCCCGGTCCTTCTCTGACATGGGCACTTGCCAGTATCCGCTAGCGAGATCCAAAGTCGAGAAGAATTTGGCCTTCCCGAAAATGGACAGGGACTCTTCAATCTGAGGCAGAGGATATGAGTCCCGCACGGTCAGGCGTTAAGTTTACGATAGTCTACACAGAACCTCAATTTTCCATCTTTCTTCCTTACTAGTACGATGGGGGCCACCCACGGACTTTGGCTCTTCCTGATGACACCTGCCTGCAGCATCTGACAGAGCATCTTTCGCACTTCCTGGTATAACTGCGGGGGAATTTGCCGGTAACGTTGTCTGATCGGCGCTGTGTTCCATGTTGGTATTTCATGAGTAATGGCCGTGGTACAGCCAAAATTGTCCTCATGACTTGCAAACACAGACCAGTATTTCCCCAACACTGCTTCCACTTGTTGTACCTAGGCAGGTGTGAGCTCGGACAGTTCGGCACACATCTGATCTAATATACGTCGCCCCTCGTTGATGTGTTGGGGCTCCGGTGTTGAAGAAGTAGCGACCATCACTGATCACGGGTCTTCCTGTTTAATTGACAACTGTACGACCTGGGCAGGACGATTTCCTCAGGTATTCCTACTATCCATGCTACTTCGCTCCTGGGTGACATTACTACTTCTAGATTTGTCAAGTTAACGCAGCGCACAAGCACTGTTCCATCGGCCAGAGTTCGCACCCCTAATAGTCCTGCAGGCAGTGGTTCAGTCAGAGGGGGTTCTAGCTGTACTTCCACCCCTCCAACGGGGTGTGGGCTCGGACAGGCAGGGTCAGCACTGTTTGTCTTGGTGGTAGGGTGAGCTTAGCGGAGTTTGGCACTGTCACTTTTCCCAACGTTTCTCCATGGCTAGACACCTCATGAGCTTGTGCGGCATGAAGCAATCGCTGGAATACTTGTAGCTGGGGGGTATGCGTACTCCACTGTTTCAGGGACAAATGAGCAGGTTCCTCCAGAAGCAGTCTCCCGAACTCAAAATGTTCATCTCAAGAGTGACAGTATGACTGAGGTCGGCCTCGCCCTGTGTCAACACTGTGCCTTTCCGTCCAAGGTTGTGGCTGCACAGAGAAACCTGCATTCACACCACCTCTGTGACCGGGATGGGCAGGTGGTTCGCCGCTGTCAGCTTTACTACTGGGCCCCAATCGGGCCTTAGAGTCTCTGGGAAGTGTCGGTGCATTGTGGTCTCCTTAGATCCAGTATCCACCAAACAATGCACCGCCCATCCATCAAATTCAGCCCAGACAAGCGGGCACATGGACACCAGGTTTGTGGGACTTTCACTACTCCTTCCTTTCCATTCTGGCTCTGGGCGAAGTCCCCTAGGCTCGGAGCCCTCTAGTTTAACGACCGGCATGGGTGAGGTTCACCCCGCAGCGGACACTGCTGAGCTATATGCCCTATCTCTCCGCAGTTGAAGCAGGTGAGAGACCTCGGTCGGCAAGACCTTCTGGCGTCATTACTGGCCACAACACTTCGGCCCCTCTCTTTGTTCGGGCCAGTCTCAGCTTTTCCCTTCATCTGAGCCAATTCTCCTTGGATAGTCAGCAGCTCTTTCCTCATCTCTTCAACCCAGGGGGGTTCAGTGACCGTAATTACTGCTGCTTCCCCGTCTGGACCTTCCCTACTGGGACCGTCACTCTCTGCTCTTGTTCACGCGAGCGAGCCTCACTTCCTATGTCGGCAAAAGTGATGCTGGGGTCCACCAGTACGATCTCCCTCAGGGTCTGTTTGGTCAGGACGTCCCGCAGTCCAGTCACCAACAAGTCACGTAACACAACATCTGCTGGTCCTATTCCCACTCCATCCTTTCTGACAATGGCGGTGTGTATTTCTTGTAGGGCATTCATATATTGCATCACTGTCTCCCCTCCCTTTGCATACAGCTAAATAGACGAGTCCTAAGTTCCCCTACGTCAGTGGGGTCCCCATGGGTTGCTTCCAAAATCTGAAGTACTTTGGTCAACCTGTCACGGTCTTGGGGGGCACGTAGCATCACAGAGTCTCTAGCCTCTCCGTCCAGGGCCATAATGGCCACCTCAGCCTCCAGCGTGGAAGTCATGGGGTGCATTCTCAACATATCCCTCATGCGCTCTGTCCAGCTCCACAACATGGTGTTAGAACCCATGAATTTTCGGCAAATTACTTAACATGGCCCCCAAGGAAATACTGGTCCTGGGCCCGGCTGCCTGTTCTGCCGACTACGCCAAAATGTAAAGGTTCGTCGGATGCAGTAGACAGTAGGAGACGGAGAAGGGGTTAGCAGGAATTTACTTAGGAAATTGTGGAACACGACTTCAAAGAAACCTCCACGAAGGGAGGTGATTTGGCAAATAGGGAACTTCACAATAAACATAACAATAAGAGAGAAAGAGAAGGTAAAGACTTATCGATTGGAGTTCTTGTTGGGGAGTGGCTAGAACAGCTCCCGACGGCATCGCAATCCATGAACAAAGTCTCTGGCTCTGCTGTGTAGAAACGACATGCACTGTCTCCTGACCGTGCCGAAGTATCCGGATCCGTTGGTCTTGAGTCCGTTGTTCTTGGGTCTGTTGGAGCATGGTTACAGTTCCTTTTGCTGGCTCCTCAAGGAGTCCGCGGTACACCGGGAGCACAACGCCGTGCAGGTCGCAGGGGTGACGAGGCCTCGCATGGAGTCACAAAGTTCAGGAAACAAAGGTACGTCTGCTGCATTACCCGTTATGGGTCTGGTTCTGGTTCGTTGCAAACCAGACACTTCCTATATAGTAACCCCAGACCAGAGCCCGCTTCATACAGACCTCAATCCAGACCCTTCCTATAAAGTGACCCCAGACCAGAATCCTCTGTATACAAACCTCTGACCAGAGCCTATTTTTATAGTGATACCCAGACAAGAGCCCTCTGTATTCCAACTAGACTCTTCCCAGACCCTAGACCAGAACCCTCTGTATATAGACCTCAGATTAGATCCTTCCCTATATAGTGACCCAGAGCAGAATCCTATTTATATAGACCTCAGACCAGACCCTTCCTACATAGTAACCCCAGACCAGAACCAATTTTTATACATACTTCTCTTATTTCAAATCCCCCAAACCAGAACGCTTTTGTGAACAGACTGTACATTGAGAATGTTGCAGAGCTTTAAAGTAACACATAACTCTGTAATAAAATACTGCCAGGAATGAAAGCTGCCAGTGGTTCGGTCAGTATGAAACTAATTCACTTTAAAATTAAAGACTTGACACCAAGTTTTATTTCTTATTAAAAATTTTAAAATATAATTTTTTTTAAATATACCATATAGTTCTAGAGCTATGGGTCTTTTCATTTAGCGCTAATTGTTATAGTCGTTACCAAAGGGTGTGATTTACAGGATCCGCTGGGGTGTGTCTTTAGGCTAATCTGCATTATTACACTGCGAGTCACGCCCCCTTGCTAAACCCCAGAAAAATGTACACTACATAAAAAAGCCCATATTTCTGGAACCATATGGTAGATTTTTTTTAAAGTGAAATGCTCAGGAGCAGTGAGAATAATCTAAGAGAACTCCCTGGCCACTCTCTACCTGGTGACAGATTTCCTTCAAGTGGCCCCTGTTCAAGGGATCATAGAAATGTCTTTAAAAAAAAAAATCTGCAAGTAGGTAATTGCAAGTAGATATAAAAATAGATACCCATGGGCTGGTATTAAATATTACAAAGTTTGGGTTATTCTCAGTTATCCTTGAAATTAAGTGTTTATGCACCAATAAAGAGATTTTGTCTTCGGCTACATTCTGTATCCTATTGCATTAATAGGAGTAACATATTGTCCCTGCTTTCTGAGATTAGACACAATTTGTCACATGTCATGAATCTGACACTACAAAATTACACCATAATACAACTTTATTGGACTGTCATATGCCGGCATGGCAGGTGCCACCAGGGACCAGCGATGACAGTTTATACAACCTGTCAGATGCAATTTGCTGTGCCGCAAAAAAAACCCTGATCATTAACCTAAAATGGTTTATCACAAGTTGCATCAATAATCATAAAAAAGATAAAGGATTTTCTGAATTTGATTGTCTATTTTGTGGCTCATGACATGTAATAAATATTTTATCACCATTCTGACGTCTCAATCGAATCACGAGATATCGAGGCTGGGTCACTTTGTTAGGATAATCTAAGCTTTTCTGCGCTTGGGACTATGTCATAACTATGATGTTTTGACATGTATTTCTGGCATTTTTGTTTTCTTTACACCGCTTACTGATCGGATTAATTGTTTTTATATTTTGATAGAGCAGACATTTCTGAACTCGGCAATACCATATATGTTTTTTTTTTTTTATTCTTTTAATGTGAATGGGGCAAAATGGGGATCATTTGAACTTTTATATTTTTAATATTTTTTAAAACATTTTTTAAAACTTTTTATTTGCTTCAATAGTCTCTTTAAAAGACTCGAAGCTGCAATCATTCGATTGCTTGCACTACACATAACAGGGCTTTAGAAATCATCATTTGCGATGAGAAGCACGGGTGTCTTCTGCAGATCCCTGGCTACAATGCCAACCCATCGCCCCCCTGCGATCATGTGACAGGGGAGCTGATAGAGGGAGTTTGTGATGCGCATCCAGTTTGCACAAGTTAAATACTGCTGTCAGTGATTGACAACAGCATTTAACATGTTAACAGCCACGGGTGGATCGCGATTCCACCCACGGCTGTAAGGGGAACATGACATTTGATCCAATCAGCAGTTATGTCCCTGAAAAGATGCGGACTCAGTCTTGGAGCCCGAATCAAAGGGAGATACAGTACAGACCAAAAGTTTGGACACACCTTCTCATTTAAGGATTTTTCTGTATTTTCATGACAATGAAAATTGTACATTCACACTGAAGGCATCAAAACTATGAATTAACACATGTGGAATTATATACTTAATAAAAAAGTGTGAAACAACTGAAATTAGGTCTTATATTCTAGATTCTTCAAAGTAGCCACCTTTTGCTTTGATGACTGCTTTGCACACTCTTGGCATTCTCTTGATGAACTTCAAGAGGTAGTCACTGGAAACGGTCTTCCAACAATCTTGAAGGAGTTCCCAGAGATGCTTAGCACTTGTTGGCCCTTTTGCCTTCACTCTGTGGTCCAGCTCATCCCAAACCATCTCGATTGGGTTCAGGACTGGTGACTGTGGAGGCCAGGTCATCTGGCGTAGCACCCCATCACTCTCCCTCTTGGTCAAATAGCTCTTACACAGCCTGGAGGTGTGTTTGGGGTCATTGTCCTGTTGAAAAATAAATGATGGTCCAACTAAACGCAAACCGGATGGAATAGCATGCCGCTGCAAGATGCTGTGGTAGCCATGCTGGTTCACTATGCCTTCAATTTTGAATAAATCCCCAACAGTGTCACCAGCATCACACCTCCTCCTCCATGCTTCACGGTGGGAACCAGGCATGTAGAGTCCATCCATTCACCTTTTCTGCGTCGCACAAAGACACGGTGGTTGGAACTAAAGATCTCAAATTTGGACTCATCAGACCAAAGCACAGATTTCCACTGGTCTAATGTCCATTCCTTGTGTTCTTTAGCCCAAACAAGTCTCTTCTGCTTGCTGCCTGTCCTTAGCAGTGGTTTCCTAGCAGCTATTTTACCATGAAGGCCTGCTGCACAAAGTGTTGTGAATGGGCTTGAGATGAGTTCTGAGCAGAGGCTCCCTCTGGTGGTTACAAGCGGTGCTGGTCTGTCCAGTGAAGATTGTGAGGATTGGGAATCAGGTGTTACTGACTGGTCTTATATAAGGGAGTCACCTTCCCATCAGGATTGCCGGTGATCAATTGTTCTGGTCTCAATCCTTGAATCCTGTTTCCCTTGTAGCCTGCTGTGTCGTGTCTGCATCTCCTGCTATCAGATAGGACATTTTCTTCTTTTTGTTTTTGTGCTAGATTTTTGCATTTTGTCCTGCACTTCTGTGGGGGCCTTCAGGGTCCCCTCCGGGGGCTTTTGCCCTCTCAGTTAGTTCAGCCACTGATGTTTGTACTTTTGCTTTTTGCAGTTTTTTCAGTGGCTGCTGTTTTGATTTTGTTACACCAGAGAACTAATTTAGGTGGAAGAGGTCGTGTGATCTCAGGTGTTTTTGAAATTAGTAGAGTTGGTGCTTTTCAGGGTTTTCTGGGATTGCAGTAAGTACCCTTCCTATCCTTTTCTATTTAGTTAGTTTGGGCCCCAGCGTTTGCTCATGCTATTTTCTTTCTGTGTCTGTATTTCTTCTTGTCTAACCGCCATTACATGTTTGGGGGCTTTCTATGTTCTTTGGGGATCTGCTCCGGGGCAGATAGCTTTCCTATTTCTATCTTTAGGTGTAATTAGTTTCTCAGGCTGTGACGAGGCGTCTAGGACCAACGTAGGAACGCTCCACGGCTGCCTCTAGTTGTGGTGGTTAGTCAGGGCACTGCAATCTCATAGATTCCAACTGCTCTGGTGTATTGCCTTTTTACCTGCACTCCTCAGCTACCAAATCATAACAGTATCACCGGCCTAAAATTTAATATTGTATGGTACTCACAGAAGGGAAAAATATTGTGAAAGAAAAAAAAAAAAAAGGTTGTCAGAGTTGTCAGAGATATTTTTCTGTTTGTTGCATTTTTTTTTTTTTCCCTCTGTATCTCTGGGTGCTGGGGAGGATCTTTTCTCTCAATGGAGTTTGCACAGTTGTCTGGCCGTGTGGATCTGAGGTTCGGAGTATTGCTACCTATCTTGCTAGGTTGCCTGTTGTGGAACCTAGGATTCCCATGCCAGATTTGTTTTTGGGGGATCGAGCTAAGTTTCAGAATTTCAAAAATAATTGTAAATTGTTTTTTGCCTTAAAATCTAAGTCCTCAGGGAACGCAGCGCAGCAGGTTCAAATTGTCATCTCTCTCCTGCGCGGCGATCCTCAGGATTGGGCTTTTTCCCTGATACCTGGGGATCCTGTTTTGAGTGATGTTGATCCGTTTTTTCAGGCTTTGGGGTTATTGTACGATGAGCCTAATGTCACTGATCAAGCTGAAAAAGCCTTGTTGGCATTAAATCAGGGGCTTGATGACGCTGAGTTATACTGTCAGAGATTCCGTAGGTGGGCAGTCCTGACCAAGTGGAATGATGACGCTTTGGCGGCCCTTTTCCGGAAGGGTCTGTCAGATAATGTAAAGGATGTTATGGTGGGATTCCCTGTCCCCTCTGGTCTCAATGATTCTATGTCATTAGCGATTCAAATTTGCGTGAGCGGAGAAGTATGCGTGGAATAGTGTTGCCTTGTGAACCTGCTTCTGAATCCATGCAGTGTGATAGAGTGGTGTCTGGGGCACAGCGTCATGAGTTTCGAAAGCGCAATGGGTTATGTTTCTACTGTGGTGATGCTTCTCATGCTATTTCAGTCTGCCCTAAGCGGGGAAGACGTTTTGCACGCTCAGTTGTCTTGGGTAATGTTCAGACTAAGTTTTTATTAACTGTCACTCTGATATGCTCTCTGTCCTCATTTTCTGCTCAGGCTTTCGTTGATTCTGGAGCAGCTATTAACCTGATGGATTATGATTTTGCTAAACGTTGTGGGTTTCCCTTGATACCCCTACGGAAGTCTATTCCCCTACTGGGGATCGATTCTACCCCTTTGGCTGAGAATAAACCTCAGTTCTCTACTCAGGTGATAATGAGGGTTGAACCTGATCACCAGGAGTGCTGCAAATTTTTGGTTCTCTATAATCTGCATGATATTATCGTACTGGGTTTCCCTTGGTTGCAGTCTCATAATCCTGTTTTGGATTGGAAATCTGTGTCTGTAACCAGTTGGGGCTGCCAATGTGTTAATACCAACACTCCTGTTTTTTCTGCCTCCCCCCAGGCTCAGGATGTTCCTGACTTTTTGATTGATTTTTCTGATGTGTTTAGCGAAAGTAAATCTGCATCCTTGCCTCCCCATGGGAGCTATGACTGCGCTATTGAATTAGTGCCGGGTAGTAAATTCCTTAAAGGTCGCCTTTTTAACTTGTCTGTACCTGAACATGACGCTATGCGGTCTTATATCAAGGAATCATTGGAGAAGGGTCATATCAGACCATCCTCTTCACCCTTAGGTGCCGTTTTTTACTTTGTGGCCAAAAAGGATGGTTAATAAGGCCGTGTATTGATTATCGTCTTTTGAACAATATTACTGTGAAATATCAATATCCGTTACCCTTGATTTCTGACCTGTTTTCCAGGGTGAAAAACGCTACTTGGTTTACCAAGCTTGACCTCAGGGGGGCGTATAACCTTATTCGCATTAAGCATGGGGATGAATGGAAGACGGCATTCAATACCCCTGAAGGGCATTTTGAGTACCTAGTGATGCCCTTTGGGCTCACTAATGCTCCTTCCGTCTTCCAGTCCTTCATGAATGACATTTTCAGGGATTTTGTGGACAAATTTCTGATTGTTTATTTGGATGATATCTTGATTTTTTCTAATGACTGGGACTCTCATGTGAAACATGTTCGAACTGTATTCCAGATTTTGAGAGAGAATGCTCTGTATGTGAAGGATCAAAGTGTCTTTTTGGCGTACAGAGGATCTCATTTCTGGGATTCATTTTGTCCCCATCTGTTATTGAAATGGACCCGGTCAAGGTTCAGGCCATCTGTGATTGGGTCCAACCTACTTCATTAAAGGCTCTTCAAAGATTTTTGGGTTTTGCCAATTTTTATCGTAAATTTATTGGTAATTTCTCGGTTATTGTTAAACCATTAACTGATTTGACCAAAAAGGGTTCTGATGTGGTGAATTGGCCTCCTGAGGCAGTCTCTGCATTTCAGGAACTTAAGCAAAGATTCACTTCTGCTCCTGTTCTACGGCAGCCTGATGTTTCTCTGCCATTTCAGGTGGAGGTTGATGCCTCTGAAATTGGGGCAGGTGCCGTTTTGTCCCAAAAAGATCCAGAGACCTCTAAAAGTAACCCTTGTGCCTTTTTCTCTCGAAAATTTTCTCCTACTGAACGTAATTATGACGTGGGTAATCGGGAGTTATTGGCCATGAAGTGGGCTTTTGAAGAGTGGAGACATTGGCTGGAGGGAGCCAAACATCAGGTGGTGGTCCTTACGGACTATAAGAATCTGGTCTATCTGGAATCTGCCAAGCGACTCAATCCTAGACAGGCCAGGTGGGCCTTGTTTTTCACACGTTTTAATTTTGTGGTTTCCTTTCTTCCTGGCACTAAGAATGTTAAGGCGGATGCCCTCTCGAGGAGTTTCCTTGCGGACTCTCCTGAGTTATCTGATCCTTCTGTTATTTTGAAAGAGGGTGTAGTTCTTTCCGCCATCTCGCCCAATTTGAGACTTGCTCTGGAGGGGTGTCAGGAGGATAGGCCCGAGTGCTGCCCTGTTGGAAAATTGTTTGTCCCGGACCAGTGGAAAAAGAGTGTGATGTCTGAGATTCATTGTTCCGCATTGGCTGGGCATCCCGGAATTTTTGGTACCAGAGACTTGGTTAGTCGGTCCTTTTGGTGGCCTACCTTGTCTCGTGATGTCAGGGAATTTGTGCAGTCCTGCGGGACTTGCTCTCGCTCCAAGCCTTGCTCTCGCTCTAGTGGTTTGTTGATGCCATTGCCTGTGCCCAAGAGACCATGGACCCATATCTCTATGGATTTCATTTCCGACCTTCCTGTTTCTCAGAGAATGACCGCCATCTGGGTAATTTGTGATAGGTTTTCCAAAATGATACATCTTGTGCCATTATCTAAGTTGCCTTCCTCCTTTGAATTGGTGTCGTTGTTCCTTCAGCACGTGGTTCGTTTACATGGCATTCCTGAGAACATTGTGTCTGACAGAGGAGTCCAGTTTGTTTCCAGATTTTGGAGGACTTTTTGTTCTAAACTGGGTGTTCAATTGTCTTTCTCCTCGGCATTTCATCCTCAGACCAATGGTCAAACTGAGAGAACAAACCAGACATTGGAGACTTATCTAAGATGCTTTGTGTCTGCTGATCAGGATGACTGGGTCTCTTTTTTGCCTTTGGCTGAGTTTGCTCTTAATAATAGGGCTAGCTCTGCCACTTTGATGTCTCCGTTTTTCTGTAATTCTGGGTTTCACCCTCGATTTTCTTCAGGACAGACGGAGGCTTCTGTCTGTCCAAGTGTTGACTCTGTTGTGGAGCGTATGCAACAGATTTGGGACCAGGTAGTGGAGAGGTTGTCCCTCTCTCAGGAGAAGGCCCAGCGGTTTGCTAACCGGCATAGGACTGATGGTCCTCGGTTTAAAGTAGGGGACTTGGTCTGGTTGTCCTCAAAAAATATTCCTATGAGAGTAGCATCTCCTAAATTTAAGCCTAGGTTCATTGGACCTTATAAGATCATGGAGATTATTAATCCTGTTTCTTTTCGTTTGCTTCTTCCAGGGACATTTAAGATCCATAACGTGTTCCACAAGTCCTTGTTGAAGAGGTTTGTTGAGCCAGTGGTTCCTGCTGCTGTGCCTCCTGACCCTGTTTTGGTTGAGGGCAATCTGGAGTATGTGGTTGAGAAAATATTAGATTCTCGTTTTTCTAGACGGAAACTCCAGTATTTGGTTAAATGGAGAGGTTATGGTCAGGAAGACAATTCTTGGGTGTTTGCTTCGGACATCCATGCTAGGAGACTTATCCGTGCGTATCATAGAACTCATCCTGACCGACCTGGTTGCTCAAATGAGGGTTCGGTGACCCCTCCTCAAGGGTAGGGTACTGTTGTGAATGGGCTTGAGATGAGTTCTGAGCAGAGGCTCCCTCTGGTGGTTACAAGCGGTGCTGGTCTGTCCAGTGAAGATTGTGAGGATTGGGAATCAGGTGTTACTGACTGGTCTTATATAAGGGAGTCACCTTCCCATCAGGGTTGCCGGTGATCAATTGTTCTGGTCTCAATCCTTGAATCCTGTTTCCCTTGTAGCCTGCTGTGTCGTGTCTGCATCTCCTGCTATCAGATAAGACATTTTCTTCTTTTTGTTTTTGTGCTAGATTTTTGCATTTTGTCCTGCACTTCTGGGGGCCTTCAGGGTCCCCTCCGGGGGCTTTTGCCCTCTCAGTTAGTTCATCCACTGATGTTTGTACTTTTGCTTTTTGCAGTTTTTTCAGTGGCTGCTGTTTTGATTTTGTTACACCAGAGAACTAATTTAGGTGGTAGAGGTCGTGTGATCTCAGGTGTTTTTGAAATTAGTAGAGTTGGTGCTTTTCAGGTTTTCTGGGATTGCAGTAAGTACCCTTCCTATCCTTTTCTATTTAGTTAGTTTGGGCCCCAGCGTTTGCTCATGCTATTTTCTTTCTGTGTCAGTGTTTCTTCTTGTCTAACCGCCATTACATGTTTGGGGGCTTTCTATTATCTTTGGGGTTCTGCTCCGGGGCAGATAGCTTTCCTATTTCTATCTTTAGGTGTAATTAGTTTCTCAGGCTGTGACGAGGCGTCTAGGACCAACGTAGGAACGCTCCACGGCTGCCTCTAGTTGTGGTGGTTAGTCAGGGTACTGCAATCTCATAGATTCCAACTGCTCTGGTGTATTGCCTTTTTACCTGCACTCCTCAGCTACCAAATCATAACAACAAAGTCTCCTCTTAACAGTTGTTGTAGAGATGTGTCTGCTGCTAGAACTCTGTGTGGCATTAACCTGGTCTCTAATCAGAGCTGCTGTAAACCTGCGATTTCTGAGGCTGGTGACTCGGATAAACTTATCCTCAGAAGCAGAGGTGACTCTTGGTCTTCCTTTCCTGGGGCGGTCCTCATGTGAGACAGTTTCTTTGTAGTGCTTGATGGTTTTTGCAACTGCACTTGGGGACACTTTCAAAGTTTTCCCAATTTTTCGGACTGACTGACCTTCATTTCTTAAAGTAACGATGGCCACTCGTTTTTCTTTACTTAGCTGCTTTTTTCTTGCCATACTACAAATTCTAACAGTCTATTCAGTAGGACTTATATATCAAAAAACTGACCGGCACATCCAAACATAGACCTAATGTGAACAGGTGCTAAACCTAGAGTCACCAACTCATGCACACTCTAGAAAAAAAGATAGCACACTGTAGCGCCATAGCTTGCAAACACGAGATATGAAAAATCGTACAAATTGGGGGCTGTACAAATTGGATGCTAACACCGCCCACAAAGAAAGCCTTGACACTGGCACTGGTGTCAGGATATAATCTTTCATTGCACACGCCTCAGCGTTCAGTAAGGAATGCTACATGTGTGTGCTCACAGAGCGACAAGGAATTAAAAGGCCAGTGGATGTCAAAACACAGCTGCCTGCCCAAGTACGGTGGTCCCCAGGAATCTTCCCAGGGGCCAGAGAAAAGGATGTCAAGGGCCTTAGATGAAAACATTTTAAAAAATGTTCAATTGTTCATGAACTTTTCTCTTCTGTGTATTGCTGTGGAAAACCTTTTGGATTGCAAGTTTGAGGGGTTATTAGAAAGGATCCAACACTGGGGTCACATATCTTGTTGGTGGGTGGACTACTTGACAAGGATTCCTGTATCATTGTTTTTGATCTGGGTCGGACAGTCCAATTACAGTGTCAAAAATTGCAGAAAATCCAACTATAGAAAGCAATCCAAACAACCAATGAGTCCAAGCATTTGGCAATAGACATCTGGAGCCCAACACATAAATTTGGGCAATTCTAATAAGTTTCCTAATAAACAGCTTACTAATAGTTTCATAGTTTCATAGATTTAAGGTTTAAGGTACAGTAGACAAAGGCCATCAAGTTCAACCTATAGCCTAACATTTTAATTCAGAGGAAGGCAAAAACCCACAGGGCAGACTTCAATAGCTCCATATTGGGGGAAAAATTCCTTCCCGACTCCAATGAGACTAGTTTCCTGTATAAACACCCCATCACAGAATCTAATGTCCATAACCTTTATTATTATATTTATCCAGAAAAGCATCTAGGCTCTTCTAGAATTTCAGTAGTGAATCACCCATTACAACATCAATTATGTACAAGTTAGATGGAGAAAGACCAGCACACTGTCCTATTAAAGAGTTGTGCGCTTGAGGAAGGGACTCGTGGTCCAGACTTGTTGAGGAAGGAACCTCACCACCACAAAAGAAACTGAGACTGTAGGTTTTGCTGTAGTGATAGTTTATTTTCATCCTGCAAGGAGTCAAAAACATATATGGTCCAAAGTTTCGACCAGGAGCCGTCTTTGTCAAGGACATTTGTTGCAGGTGCAGGTAGGCAGAAATCTAGTAGAGCAATAACGTAAATCATAAGATTTCTTTCATGTCAAGGAGGACCTATGTGGAGCAGGAGCCGGGAATCAGGAAATACAGCAAGGAGGGTAAAAGAAGTGGGACCATATCTGTTTTTGACTTCTTGCCGGATCAAAATAAACTATCACTACATCAAGACCTACAGTCTAATTTTCTTTTGTGGTGCTGAGGTTCCTTCCTCATCAATTATATACAGTAATATGATAAATAATGTCATTCAAAGTGAACATGTATAGGTTGATAGTAGAACCTTTTACCATAGTGAGTTTTCGGCACATCAGTCTGACACTTTTGTAGTTTCAAGTTTATGAAGGAGGTCCCACTTTAGGGTCTTCCTATAATCTTGACTTAACCTGCTGAGTCATCATCTGAAACTTATTTTGGAAAAGCCATGTTAACACCGTAAGAAGTTTACCTTTCAATATATGGTGGGCATTGCCCAATGATACACCTCCTTGGTTTGAAGTTTTTATTCTCTGCCATGCTAATGCACCATTTCTAGACTTTTTATTGTTCTATATATTTGACCTTTAACCACCATAAGCCATACGTGTAAAATAACTTATTCAAGGTGGTGAGAAACATTAGTGAAAATTAGTTTGACGGTTTACCAACCATTGAAGAACACTACCCTGGTACGCTGCCGCAGCAATAGATGTTATAGTCTAAATTGGCCTCTACATTTCCTCAAACTGAAGTGACACTGGGAATTAAAATGACACTGGGAAAAGAAAGAAATGATCTTCGTGGGAAAAGTTTTTGAACAAAAGATCATTCATGAATGAAAGTTCTTTCTTCTGACTTTTGTCCCTCAAAAAATCAAATACAGCTGACCCGATTTCAGATAATGATAGTCTGTGATCTGTTGGCTAAGACCACAGTTGGTTCTTCTTATGTTTAAAGATGGCCATACACAAGAGATAATCATTGGCTCGCTGAAGAGTCATTTGACAGAAAGCTGCCACGTTTGAACCCCCTCAAATACAGATGAGCAATCAGCTCTGTTGAACGTTCATGATGTTTCAGCTGAGAAACAGGAGAAAATCGCTGCCAGATGAGTCTGCCAGCAGTTTATCTCCCATGAAAGCTACAAGAAATTCCTACTGCCCGATAATTCTCTCTCCCGACATCTCCTTGGTTAGCGTCAGCAGGTCCACATACACATCAGATGTTTGGCTTGTCTCGTTGAAATCTACAGGTTCAGCTGACTTTCATCTAAAATGTATGTGGTCTTTAGCCAAAGAAGTATTGTTTTGCTTTATATATGTTCATTTTCATCAATTAATGTCCAAGCACAGCCCAGCAGATATTCTTGGCAGCATCTCAGGCAATCTTTCAGGTTGAAAGCCAACCTCCCAGACATCAAATAACTATGGTACCACCTCGATACAAATTAGATCATCAGTCGGACCCACCAAAATTGAGATGTTCAGCTGACATGCAACCAAAACGTGTGACCACATTTAAATAAGTGAATCCTCAAACTGTTCTGATGTTGAAATGATGTTTTTTTGGACTTTGTATTTCTTTACTCAATGGAGGCTTTTCTAGAAATGCCTTCACATTAGGTCCATATGAAGAACATACAAGGCCTCCCTAGTCCTGTGTAGGGTTATCTTCAGTGACTGGCCCCATGAAGAGCAGGTCTACAATGCATTTACTCTCTAGATATTGTTTTGCATCGCTACTTATTATTCTGCTGTTATATCAGCCCTATCATGGTTTCTTTTAGATGTTGGTTTCCAACTACTAATCCGGTAGTGAATCTCAGATTTCCACAGATTTCGAATGGCATCCAACACTATCTTCCCTTTTGTACAACTCTGTCAATCAGTAAGCAATACTACATCTATAGCTAAAGTCTAAGAAGGAGGTTCTTTAAATAGTCCTTTAAATGATCCCAAAGGGGTTAATTGGTGTTCCAGTCAATAATATAGAAGACATGATGTATTAAACCCATTAATCAAACCCGTAACCTGTATACAGTATGTCACCGAAACCTTAAACAGTCAGTTACCAATAATCCATAACCAGGATCCACAGCGACAACCTCAGGAACAATTAGTACGGGGGTCAATGATTAGCTGATTTTATTGCACTTTTGCACTAGATACGGCAGTCTGACTTTATCATTACAGTTCTGGGGTTAATTCTGCTCTTCTCCAATAATATCATCATTTTTTAATGTCAGTGGCTGCAGTGCTGAAATCTATACCTGACTCCATTAAAACATACTGATAGATGGTGGAATGTTGTTAAAACTGGACCGGAAAACAAAAAAACATTGATATCCTGATTAGCAGACGATTACAGGAATCGGGGGTTAAACAGATGGCTCACAAATGATTATATGAACAAATAACTTTTAATATTTTTTTTTCAAATCTCATTCAAACTCTGTGGAAACTGGTTGTAAATCCACAACATGTCAACCCTGGAAACCTTACAGATCCCATCATAATTTAAAGGGAGGTTGTCATCTTCAAAATGCTAATTAAACTACTTATACAGTTATATAGAAGACATAGCAGTCTATAAAAATCATCCCTTCATTATAAATTTCATGTTTTAGTGGCTGAGAAAAAGCATTTGTTAATATTTGCAAATGAAGGCGCTTTGGTGCACTGTTGAACATGGCCAAAGACTCAGTGCAACTTTGTGACCAGTAAATTTGCATTCTGAACACTTCCCCTTATACTGATTGACAGCGCTCGACCAGAGCAAGTGCTGCCTGAACTCAATCCACAGGCTGCCATGAGAGGTGGTGAGTTCTCCTTCAATGGAAGTCTTTAAATGGAGGCTGGACAGACATCTGTCGGAGATGGCTTAGTGAGTCCTGCACTGAGCAAAGGGTTAGATACGATGACCCTGTAGGTCCATAACAACTGTAACATTCTAGGATTGTATGATTCACAGGCCTATACATGGGCACTAACATTGTCAGAGTGGGCACATACAAAGTGTTGGCGTGCTCTCCTCCCTAGCTGTTGTCAGTGGCCGCCGCTAGCTACACTGATGCAACCAGACAGGAGCGAGGTGTAAGAGCGTGCCCGCACCCACTCTGTGTGTATGCCCCTGAGCTCCCGAACTGTCACTGCGTACGCACAGGACCGTGTATTGAAATCAATCAGGGTAAGTACAGTCATGGCCAAAAGTTTTGAGAATGACACAAATATTATATTTTCACATGATCTGCTGCCCTCTGGTTTTTATGTGTGTTTGACAGATGTTTTTATCACAGACAGAAATATAATAATTGCAAACATATGAGTAACAAAAGCTTATATTGACAGAATGAGTTAATGCAGCAAGTCAATATTTGCAGTGTTGACCCTTCTTCTTCAGGACCTCTGCAATTCTCCCTGGCATGCTCTCAATCAACTTCTGGACCAAATCCTGACTGATAGCAGTCCATTCTTGCACAATCAATGCTTTCATTTTGTCAGAATTTTTAGGTTTTTGTTTGTCCACCCGTCTCTTGATGATTGACCACAAGTTCTCAATGGGATTAAGATCTGGGGAGTTTCCAGGCCATGGACCCAAAATCTCTATGTTTGTTCCCTGAGCCATTTAGTTATCACCTTTACTTTATGGCAAGGTGCTCCATCATGCTGGAAAAGGCATTGTTGATCGCCAAACTGCTCTTGGAGGGTTGGGAGAAGTTGCTCTTGGAGGACATTCTGGTACCATTCTTTATTCATGGCTGTGTTTTTAGGCAAGACTGTGAGAGAGCCGATTCCCTTGGCTGAGAAGCAACCCCACACATGAATGGTTTCAGGATGCTTAACAGTTGGCATGAGACAAGACTGGTGGTAGCGCTCACCTTGTCTTCTCCGAATGAGGCGTTTTCCTGATGTCCCAAACAATCGAAAAGGGGATTCATCAGAGAAAATAACTTTACCCCAGTCCTCAGCAGTCCACTGCCTGTACCTTTTGCAGAATATCAGTCTGTCCATGATGTTTTTTCTGGAGAGAAGTGGCTTCTTTGCTGCCCTCCTTGAGACCAGGCCTTGCTCCAAGAGTCTCCGCCTCACATTGCATGCAGATGCACTTACACCTGCCTGCTGCCATTCCTGAGCAAGCTCTGCACTGCTGGAAGCCCGATCCCGCAGCTGAAACATTTTTAAGAGACGGTCCTGGCGCTTGCTGGTCTTTCTTGGGCGCCCTGAAGCCTTTTTGGCAACAATGGAACCTCTCTCCTTGAAGTTCTTGATGATGCGATAGATTGTTGACTGAGGTGCAATCTTTCTAGCTGCGATACTCTTCCCTGTTAGGCCATTTTTGTGCATTGCAATGATGACTGCACGTGTTTCTTTAGAGATAACCATGGTTAACAGAAGAGAAACAATGATGCCAAGCACCAGCCTCCTTTTAAAGTGTCCAGTGGTGTCAGTCTTACTTAATCATGACAGATTGATCTCCAGCCATGTCCCCATCAACACCCACACCTGTGTTAATGGAGCAATCACTGAAAAGAGGTTAGCTGGTCCTTTTAAGGCAGGGCTGCAATGATGTTGAAATGTGTTTTGGGGGACAAAGTTCATTTTCTAGCCAAATATTGACTTTGCAAGTAATTGCTGTTAAGCTGATCACTCTTTATAACATTCTGGAGTATATGCAAATTGCCATTAGAAAAAGTGAAGCAGTAGACTTTGAAAAAATGTATATTTGTGTCATTCTCAAAACTTTTGGCCATGACTGTAGAAGTGGTCAGATCTAAATCTTAAATGAAGGGGCGTGACGGTGCACTAAGCCCTAAGCCACGCCAAGGGTGCAACGAGGCACCTTCATTTCCATATGAAATAAAATGCTTTTTCTCAGCCACTAAAACATTGAATTCTATACTGTAGGTATGATATTTATAGGGGCTAATTACTCTATATAACTGTAGAAATAGTTTTATTTGCCTTTTGGGAGGTGAAAGACTTCCTTTAATTCCAGGTGCAAAATGGATCAATATAGAAACATGACACCGAGTTGCCAGTGTGATCTATGCTTAAAGGGTTGTCCTCACCCTCTTTTTTTCAGGAGTGTACCGCTCCTAGCCCTACAGCTTCCTGCTTTGCGGGAAGTTGCTTGTGCATTGAGATTGACTGTTCACGATGGTGGCATGGCTCACTAATGGCACGACCTGAGCGCTCATCCAGGCTTCTGTAGCATGGAGAAGTGCATGGTTTCTGAAGCTGGTCTTATCCCGCAGTCCGGCCAATGTCAGGGTGCCGTGAGCAGGATCTAAAGCATAGAGCTTGCCAGTGGCAGTCAATCCTTACCTAGGTGACCGGCTACTTTGAGACCGTAGGGTGGCCTAGGCAATAAGTTGTATACTATAGAATTAAAAATGTCTCAATTCTTGAGAACGGACAGGATTTTTTTGACAAAGGGTAAATTGCAAAGTTGTTTTAAATATTTAAGAACTTGAAACAAAGCCTTGTATATTCTCAGTGTACAGCGCCATGGAATGTGTTAGAGCTGTATCCATTATATAGGTTATTATCTGTTACACTGCTTTTATAGGGTCAATGAATTATCTTGTAGGACTTTCTGATAAAGAGAAAACTCCAATACAGTAGGGCCAGAAGGCAGACACAGTAATTCATATCAGATAGGCCTAACTGCGAGGATCTCCCAGACACTACATCTTGGCTGGCAGGGAATCTTTGGCAGCTCAATCTTTAACAGAAGCTCATAAGAAACATATTAGAAAGCAGAAATACCAGACTGTTCTTATACAGAAAAGTGCAAGGCTGTATCCCACACGCTCTATATGGATAGCCCATAGTCTCAGAATTACACGACTGGCCATAGGGGAGTCTATACGACGCTCATATCCTCATAATCTTATCTGTGTTGTGGGCGCTGTAAGACGGCTGATCGTAAGCCTCACTGCTGGCTCTTGGGTTTCTTTGTTTCAAATATTGGTTCGATTTCAAAATCCATACTAGTAGCTTTAAGGGAATATATCGCAATATCACAATAGACTTTTTTTCTACTAATAATTCTCTTTACGGTATTGGCTTGATAATAAAGCAAAGAAGGAAATGATTCCCCTGCGTCTTTCCAGTGCGCCCATCAGCAGGTTTACACGTCTTAGACGGTTGGATGCGCCATAGACAGAATACAGACTTCCCTAATAGCCATTAGTAACGATATATTATTGCTTAATCAATAAATTATACATCGGGGTATTGTAGGATTCAGCACTTCACTTTTCAGTCTTCCAGAGGACATAAAAATTAGAAGTGTTTCCTGACATGATTAATCCAATTGTAATCTTGCCTGAAGAAGGAGCCTCTGTGCTCTGAAAGCTGCAAACATATAATTTTCTGGTTAGCCAATAAAGGTATCACTCTGAGAATACTTTTGTCATCATTTGACGGAAAAGTATTCACACTGACATACAACTCCAACGTATGCTGCTGAATGGAGACATAGAGTTGTCTAAAATGTCTTCCTATGCAATTGTGTGATCATTGCTCTTCAGTGGAAGTAAGAGGCCAAACCCTAAAAAATAGACCCATCAGTTTCCTTCATCAAATCTGACAATAATCACTGCATTCCGGTAGGAAACAGTTTCACGTCATCTGGCTCTATTGAGAAGGTAGCCACACACAGACTAACCTCATCCGAAGCCATTAATATTGACCGGATAAGGCCGGCTAGATACATTAGCTGGCTGTAGACCGAAATATATTTCGGCTGAGAACTCCCGCGTTTTATGAGAAAGCCACTGACTGACACTTTGGCCGGCGTCTTATTCCTGGAAGAGCAATGCAATCGGCAGTCTGAAATTGGGCATCCCTGATCGACATAACCCCCATACACATTAGACTGTCATCTGAACCCGTCGATATCAGTTGGTTCAGCCACCATGAGTCTAAGGTGTATGGCCAGCTTAATGTGTATGGAGGCCTCCCAACGTTCTCCATGTATGGCCAGCTTAATGTGTATGGAGGCCTCCCAACATTCTCCAAACAGATAATGTCTGGGAAGATAAGGATCAGGGATGTCCTATTTCGGACTGACAATCTTTTAGTTTTCAGTGAGACAAGCTGCTGCCAGAAACCAGGACCCCTCGGCAGAGCGAATGTTCCTGTGTATGGTATAATTGGGAGTGAAAACTACCAAACCATCCTTCAGCTGAGCGCTAACTATTGTATAGGGGGCCCTTACGTTAGGTTTGAAGATTTTATCCAAGGATATTCCAATGTTTCTAGTATCTTCTCAGACTGATAAACATGACATTGGTTAAAGAAAGAATAAAGAGCACATAGTATCATCATGAACACATATTATCCTATAGTCTCATCAGTTTTATGCCAGACAAAGAAAACAGGACTGAAATTCAGCCCCAGCATTTGAAAGCACACAGATACACTTGTTGTGTAGCTAGTAGAGATAAGCAAATTGATTCAATGCAAATCAATTCTGTGTCGAATCTTAGGAAATTTGCTACATATGAGAAATTCATACTTTTTGCAATTCGATTTGCACAAATCGCCAAAAACATACCCACCATCATTTTACACAAACCAGAAAACTGACATAAATTAGACAGAGAAAATGAGACAGAAAAGGATCACATAACCTCAGGTGCGGCCGCGTGAGATTCCTCATAATGCCTTGCAACTATCACATCACATGATGTAGCCCAACTAATCAGGAGAGGCTATTGTAGCCTATATAAAAGCAGAGGCAGGGAGTACAGCAGCCATTGTGTGGTGGATCTGGATAGCGAGTGGTGGTCTCAGTTCACAGCCTAACAAAATAAAGAGTGAGGGTCATAAAATACTGAACATAAAATACTGAATAATCATTATGGAGCACCCGCCAGGGCAATGGGGAGTACTCGGTACCGGGCCACTTCTTAAAGGGGGCAGTGTCACGGCAGCAGTGACCCGGTCCGTGGCCCTTGGCATCCAATGAAAGGGGATGATGATGAAAAAGGAGAAAAATAAAGAGTTTGTAATAAAGTGTTCATGACGCCATCTGTGGTACTCGGCAATAAAGATGTTAGCTGACGCTGCAGATTCAGTCTTCTGGGACAGTTGTTGATGCAGCAGAGTTGGTTCAGCCCTCCACAAGCAGGGCTATGTCCCAGGGCAGTAAGGATATTAAAGATAATGTTGGTGGTGAGTGTAGTGTGTTACACTCGGTCCCCGTGCTGGCTCTGCTCTCCGTTCTGGTCACTTACCTTCTGCTCCTCTAGCTGTCCCTCTGCAGCAGTCTGTGCGCAGGCTGAAGTCCCCTGCTCCATCTGCTCCTCAGCATCCTGCGTCCTCCTCCAGTTCCTGGCATGCTGCCAGCAGGCCTCCAGGAAGATTGCTTAGGACGCGAGGCTGCGCCCACCGTCTCTCTTAAAGGGGCAGCGTGCATTTTTTGAAATAGTCAATTAACCAATGGCAGCGCACTCAGTACTATATCTGGTCACTCCACCATAAGGGGAGTGCCGGAGCAACGTGTTCTATCATTGCTACATCCGGTTCTGTCCTTGATCTGTCTGCGCTGCGTCTGCAGTCTCTGTGCTTCGCTTATACTATTTGTCTCCACAGATCATTGCTAACCCGTATCTGGCTAACTTGGTCAATCTCGGTTATTACTGGCGCAAGTGTCATCCCGTTCCGCCATAAGCCATCCGTATCCGTGGACTGTGACAAGGTCACTGGAGCCAGCCTGCTACCATCCACTCTGGACCAGGACCTTCCTCATCTCCGTCAAACCCTCCACGGTTTCTGTTATATACCTGTTACCCTTTTGGTCCCTCTGGGACAGCTGCCACGTGTCCGGGGTCTAACTGGAGGTAGCACCTGTGTCCTCCGGGTATTCCATTCTGGTCCTGTTCGAGGGGCCTTACTACGGGTACCCGGGGCTCACTAGTCACGCCCCCTTCGGAGCCCCCCAGACCGCGGTCTCGAGGTTCCACATTAAAAAATAAAGACGAATGTGAACTTCACCATCTCTGCCTCCTCTTCCATTCGTTACATGGTGCAGGGCAGATGACGCAGGAATAATTCAGAAGACACAGCGGGGTGCAGTTTCTAAAGCTTTACTCACAAGTCTCTTATGTGCAGATACCCGCTTGGTGCCGTGTCTTCCAGGTGAGGGGTCCAGCAAACTCCCAGGTAGATTAGAATACACCTTTCCAGGACTCCCTTCAATATGTTCCTTTACTGGCCATCTCACTGTGTTGACCTTCCGCCCTTCCTGTCCAACACCTCACAGTCAGTGTCCCAAGCCAGCAGCCGCGGACCTTGTCGGGCGACATTCTTTAAGTCCCCTTGCTCCCTTATGGCTGCCTTTTCGGGGGAAGATAAATGTGGCTGTAGCTGAAGCACCTAGAGGTGCCCCTGCCTCTGGCTTGCTAGCTGAGTCAGGTGATTTCTCCTCTAGTCTCGGGGCCGGTAACCCACTGCAACCTGGTCCCTCCACTACTGGTTCAGGCCCCATGGATGGATTGCTCACTATCCGTGCCCCTAGGACCCCTTCTGCTTTCTGGGAGCTTCCTTCTGTCTCTCCCTTTCAACTTTCTCTCTGCAGCTCCTCCTGACAGGGAGCTGCTTCACAGCATGTCTTCTTACTTTCACTTTCTCCTGAGGTCTGACTCACTCTCTCTGCACTGTTCTTTCCTGCTATGTTAGCTCCTCCTCTCTCTTCCTACCTTCTCCACCCACTCCCCCAACACCCTTTACTACCCAGCCTGGGATGAGACTATCCTCCCTCAGGGTATGTCCAGGGTGCCCTGCTGCAATAGTCTGTGTTGGGTGCAGGTGTTAGGGTCCTGGGTGGTGCTCCCTCCTTAACTGAGAGTGGGGTACCACACCGTTGGATGAGATGCAGTACCTCTGTGGCGACTGAACCCTCAGGGGCGCCACAATTACATATAGTGTATGTCAGCACAACAGTGAAAAATAGCTAGCATCTGTTTACAGACAGCCATATCTGTTGAAGTCACTTGAACATTACTAAGGCAGTGTGGCATTAAAAAGCTTGAAAATGTTCAAAACTGTCCTAGGAAACCTCAGAAAGTTACCCACATCTTTTCTGGCCAATTGGAGGATTTGTAATACTTGTAATTCGCTGAAAATCATACTTTTTTCAAAAATTTAACAAAGCTGGCAGCTTTGAATTTCAGAAGATTCTCTCACATTCAATAAACTCTGTCTTTAAGCTCTTGTAGATGGTAGAATTGTGAAAATGCAGTGTGGCTTTATGCTGCTGCACTGTATAACCAACATCCAAAAAGGCTTTACAGGTCAGCAGTCCACACTAAATTATCGGCCAATTGGCGATTCACTGCATTTTCTTCCCCTTGCCTCCTGCCAGGTCCCAGGAAAGCACCGGTCACCTATCAGTGTGTCTGGACGCATTGAATGACAGTTCTGCCATCCAATTTAGGACAGGGCGTGCTGAGCTGTCAGTATGATGATTGACAGCTCAGCCGTCCAATCAGATGCTAGGGCGTGCTGAGCTGTCAGTGTCTTGACTGACAGTTTAGTCATCCAATTAGCACCAGGGTATGCCGAGGCTTCATTTATGTGTCTCCTATTCAGAGTAATTACCTTGATATTTAGCTAGCTTCTCCCTTAGATTGCTGCCAATTGTAGTTTTGCTCACGAGGTGCGTGTTTGCTCCGTTCTCCTTGTCTTGTATCCTGATCTTTGCTGCTTCTATTTGCCTTGACCCTCCATTTGCCTAACCCTTTTGTCTTGTTCCACCACCTTCTTGAAATTCTGACCACAGACTGTTACCTGACCACGCCTTTGTCTCACCCCTCTGTCTATGACGTACCCTCCTGGCTTTTGAACTCGGACATCTTGACTACCCAGCTAGGTTTACCCTAACCTTAACCAAATATACCAGCCAGGTTTATGGGGGTAAAAAGGGGTCTGTTTTGGGGAAGGTCATGGATTAATTTGACTTTGCGCCAATGATTTGTTAAGGCTCTTCCATTTTTAATTCCATTGTTCTGCTCCATCACGTGAGCATAATAGCCAAATAAGAATAGTTAACAGTGATGAACCCAAACATGGCAGACACCAGTGGCAGCCAGTGGACCTGTTGACTACAACAGGAGTCGATTGGGTTTTCCTCAGGCGGCCTGGAATTTCATGAAACAAAATAGTTCAGTACATTGCACTTTTCTGTCCAGCATTTTTGTCCAGATCTGTGTTAAATCCTAAATCTTCAAGAATCTGTGTTAGATCCTTGACAACACATTATACAACACAGCTCTGCTATACATACAGTACATTACATGCATTGACACTTCTGCAGCCTACACACAGCTGTGTTGTCTACACATTGCAAACACAGCTATGCTGCACACGTTACATTCATCCCACCTATTTTGCCAGCAGAGATTTGATACATGCAATGTCATCATGACATAGCTGTGTTTGCAATATGTAGACAGCACAATATTGCAAACACAGCTCCTCCTCATTTTGTTTCTAATGGTTGCAGCCCTAAACTACCCTTCCTCTCCAGTCTAAAGCTGCAGGTTTTGTGTCTTCTTTAAGCAATATCTGAACACCTTCACTAAAGGGCAACTGAAACAAGAAAGACGGCTACATTTTTTAGTTTAGCTAGCCAGTCCTGATTCCTGACTTACTTTACCACTGGTGAAAGGGATGACGACTAGGGTTGAGCATTCCGATACTGCAAATATCGGGTATCGGCCGATATTGGCTGTATCGGAATTCCGATTCCGAGTTCCGATATTTTCGTCATATCGGATACCGGAATCGGAATTGTCACTGTCACTGTCAGTGTCCGTCTGTCGGGTCTGTCAGGAGTCAGCGGCACTTACCTGGCAGAAGATCTCCGGCGGTCACGTCCTGGACTGCTTCATGGCCGCCATCCTCTTCTCCCCGGCGGTCACATGCAGTTTCTCGCGATAACTGCAGTGACTGCTGGGTAATCCCGGCCGTAAAGCAGTCAGTCCGATGACGTCACCGCCGGGGAAGCAGGTAATCAGCTGTGCTGCGCCGGGA
Source organism: Oophaga sylvatica (assembly GCA_033576555.1). Lineage (NCBI taxonomy): Eukaryota > Metazoa > Chordata > Amphibia > Anura > Dendrobatidae > Oophaga > Oophaga sylvatica. The sequence goes on along the minus strand of JARQOD010000008.1, from coordinate 142,187,315 downwards.
TGTCAGGCTCTGCCTGTCATTGCGATGTAGCAGAGCTGGATCGTCGTGGGACTGTCGTTATGGACTGCGTCGGACAGGTGGTATACTGTTGGTTTGTTTTTTTTCTTTTTTTACAGGAGATCGATGGCGTCGCAGGAATGAGAGAGTAATAAAAGAAATGAAAACTGTGTTGTCTCTTTTATTTCATTAAAATACTTTTTTCTTGCTGTGTCTTTTTTTTACACATTTAAAAACTTTGGGATTAATAATGGATCAGTGTCTTATTGACGCCTCTCCATTATTAACCGGGCTTATTGTCACCGTGCAATCAACGGTGACATTAACCCCTTATTACCCCGCTTGCCACCGCTACAGGGCAGTGGGAAGAGCCGGGTAAAGTGCCACAATTGGCACATCTTTTGATGCGCCAAATGTGGGGCTGCTGTAGCCTGGTATTATCAGGCTGTTGAGGGCCAAAATCCATGGGCCTTGATAGTCTTTTAATACCAGGCCGCAGCAGTCTGCATTTTACTTGGCTGGTTAACAAAAATAGGAGGACCCCTACGCCATTTTTTTTTCGAGGGGATCCCCTATTTTTGTTAACCAGCCAAGCTAAGCAGACTGCTGTGGGCTGGTATTATCAGGCTTGCAAGGTCCATGTATCTTGGCTCCTTAACAGCCTGAAAATCCAGGCCTCAGCGGTCTGCTTCATCTGGCTGGTTAACAAAAATAGGGGGGACCCCACGCCAATTTTTTTCGAGGGGATCCCCTATTTTTGTTAATCAGCCAAGATATGCAGACTGCTGTGGCCTGGTATTATCAGGCTGGCAAGGTCCATGGATCTTGGCTCCTTAACAGCCTGAAAATCCAGGCCTCAGCGGTCTGCTTCATCTGGCTGGTTAACAAAAATAAGGGGGACCCCACGCCATTTTTTTTTCGAAGGGAACCCCTATTTTTGTTAATCAGTTCCCTCTGACGTCACTGATGGTGTCCCTGGCTGACCTGAAGTGAAAGTGGAAAGCAATCAATTAAGCTTTCCACTTCCTCTCCTGTCAGCCAGGAGAGGAACTCATTCATTTGGGGGTTTACTGTGAGGCTGCAGCATTAGCTGCGGTCCCTGCAGTAAACATTAACCCTTTCTGAAGGATTACACCGTGGGACCTGACTGTGCATCGGATTGGTAAGAATAATTTTGCTTTATTATTTTATTTTTATTACAGGAAATGGTTTTAGCAGGTAAATAAAATATGGTCAAAAACTGTGTGATTATTTCATTAAACTTCTTTTTTATTAAAGTGTGTGTGTTTGATTTTTCTTTCATACAATAGGATTAATAATTGATAGTTGTCTAATTGACAGCTCTCAATTATTAACCTGGCTTAAAGTGACCTTTCAATTGCAAGGTCATTTTAACCCCTTATTAACCCATTCGCCACCGCTACAGGGCAATGGGAATAGACGGGCAAAGTGCCAGAAAGGGCAAATCTAATTAGAGATTTGCCCTTTCTGGGGTGTCTGGGGGCAGATGTTAAGTAGCCGGGGGGGGCCAAAAAAAATGGTCCCTCTCTGGGCTATTATTATCTGCCCCCACTCACTGGCTTTGTCTGTCTGGTTGCGAAAATAGGGCGGGAGCCCACGCATTTTTTTTCAGCAATTTTACACCTCATATATATATATACATGTCATTGAATTTGTGACACATATATATATATATTTATATTTATAGTTCATACACTTCTACATAGTATAATAGCCGCTAATTCAATTGCCGGCTTTTGTGAAAATGCAGAACCCGACATGAAATTACACTTGGTGTACATAGGGTTAACCATGTCTTTTCATGTAGTTTGATATCTGATTTGCACAAACAATTACATGAGTGTAAGTGTGCAAAATTTCACACCTGTAGGGGTTAATTAAAGGTGTAAATTCGTAGCAAAAAAGTCCGTTTTTTTTACAACGAATTTACACCTTTAATTAACCCTACAGGTGTGAAATTTTGCACACATAGACTGATGTAATTGTATGTGCAAATCAGATAGCAAACGACATGAAAAGACATGGTTAACCCTATGTATACCAAGTGTCATTTCATGTCGGGTGCTTCTGTCTTTTCACAGAAGCCGACTTTACCTGGCAATTGAATCAGAGGATATTTTACTATGTAGAAGTGTATAAACTATACATATATGTATATATATATGTCACAATGACATGTATATATATATATATGTATTCTATGTGTGTATATTTAGTGTTTACAAGGAAAGAAAGAGGTTTTTTTAGTTGCGATATTTTGTTCCCATAGACTTACATGGGACTTCCGGTATCGGTATCGGGTATCGCCGATATTTTAATGGTATCGGCGATACCATTCCGATTCCGATACTTTTGGATATCGGAAAGTATCGCTCAACTCTAATGATGACTGCTGCCTTAAAACTGTAAGAGAGGAGAAGTTCAGACTCTGCCTTCTTCTGCTGTTCCTAAACTCCACCAGTCCATCATTACCAGTCATAGCACCAAAAATTGTAACAGAGTGAACTGCCCACTGTAGGGATCTGCCCAATGCTCAGTCTAGTCCTGCAAAGAAAATTTGAGCCCAGTTGAAACTAAGAAAGTTTTCGCAAGGTTAAGCCTTCTCTCATTGGATGATTTTATCAGGTTGTCCTTTATAGGAAATAATGGAGGCTAATTATAATGCATATTGTGTTGTTCCTTATCTTGTTGATATGCCTTATGTATTATCTGGATGTATCTTTTTATAGTCTTGCATGTAGCTGTTCATATCTTTTGAAATCTTGTATGATTTGTCTTTTTTCTCTTAAGTAAACTCCATAATTTCGCTCAACCATTGTGTGAATCTAGTTATTCTTGCGTCTTTGAATCCACTGTGAAACACTGGATCAGACTGACAGATACTGAAATATGATTATTCACTCCAGGGAACACGCTTCCAGTGTTGGTATTTACACCACGTTAGTCGCCGATTGACATTGAACGTGTTGTGTGCGGTGGATCAACCATGGAACCAAGATCTTCTGCTGAAGTCACTTCCAGTTTACAACTCTGTAGTTCCGATAGAGAAGACATGCCACGCGTTTCAGAAACTTAGCCTCTTTATGGCTAACCTTTTTTTATTCCTAGACGTCTCAAGTTCATAATAATAGGCAAAGGTTGCATCCTTTAAAAGTCGTGAGCTCTTCAGTACGACCCATAGTACTACCAATGTTTGTCTTCGGAGATTGCATGGCTTTGTGCGTAATATTAAATTGCCTGTTCTTCTGCCTCTTTGTCTACGTCAACACTTTATTAGGCTCATAGTTTTATTTTAATCAAAGAACCGAGACTTACAACCACTGTGTGGTCTGATACGCTCCTCACATACAAAGCAGCATGGCTAGAGGCTGGAGCGCTGCCAAAACGGGATGAAGATGCACAAGAAAGCAGTTGATTACTTGTCCTTGTCCTTTTATTTTCTATATGGAGCGGTGAAGGTCATGGAGAATAGATGAAAATATCATTTCAGATACACATGGAATGTATTGTTCAAGACGCAAAGTGGGAATATTCTTTCTACTCAGATAACCGCCACAATATATAGAGATACAGTCATTTTTTCGAGCAGCAATTTCCCGGTCGAATTTACCAAATGACTGTAAGGAGTCAGGAAAAAAAATACACAAATATTACTGAGCTAAACTTAAAAGTCACACTGGCATTGTACAATATGTGCATTCACTGGTTTTTACTAACGCAAGGGCAAAGGAACAAATGACACTGGAAATGGATCAAAGGAAAATGGGCCATACAGTAAAAATTGAAATTGGACCTCTTCCTGGTGCCAATTCATGCTACTTTAAAAGATAGAAGTATGGCATTGGTTGGTTGATAGCCAAAAAGAAAATCAATGATCCAGCGCCGGTACTTTTATGTATAATTTCCAATTATATTCCATCCTCGTTAAAAACACATGGTGGAAAATGCTAGAAGTGGAACATATGGCTGACACATTTCCAACACATTACGGCTACAATGAAGAACTCGTAATGCTATGGAAAGGTAGAGGCCATGTGTTCCACTTTTAAGATTTTCCTTCATGTGTTTTTAACGAGGATGGAATATAATTGAATTTATATACAAGTACCCATGCTGGATCATCTATTTTCTTTTAGCCTGTTTACAAGTTTGGGAATTGGCCCAATAATCCGTGCACCATGTAAACTAACAAACAGATTGAAGACCACAAGTACCATGGTTTGGTGAGCTAGTTGGACATTTTACTTCCAAAAATTGTAATAGTTGGTTGGCCTTTACCTTGAAGGTTGTTGGTGTGATGTAGGTGGAGTGCAGAAAACTCTGAATAATGGAGAACCCAATTGATGCCAAAGTGGGCTCAAATCTCATATCAAAAGTTGTGTCTTGACTTTTGTATTGTCAGCATCAAAATCTTAGTATTCAAGAGAGATCATGACTATTTGGTAGGAGGAAAACTTGACCCATAATGTAAAACAGCGCATCCTAGTCAACTTTTGGGATGTACATCCTCAGTCATGTATAACAACGCCAATGAAGCACATACTGTAGGTTAAGCTGACCACCTCTTTGACAGTCAATGTGGATTCTTATGGTGCTGGAGAACTGTAAATTTTAAGTTCCCGACCAATGGGTAATGACTTTAGCTGATGGGCTCAAACAAGGCTGGCAGATCTACACAACATATATATAGCTTTGACCATGTCTTGACTTTGCACAATCACCACTTTTGATCTTGTTAGTCTATACACCAACAGCATATGAATCCTTATAGTGAATCATTGACTGTTGATGGCCATGGTGTGCAACTCAGGAGTAAAATTTGAAGGGCAGCAGATATATAGAGACTTTCCAAAACCTGACTGCAGCCAAATAGTCTTTGCAATAAGTCACTGATGCTTTACTCCATAAGTGGCGCTCCATTTTCAAGTTGAGGAAGGCATATGAAAATAAGAAGAATATATGTATATAAGGGTAAAAACAAATAATAATAGTAGGACAAGGAATCAAATATGAAGTAGAAAAGAGACTGGAAAATAAGGACGGGTCAAAATTACAAATTGGAGTGAAATGTCCTTATTGGATTTAGAGAGGAAGATCATAACAAAATCGTCAGAGTGGGCGAAGAATCAAATCAGTACGGGAAAAGGTCATGGTGATACATTGAGTGGGAAGTGATGAATAAGACTATGCTGAAAATGTGCTTTGAAGATAGAAAGAGCAACCTGGACAGGAATGACAAAAAATGTCAAGAAATAGCAAGGTAGAAAGACTCCAAGTGTGAAGGCTTGAGGAGGACAACACAAAACATCAAACACAGTGGTCTCCAACTTAGGTCACTCCAGTTGTTGAGAAACTACTATTCCCAACATAGCACATTGTGAGTTGTAGTTTTTCAACAGCTGGAGAACCGTAGAAGACATTGTTCTAGAGTATCGAACGCTATAAACTATTCCACCATAAATTAGGAAAGCCCAGAATGTGGATTAACAAGGTGACACTTTTTTGATCTTGGCTTGGATTACACGACAGCTGGAGATGATTATAGACCGGGGGATCATTAACCCCAATAGAAAGAGGAAACAGAAATGGGGAAAAGAAGTGAACCAGAGATTTATTCCAGACAACATTAAATATGGGAGCATCAAATGGAAAAAACCCTAAAAGGATTCTAAAGGTAGATTGTGGTGGTACCATCACTTGTGGTCTATAGTAGTTCTCCCAATGGGCAATCAGCATGATTAGATGACATCTCATTGCAACTCATTCACATTAATTTCTATGAAGCAAGGTCAATAGATTTAGAAGAAAGCAGAGGTTTTTTTCTAATCCTACACTACTCTTTCAGGTCTTACCCTTGGACGGCTATAAGTTCCTGAGCACTGTTTATTCACTCCATCTATTATTCACAGTTTTTTGCACGAGGAGCCATCGGTGACCAGAGACATGATGTACGTTCCTGTCATATTTGATGTCTTTATCACCATTAATCTGCCATAGCTACATTCTGATTCCAATGGAATGAATTTAACCCATGAATTGTAAAAGGCCGTCGTTGTGGTTGTAAGGGGCGTTGCTGTGTACATCTCCATTATGGCATCAAAATAGGCCATAACGAATCGTCGTCACGGTGTTGGGGTAGAGATGGTGGTAGCTCTTGGCTGAATCCTGCATTTCATTAAAAGAAAATTGCTTGGACTTTCGGTGATTTACAGTCCCTGTTTTGTTCCATAAGATGCCTGCTATTTCGGGCAAAATGAGTTGGAATACATAAAGACGGATATTAACCTGCAAAGGGCAGCAGGAGTGCGGTAGTTCTGCAGCTTAAAATGCAGAGCTCAGTGTCACTGCAGAGAGGGAGGCAATGGGGGAAGGAAAGACGGAGCGAACAAGGAGGAGAGGTGGAAACAAGGGACGGGGGTAAAGGACAAGCCCAATTGTAGCCGAATAATGGAAACACTGGAGGGGGTAGAGCGTTGAATGGTGGGTTGTGATGGAAAGCGGGGATTTTTACTGCTAATGAAGACACCTAGACAACTAAACAAAAGCCGTGTTCCTTCTGGGAAGAAAAGCTGCTTTATTGGCTGCAAATAATGATGGAGATGATTAACCTCTACATAGCATCACAACAACATCACTGTGAGCATCAAAGCAAAAGTGGAGAAAACAGGAGGACTGAGAATGGCATGTCACAGCAAGTGTCAGTGCCATGAGTATCAATGCTCTCAATGATGGAGACCAGGTGCACACTCCCAGGACACTTGTCTTATTTCTTTGATGAACTTATTCCCACCATGAATGGATGTTTTTGGATTGTAAGCCATACTGCCTTTTGCAGATGGTCATGATTGACCTTTTTAACCCAAGTGCTTCCTCCATTGCCTTAGTTGATCCTTGGTCTGCCTTTGCTACTTGTTGAGCAGACCTCAGCATATAATTGGTCACCATTTTACCTAATGGAACATAGATTTTAGCCATACTTGAAGTAAAATTATGCTCAGCTCTGAATGGTCTAAAAAGATATGTTCTCCAGGTTAAGGGTTTTTCTACCAGAAACGCGTAAGCCTTATGTTTGTTTTTTTTAATATTCTGAACATTTTTGATTTATCCTGTAAGATTAAAGTCTTATTTTTCACTCCTTTCCTTTGGTGCTGGAGAACATTTCATTTTGGGCCACTGAGACATGGATGCCAGACCAGTGCATACTCCATGCACCACACCCAGACCACGGACTGTCCACCCTGGAAGTCTCCTGAGATACTCATCTCTAGCACAGGAGTAGTGAGCTGAATTGAGACTTTTTCTATGAAGATTATGTTCACACCACAATCAGTGTTTTGGAACCAAGGCATAGTCCATCAATAAGCCTTGTAACTGACCTGAGATATAAGAGAATAGCACCCCCATACTGGTGACAATCCGGCAGCTGTCACCTGTACACTATAGCTGACAACTTGCTGCATCAGCCATGATCAGTGATGTCACCGTCCATATCTGTTTAACCCTTAGATGCTGCTGTCAATAATGACTACATCATATAACTGTTTAAAGGAGTGTGGCTTCTCCCTCTTTATCCCCATCGGCACCCTGAGATCATGATGGTGTGATTCTGATGTTTGTCATTGCAATTCACGAGCAAATAGCGGCCTTAGAGTCTGCCGGCTATCATGGCATGTTCAGAAGTTAGCGACATTTAGTTGGTAAAAATCAAATTTTTCATTCCTATCATGCCACTTTGTATTAATTCCTGAAAATCACCTTAAGGGTTAATAAACTACCCGACAGCCGTTTTCAGTAGGTCAGGAGGTGTTGTTTTTAAAATGCTATCACTTTGGGGGATTTTCCAATATATAGGACCCCTAAAGTCACTTCAGACCTGGATAGGTCCCTAAAAAAATAATTTTGTAAATTTCCATGAAAAAATGAAAAATTACTGCTACATTTTTAAACCTCCTAAAATGCTAACAAAATAAAATAACATTTTACAAATGGTGCTGATGTAAAGCAGACATGTGGGAAATGTTATTTATTAATGTTTTGCTATGGTATGACTATCTGGATTAAAGAGATAATCATTCAAAGTTTGAGCATTGCTAATTTTTTTACATTTTTGTCAAATTTCTGATAATTTTTATAAATAAACACAAAACATATCAACCTAAATTTACCATTATCATAAAGTATAATGTGTCACGAAAAAAACAGTCTCAAAATCACTGGAATTTATCAAAGCCTTCCAGAGTTATTACCACATAAAGTGACACTGGTCAGATTTTTAAAATGTGGCTCTGTCACTAAGGAGTTAATATACTGAACAGATACAATGACACTTGGAGACCCAAGTGTTGTTTTTTTGGTTTCTTCTTGGTAGATATGGACTGCTGTATCTAAATCTCTGTCCACATGAGCAGAGGAATCTCCTCCATCACAAACCTGGTCAAAAGTAGCCGGACGAAAAGTGACGGAACCATCATGGGCACCCGATAAAGCCCACTATAGTCAATACTGTCTGAACGCCGTCATTGGTTTCCATCGTGTGAAGTATTCACCTTCTCATATGACCAAAATAATAGAAATGAGTAACTCAGATGGGACAAGAGATTGTTCTTTGCTGCTCCACTTTCCTAAACAGCTGACCATTGTAAGAATTAAGGATCCACACCACCCCATTATGATAGAGCGTCCCATCTTTGTACTCAGTGAAGATGTCTAGAGATTTTCAAACTTCTAATCATGGCGTGAAGAGAGTCTTAATTCCAACATGTCATGTAAGTACCGGTAGCCCCTGCACTGGTAGTGTACAGCGGGAGAGAGGGTCATAGTCATAGTGTAACACCGTGAATGGGTGGCTTTCTGGTTCTGCAATCGCGTCAATAAGGACACAAAATTTTTTTGACTTGCTTGTCAGGGAGGCGATGTGTTGAGGCCAAATCACCATCTACCCACAACCATTAAGGCAATGTCCAACCCCTTAATAGACCTTGCAAAATGACCAGAGTGAATGCCAAGCTGGAAGATTATCAGCTTACTGCCTGTTTTGGGGTGTTTGCCCCTCATCAGCTTAGAGCACAGCCTGGCTGGCAAATCTACACTGATGAGGGGCAAATATAGTGACACAATCTGTCTGTTGCTGAGCTTGTGGCTCGGCTTTTACCCTGGTCAAGTGTCAAGGTTCAGTAAAGTGTCGAGCATTGTAGGGATTTGCTCCCTCTCGTAGATGGTACTTGTAAAACAATTTACTTCATTCTGCGAGAGAAATCATTTTCAGACTTTTCTCCCATGGAGCATTGCCTGTGAGATGCCATCCTCCGCTGCACTCCTTCTAAGAGGATCCAGTACTTTTCCGCACTCGCTCAGTGTCAGCACGCTATTCAGACGTCACTACAGAGCAATACTTTCCTTCAGGTGAGTTCTTTCAAGTAATGTCTTTAAATTAGAATAAAATGTAGACTTGTATATTCAGTAACATACAGCTTCAAAAATGATGACGGATTGTGGAGATCTGGCAGCGATTCAGCCTATAAGGATAAATGATGATGTCTGCGCACACCTAGTAAGGACAAGGATAACGAAACCAAGTCTATCACCGTCCCGGCCCTGAGTAATACTGAGCTCTATTACTGATCAGTGCAGCACCAGGACGTGTGCAGCCATCACATATCTCACATGTGGAGATAGATAGATAGATAGATAGATAGATAGATAGATAGATAGATAATAGATAGATAGATAATAGATAGATAGATAGATAGATAGATAGATAGATAGATAGATAGATAGATAGTGTGAGACAGTGAAGGAATGTGTGTTGAATGGGGTGTGCATTTCGCCTAGGTATAAGGGAAATGTGTGGCTTTGTAAACCTAGTGGTAGAGAAAGGTCACTACACCTCACATTCAGCACACACTTGCAGCACAGGCCTGAAACTACTCAGGTCTTGATTAGGAGACCAGAAGTAGGTGTCTGCAAACACAATCTGAGAGCTCATTCAGTCTGGACAAGGGGTCCAGGCACAGAAGGTGTCTCCAAGAGTGTTAGAGCTGTCTTCAGCCTGGACACAGAGAGGTGTCCTGGCACAAGGAAGCAGTCTCTGTGAGAATGCTCCAAGAGTGTTAGAGCTGTCTTCAGCCTGGACACAGAGAGGTGTCCTGGCACAAGGAAGCAGTCTCTGTGAGCATGCATGCTGATGATTACTGAAGAGGAGGGGAGCCATCTCAGTCTGGGTTAGATGTACCCCGGACACAGGAGTGTCTCTGTGAACCTCCATGCTGATGATTACTGAAGAGGAGGGGAGCCGTCTCAGTCTGGGTGCAGGAAGGACCCCGGACACAGGAGTGTCTCTGTGAACCTCCAGCATAATGACTACTGAATAGGAGTGGATCTTTCTCAAGTCTGGAAGTCGAGTGGACCTTCAGACACAAGGAGGAGTGTCTGTGAAACTCCATACTGGTAACATATATCATATGTGTTGTTTTGGGCACAGACTGGTAGAGTCTGGGTCCTGGATAGAGAGGGCCATCTATCTAAGTGTAATTAGAGGCTAGACAAGCCCAGGTCTTTTGTTTATGCTTTGTTTTTATCTGTGTGCTGTGGACTTTAATAAAACTGGTTGCGGCCAGTTTTCACCAAACTGCTGTCTGAATGAACTGTTTCCGTGCCATTCTGTCTACCCAGACAGCGATCCTAGAGCTAAACCCCCGGAAGGCTACAATTGGTGGAGAATGCTGGGGCAGCGCAGGGCCTGGTACAGTTAGTGCTGGAGTGTGCATGCAGCACAGTGGCAAGAGACAGCATTAAAGGTGAAGTCTATTGAAATAGCAACAGAGGAAAAAAAAAAAAAAAGTGTGTGTCAGCAGAAACGTCTGTTTGGAGCAGTCTTGGAGAGACAGTGGCCCTGATAGGGTCTGCAGAGAGAAAATGTATGCACAGCAAAGCTGAACTTGTTGTGAAAATGACTGTGGAATGTGCAGCAGCAAAAGAAAAGTTTGTGGAGCAGTCTTAAAGAGACAGTAGCCCTAATAGACTTTGCAAAAGAAAAAAAAAAAAAAAAGTGTCTGCACAGCAAGGCTGAATTTTCTGTGGAAAAAAGCTGTGTAGTGTGTATGTCTTGAGTGAAGACTGCCGTTGTTAAGACAGAGAAGTCTGACAGCATGGATGACAGCATGGAGGCGCTGTTTGAACAAATGGCACAAGTTAATGTGCAACATAAAACTGCCGTGGTTGAGACAGATAAGTCCGGCCGTGTGAAGGAGCTCATTGAGTACCTGGTCCAGGCCCAGCGAAGCATGCAGCAGAGCATGGAGCAGCAGCGCCTGCAGTACCAGCGGCAAATGCAGCAGTACCAGCAGCAAATCCTGCAGCAGCAGCAGGAGAATAACCGGTTGTTTTTTGAGCAGGTTGCAGCACTGCAGGGGACTTGTGGTGCATCGTCCCAAAGTAATGTTGCAAAGTCACCTGACTTGTCCGCTGTGAAGAGGGCGGTAAGACGGTCCTTGGAAAAGATGACACCTCGTGATGATGTGGAGGTATATCTCACTAGGTTTGAGAGACTGGCAGAGAAGGAGAATCTGCCCCTATCTGAATGGGCCATGATGGTCGCACCATATCTGATTGGAGAGCCCCAAAGGGCATATGCTGACCTGAGCGAGCAGGACAGCCAAGACTATGCTAAGATGAAAGTGGAGATTCTTACCCGGCTGGGTGTTACGGTGACAGCCCATGCCAGGGGAGTTCATGACTGGAGATACAGTTGGGAGTCTGCAGTCAGCAGGCCTGATTATGGAGTTGAAAAGGTGGTAGTGAACCGCTACACCCGAGCATGTCCTACAGTGAACCGCTACACCCGAGCATGTTCTCCTGAGGTACAGCCGTCTGAGAGGACGTCACTTCAGAGTTCCCGGACGTCGAACTCTCCCGGTAAGAGCGTTCCAGCTGTTGGGGACATGGGGTATGCTGATAAGCGGGTTCAGGCCCGAGGGGACATGTGGGTGGAAGAGTGTGATGGACAGTGTTGGAGATGTCGTGAAATTGCAGCCAACTGTCCACTAGAGGGGGAGCCTATGTGCCGTGATGTTGGCAGATCCCTCTCTCTCTGCGCAGAACCTGTGTGTGTGACCACCGCAACCGAAGAGACTGGACCACAGGTGTCCCCGGTGGTTACAAATGGTTGCTCAGCGCAGGCCCTCTTGGACTCAGAGAGTCCAGTGACTTCCGTATGTGACAGCCTGATTGATAGGGACTTCATCCCTGATAAGCACTTGAGTATGGTGTGCATCCATGGAGACACCAAAGTCTACCCAGAGACTGCCGTGGACTTGGTCCCCAAACTCGGGGAGATTTCATGTGAAGTGGGGGTAGTGAAGACCCTGGTGCAACCCGTTATATTGGGTAATGACTTTCCCTGGTCTAAGGATCTCTGGGGGAGGGGTGATTCTGATGGACAGTGTGATGAAGCCCCTACTGAGGGTACGCAGTCCCGAGGGGTGGAACACGATGCTAGTGGGATGTTAAAATTATGTGATAATGATGATGATAATGCTAATGATGATGATGAACCTGATAATGATGATGACCATGAAAATGGTGCTGATGCTGGTAATGATAGTGATGATAATACTGATCATAGTCATGATAATGATGTTGATAATAATGATGACTGTGATAGTGATGAAATTCCTTTGCAGGTGATGTTGGGAGACGAGGATGGTGGTTCTCGGGAACCGAGTGTCCCTGACTTGCCTGTGTCCTGTGACGGTTTTGAGAGTGAGCAGTGGCGAGAACCCTCTCTTAAAACAGCACAGGAAAATATGATTGTTCTAAATGAGGTTTCCCAGGAGCCTGACTCTGAGGAGAGGTTCTCTCATGTTGCCATAAACACTGAAGTCCAGGGAGAGGTTGTGAGTCAGCTCCTAGTACCTGAACTATATAGAAGTGTAGTGCTGGGGTTGTCACATAGTCACATACTTGAGGGACCAGATGATGAAGTTAATGTTGTGGATGACATGTTAACTAAGGTTCCAGATCAGGATGTGAATGAGAATGAATTCTATACTCCTGAAAGTGAGCAGGATATGAATGAGAATGAATTCTATACTCCTGAAAGTGAGCAGGATATGAATGAAAATGAAGGGTATAGCCCTGACAGTGAGCCAGATGTGACTGAGGAAGTAGAGTGTGGGATGGACGGTGGGGCTTCTGGGCATGTCTTGCCAGAAGAGCCTGAAAGTGGGGAACTGGAGAAAAGTGAAAAACCCCCTATACCTTCTGTGATAGTTGGTGACACAGGGTCAGTGCACCAGGGACAGGAGGTACGTGAGTTTCTGAGGAAGAGTCAGCAGAAGTGTTCTGATGTGTCGGGTCGTACTTCTCTGGCCAGGCACTATATCAAAAATGAGCCCGGCCCTAAGGTCAAGATGAAACCGTGCAGGATACCCGAGGCCCGCAGAGAGCATAGGCCTGGGAGGGTACAGGGTAGTGCGGATGCTTCAGATGAAGAGAAAGCTGATGTTGGCTATGACAGTGGTGAGGATGAAGTTGATGAGGGCCATGACTGGTCCAGAGGTCACTGTCTCTGTTGGATTGTTGACCAGCCCTCCGGTCTGGATGACCAGCCCTCCGGTCTGGAGAAGAGGGAGGGGATATGTGAGACAGTGAAGGAATGTGTGTTGAATGGGGTGTGCATTTCGCCTAGGTATAAGGGAAATGTGTGGCTTTGTAAACCTAGTGGTAGAGAAAGGTCACTACACCTCACATTCAGCACACACTTGCAGCACAGGCCTGAAACTACTCAGGTCTTGATTAGGAGACCAGAAGTAGGTGTCTGCAAACACAATCTGAGAGCTCATTCAGTCTGGACAAGGGGTCCAGGCACAGAAGGTGTCTCCAAGAGTGTTAGAGCTGTCTTCAGCCTGGACACAGAGAGGTGTCCTGGCACAAGGAAGCAGTCTCTGTGAGAATGCTCCAAGAGTGTTAGAGCTGTCTTCAGCCTGGACACAGAGAGGTGTCCTGGCACAAGGAAGCAGTCTCTGTGAGCATGCATGCTGATGATTACTGAAGAGGAGGGGAGCCATCTCAGTCTGGGTTAGATGTACCCCGGACACAGGAGTGTCTCTGTGAACCTCCATGCTGATGATTACTGAAGAGGAGGGGAGCCGTCTCAGTCTGGGTGCAGGAAGGACCCCGGACACAGGAGTGTCTCTGTGAACCTCCAGCATAATGACTACTGAATAGGAGTGGATCTTTCTCAAGTCTGGAAGTCGAGTGGACCTTCAGACACAAGGAGGAGTGTCTGTGAAACTCCATACTGGTAACATATATCATATGTGTTGTTTTGGGCACAGACTGGTAGAGTCTGGGTCCTGGATAGAGAGGGCCATCTATCTAAGTGTAATTAGAGGCTAGACAAGCCCAGGTCTTTTGTTTATGCTTTGTTTTTATCTGTGTGCTGTGGACTTTAATAAAACTGGTTGCGGCCAGTTTTCACCAAACTGCTGTCTGAATGAACTGTTTCCGTGCCATTCTGTCTACCCAGACAGCGATCCTAGAGCTAAACCCCCCGGAAGGCTACAATAGATAGATAGATAGATAGATAGATAGATAGATAGATAGATAGATAGATAGATAGATAGATAATAAATAGATAGATAGATAATAGATAGATGATACATGATAGATAGATAGATAGATAGATAGATAGATAGATAGATAGATAGATAGATAGATAGATAGATAGATAGATAGATAGATGATAGATAGATAATAGATAGATAGAAAGATAATAAATAGATATATAGATAGATAGACAGATAGATAGATAATAGCTAGATAATAGATAGCTAGATAATAGATAGATAGATAGATAATAGATAGACAGATAGATAGATAATAGATAGATAGATAGATAGATAGATAGATAGATAGATAATAGATAGATAGATAGATAGATAATAGATAGACAGATAGATAGATAATAGATAGATAATAGATAGATAGATAGATAGATAGATAGATAGATAGATAGATAGATAGATAGATAATAAATAGATATATAGATAGATAGACAGATAGATAGATAATAGCTAGATAGATAGATAATAGATAGATAGATAATAGATAGATAGATAGATAGATAATAGATAGATAATAAATAGATAGATAATAGATAGATGATAGATAATAGATAGATAGATAATAGATAGATAGATAGATAATAGATAGATAGATAGATAATAGATAGATAGATAGATAGATAGATAGATAATAGATAGCTAGATAATAGATAGATAGATAGATAGATAGATAGATAGATAGATAGATAGATAGATAGATAGATAGATAATAGATAGACAGATAGATAGATAATAGATAGATAATAGATAGATAGATAGATAGATAATAGCTAGATAGATAGATAATAGATAGATAGATAATAGATAGATAGATAGATAATAGATAGATAATAAATAGATAGATAATAGATAGATGATAGATAATAGATAGATAGATAATAGATAGATAGATAGATAGATAGATAGATAATAGATAGATAGATAGATAATAGATAGATAGATAGATAGATAATAAATAGATAGATAGATAATAGATAGATGATACATAATAGATAGATAGATAGATAGATAGATAGATGATAGATAGATAATAGATAGATAGATAGATAGATAGATAGATAGATAGATAATAAATAGATATATAGATAGATAGACAGATAGATAGATAATAGATAGATAATAGATAGCTAGATAATAGATAGATAGATAGATAGATAGATAGATAGATAGATAGATAGATAGATAGATAGATAGATAATAGATAGATAATAGATAGATAGATAGATAATAGCTAGCTAGATAGATAGATAGATAGATAGATAGATAGATAATAAATAGATAGATAGATAGATAGATAGATAGATAGACAGATAGATAGATAATAGATAGATAATAGATAGCTAGATAATAGATAGATAGATGATAGATAGATAGATAGATAGATAGATAGATAGATAGATAGATAGATAGATAGACAGATAGATAGATAATAGATAGATAATAGATAGATAGATAGATAGATAATAGCTAGCTAGATAGATAGATAATAGATAGATAGATAGATAATAGATAGATAGATAGATAATAGCTAGCTAGATAGATAGATAATAGATAGATAGATAATAGATAGATAATAGATAGATAGAGATGGTTTGGTGACTCCTGCACTGAGCGGGGGTCGGACACGTGGACCCTGGAAGTCCCTTCCATCTCTAACCTTCTATGATTCTAAGACCGTCCAGTTCTAAGCTCAGATGAGTCAGTGACATCACCCTGTCGGCTTCTAAAAGTGGATGTAGATTATTATTTTTCAGTAACAGCTTGATTATTATGTTATTACCATGGTAAATGCTGGTTGTAACCATAGACAGCAGAAGTAGTGCTATTAATGAAATACTTCTTTTGGATTAATTTCATCGCACAGCTACATCGCATTATGGACAAGGCTTTGGCCCTTGGGGCCTCAATATTGCCTTCTGCCTCAGAGATTGTGTCCCTCTGCCGGAGTCGCTCATTGATGCGATACAGTGGTACTCGATGACTCCATGGGGCAGAGTGCAGTGTCCTTTCTTCCCATAGTAGGCCCTTCATCAGGAATCTTTCATTTTCCAGCATTGGCAATCATGGCTCTCAGTAGTTGTCTGTAGTTTGCCCTCAGCAGGTGTAGATGAAGTGAGCGGGCAGGCGCCGCTGCTGACGTCACTAGGGTCTGCGTGGCTACTGGACCTTGCTCAGTGGCTCAGAAGAGGGGCCACAAGGGATGGCTGCTAGATTCCTTGTGGCTCCTTCCTTCGATGACGCTCATCATTATTGATCGCGGTGCCGGTTCATGGCTGCTGTACTCGCATTCCCAGCTCCGTCACTGGCAAGTCACCACTGCTCCTGGTGATTATCTACCGGCATCACAACTACAGAACATGTGACCACTGCAACTAATTACTGAGCTCCGAAAAATGGTGCCCTGGTAGATCCATGGCATGGGTTTCCATGGCCGAGCAGCTACATGCAGCCATACACCACCAAGCACAATGCCACGACTCGGATGGAGTGGTGTAAAGTCGACACATTTGGAGTGTGAGGCAGCGGAAACGTGTTCTGTGCAGAAATGAATCACACTACTGTCCGCCGTCTGATGGAGGAGTCTGGGTTTGGTGAAGGCCAGAACGTTACCCACCTGACTGCATTGTGCCCGCTGTACTGTTTGGTGGAGGCATTGTGTATGAGACATGCTGCAGCTGCTGGAATAAGTCACTGTATTCTGTGTAGTGCCGCCATTGCTGCGCAGGATTGGGCTCCTCTTGCGCTGTGAGCGGTGTGAGCCACGCTGATTGTGCTGTGATCTGTGCACACTCTCCCCCTGTCACTCACATTAATTCTCGCTCAATGACAGCCTGTTATGTATAAGTGCGCTATCAGCATTTAACCTGAGTGTCAGAACACTGCTTCATGTGAGGGGGGAGATGTTTCATAGGGTTTCATGCTTATATGCTGAGATTTCCAGACCCCTACTCCAATAGTATTCCCGGTACGCCCTTGTAAAGCCCCCATATCACTAACACAACCATTACGACCCAGCTCGTCGTGTGCTTCCGGGGTATGAAGACTATCGCAAGGCTGCTCTCCTATCTCACATAAACCACCTTAAACGTTACAGAGGTGATCAGCCTGCAGGGAGTTAGCGGTAATAAAATTACCTCGCCTCTTAATTAAAGAATTGAGTTATTGTTTTACACGTAAAATAGCAGCGCCGGCGAGTCCACGGCAGGGAAATAGTGAGTTAACTCCTTCTGTCTCTTAGGATTTAGAGTTGTTGCTAAGCAAAAGATGTCGTGAGCGGAGCGTTTGCGTGCGTCCGACACTATTGTTATTGCATTTCAGCACTGCGGACAGCTCCCCGGGTGCTGCAATGGGATTTCCTCTAAGACGGGAGAACCAGCTATGGAAAAGCTGCCAGCTTATGAGCCAAACGATAGATGATCTACTGAAAAAGTCAATCCAAAGCCACACGATTCTCATTCTGCTCCATTTTCTGCCTTTGTTTTAGGAATACAGAGCGAATATACTCAGAATTGTTTCATCCTGATAACCTTATCTCCATGTGACCTGTTAAAGATCTGGGGCTTTACTCTTTCTGAGTGGTACAAGTAGCAGCGCTGGCGGATCCAGTCCATAACGGTATCACATTCAATTGCACTTGCATTAGTTGGAAAATGTGCAGTCAGCCCCACGTTTGTCAAAAAAGCCTTAAGTGTCTGCACTCAATTCCCAAATTAAAGGGTCTGTAATGTGACACGTCCATGAAGATGCCACGAGAGGTGGTGAGTTCTCCTTCAATGGAAGTCTTCAAACAGAGGCTGCACAGACATCTGTCATATGGAAGAGGCCCCTGTGCAAGAACAATATATGGGACCTGTGCAACCCAAGAGCTCATCAAAATGCACAATTCCACCTGCTTTGGAAGTAGAAATGGGCCCCTAAATAAGTAATAATATATGTACAGTCCATTCATAATGCATGGTTCAGTCTGCAATAAAGAGCACATTTTACCTTCCTAATCCCAAGTATCGATCAATTGGTCCACAGAATCGGAATTTATTTGTTATTTTCTTCTAAAACATTATCTGTATAAGATGTCTGACGGGCAAACACTCGGCAAATGAGGTTTAATGTAGATAAATGTAGAGTAATGCACCACGGACGGAGTAATATTACGGTTGTCGATACATTAGATGGGTGCATACTCGGGACTACAGAGCAGGAGAAGGACGGGGGAGTCTGGGTACAGGTAAGCTGAGCAGCAGCACTCAATGTCAGGCAGCAGCCGCAAAAGCAAACAAGATTTTAGGATGTATAAAAAGAGAGAAAAAATCCCAAAGTATTGTTAGCTCTCTATAAATCCCTGGTGAGGCCACATCTAGAATATGGGATCCAGTACGGGTGGAAGAAAGGCGATTCCGGCAGCTAAACAGGAAAGGGTTCTTTACAGTTAGAGCAGTCAGACTGTGGAATGCCGAACACAGGAGGTAGAAATGGCCGACACTAGGACAGCTTTTATACACGGGCCGGATGATTTCCTCGATACAACACGTTGTGGGTTATAATTAAATCAGTGACAAAATGTACAATTGGTGGAGAAAGGTTGGACTTGATGAATCGGGTTTTTTTTTTGTAACTATGTAATCCCTAATTGTTTTCCACCTAAAATCAAGTAATAGGATCCTAATACATCCTCTCCAGGGAAGTCTTTGAATACTCTGTACAGCCATCTCTTCGTTGTCCCAGTATTCTATTCACGATCCAGAAGGATCAGGATAAATAGTGATACAGATCTGTACCAAACAGTAATATGGATGGTACAGTCATGGGGCAAGTCTCCAGAAATAAGTCTAGAATAGCTCCTTAAAGGGAATCTAGCAACTATTTTTTGCTATGTAATATGAGAGTAGCATAGTGTAGGGACAGAGACCCTAATTTCAGTGATGTGTCACTTATTTGCTGAAGTTTCAATAAAATCAGTGTTTTATCTGCAGATTATCATTACAGGACTAGGTGCCACTTGCCTCCTGGTCCTACCATGCCCCCACCACCAACTGGCAGCTTTCTGCCTATGCCCAGTGTACACATAGAGCTGCCAATCAGTGGTGTGGGCGGGGTTATTGTGAGCTCAGCATTCTGAGCACTGCTAGATCTACAACAGAGAAAACAGGGATTGTATCAAAACTTCACCAAGCAGCCCAATAAGTGATACATCGCTGGAATCAGGGTCTCTGCCTCTGTATCATGCTGATCTCAGATTACAAAGCAAAAACCTGCTGACGGAATCACTTTAAGTGGAGGATGACAGAAGATGGCCTTTTAGTTTGAAGACACAGCCCATTGTGGTGAGATCCTGTGTAGTACTCCCTTCTTTGAAGAATTTTTAGTGTTACCAAGACAAAACGGGTAGTTGGAATGGCTATAAAGGTGGAAATTAACCCTTCACAGTCACAATAATAAGAGTGTATTTGGATTTTTGCTAGAGAATGTGAATAAAATGTCTCCACTGATAGAAATGTTTTCCTTTTCTGAGTTCTAGAACTCCTGAAGATTTGCATCGCTCCCCAGCCTTTGATGTGTGTGTATATGCAGTTTCTATGGCAGCAGCGCACGCAGGGCTTTATAATGAGGGAGATACCACGCATCACAGCATACAGATAAAATATATATATCCAGGATGAGTGAAGCAATATCAGTAGAGCAGAGGTTATTTCTATAGTTTTTATCTTTGTTTTTTAGGTCATGCGATGCGGTTGGTTTTATTAATTTCAAATATGGCTGGAGCAGCTGAGCAAATCTTTACATATCTCTTTCTCCATTGATTCACAGACCAAATTAGCTGCAAATCTCAAAGCTGGCAAATCCATTCTATCAGTCTTAATTGCCAGTTTTAGATTTCCAAATCAAGCAATAGGCATAAAACCGTGTTTAATAGCTTCTACCAAGTCGATCTCGGTAACCTCCGACTTCATTAAGTTCACATTTTGTGTGACCGCTATAATTCACCCATTGAAATGCAACAGACTTCTAGAAAACAAAAAGAAGAAAAACTTACAGCTTCTGGACCCAAATGCAAAATCTCCAACAGGACTCCAAACCATCACAGGTCTTTAAAGGGGCTGTCCAGGATTTTAATATTGATGCCTATCCTTGGTGCTATCCTATCCTGTAGTCATCAGTCTATGATCAGTGGGGTGTGACTTCAATGTCTGATGAGTGGGGTGTGACTTCAATGTCTGATGAGTGGGGGTGTGACTTCAATGTCTGATGAGTGGGGGTGTGACTTCAATGTCTGATGAGTGGGGGTGTGACTTCAATGTCTGATCAGTGGGGGTGTGACTTCAGTATCTGATCGGTGAGGGTGTGACTTCAATGTCTGATCAGTGGGGTGTGAATTCAATGTCTGATCAGTGGGGGTGTGACTTCAATGTCTGATCAGTGGGGGTGTGACTTCAGTATCTGATCAGTGGGGGTGTGACTTCAGTATCTGATCAGTGGGGGTGTGACTTCAATGTCTGATCAGTGGGGGTGTGAATTCAATGTCTGATCAGTGGGGCTGTGGCTTCAGTATCTGATCAGTGGGGATGTGACTTCAATGTCTGATCAGTGGGGTTGTGACTTCAATGTCTGATCAGTGGGGCTGTGGCTTCAGTATCTAATCAGTGGGGCTGTGACTTCAATATCTGATCAGTGGGGCTGTGGCTTCAATGTCTGATCAGTGGGGCTGTGTCTTCAATGTCTGATCAGTGGGGGTGTGAATTCAATGTCTGATCAGTGGGGGTGTGACTTCAGTATCTGATCGTGAGGGTGTGACTTCAATGTCTGATCAGTGGGGTGTGAATTCAATGTCTGATCAGTGGGAGTGTGACTTCAATGTCTGATCAGTGGGGGTGTGACTTCAGTATCTGATCGGTGAGGGTGTGACTTCAATGTCTGATCAGTGGGGTGTAACTTCAATGTCTGATCGGTGAGGGTGTGACTTCAATGTCTGATCAGTGGGGGTGTGACTTCAATGTCTGATCAGTGGGAGTGTAACTTCAATGTCTGATCAGTGGGGGTGTAACTTCAATGTCTGATCAGTGGGGGTGTGACTTCAGTATCTGATCAGTGGGGGTGTGACTTCAATGTCTGATCAGTGGGGGTGTAACTTCAATGTCTGATCGGTGAGGGTGTGACTTCAATGTCTGATCAGTGGGGGTGTGACTTCAGTATCTGAATGGTGAGGGTGTGACTTCAATATCTGATCAGAGGGGGTGTGACTTCAATGTCTGATCAGTGGGAGTGTGACTTCAATGTCTGATCAGTGGGGGTGTAACTTCAATGTCTGATCAGTGGGGGTGTGACTTCAATGTCTGATCAGTGGGGGTGTAAGTTCAATGTCTGATCGGTGAGGGTGTGACTTCAATGTCTGATCAGTGGGGGTGTGACTTCAATGTCTGATCGGTGAGGGTGTGACTTCAATGTCTGATCAGTGGGGGTGTGACTTCAATGTCTGATCAGTGGGGGTGTGATTTCAATGTCTGATCGGTGAGGGTGTGACTTCAATATCTGATCAGTGGGCTGTGGCTTCAATGTCTGATCGGTGAGGGTGTGACTTCAATATCTGATCAGTGGGGCTGTGGCTTCAATGTCTGATCGGTGAGGGTGTGACTTCAATATCTGATCAGTGGGGCTGTGGCTTCAATGTCTGATCAGTGGGGGTGTGACTTCAATGTCTAATCAGTGGGGGTGTGACTTCAATGTCTGATCTGTGAGGTGTGACTTCAATGTCTGATCAGTGGGGCTGTGGCTTCAATGTCTGATCAGTGGGGGTGTGACTTCAATGTCTGATCGGTGAGGGTGTGACTTCAATGTCTGATGGGTGAGGGTGTGACTACAATGTCTGATGGGTGAGGGTGTGACTTCAATGTCTGATGGGTGAGGGTGTGACTTCAATGTCTGATCAGTGAGGTTGTGACTTCAATATCTGATCAGTGGGGCTGTGGCTTCAATGTCTGATCAGTGGGGGTGTGACTTCAATGTCTGATCGGTGAGGGTGTGACTTCAATGTCTGATGGGTGAGGGTGTGACTACAATGTCTGATGGGTGAGGGTGTGACTTCAATGTCTGATGGGTGAGGGTGTGACTTCAATGTCTGATCGGTGAGGGTGTGACTTCAATGTCTGATCGGTGAGGGTGTGACTTCAATGTCTGACCAGTGGGGCTGTGACTTCAGTATCTGATCAGTGGGGGAGTGACTTCAGTACCTGATCAGTGGGGGTGTGACTTCCATGTCTGATCAGTGGGGGTGTGACTTCAATGTCTGATCAGTGAGGGTGTGACTTCAATGTCTGATCAGTGGGGCTGTGGCTTCAATGTCTGATTAGTGGGGGTGTGACTTCAATGTCTGATCAGTGGGGTGTGGCTTCAATGTCTGATCAGTGAGGGTGTGACTCAATGTATCTGATGGTGAGGGTGTGACTTCAATGTCTGATGGGTGGTGTGACTTCAATGTCTGATCAGTGAGGGTTGTGACTTCAATATCTGATCAGTGGGGCGTGCTTCAATGTCTATTGGCTTCTCAATGTCTGATCAGTGGGGGTGTGACTTCAATGTCTGATCAGTGGGGTGTGTGACTTCAATGTCTGATCGTGAGGGTGTGACTTCAATGTCTGATCAGTGGGGTGTGACTTCAATGTCTGATCGGTGAGGGTGTGACTTCAATGTCTGATCGGTGAGGGTGTGACTTCAATGTCTGATCGTGTGAGGGTGTGATTCAATGTCTGATCAGTGGGGCTGTGACTTCAATATCTGATCAGTGGGGATGTGACTTCAATGTCGATCAGTGGGGTGTGACTTCAATTCTGATCAGTGGGGCGTGTGACTTCAATGTCTGATCAGTGAGGGTGTGACTTCAATGTCTGATCAGTGGGGCTGTGGCTTCAATGTCTGATCAGTGGGGGTGTGACTTCAATGTCTGATCATGGGGGTGTGACTTCAATGTCTGATCAGTGAGGGTGTGACTTCAGTATCTGATCGTGAGGGTGTGACTTCAATGTCTGATCAGTGGGGGTGTGACTTCAATGTCTGATCGTGAGGGTGTGACTTCAATGTCTGATCAGTGGGGCTGTGGACTTCAATGTCTGATAGTGGGGTGTGACTTCAATGTCTGATGAGTGGGGGTGTGACTTCAATGTCTGATCAGTGGGGTGTGACTTCAATGTCTGATCGGTGAGGGTGTGACTTCAATGTCTGATCAGTGGGGGTGTGACTTCAATGTCTGATCGGTGAGGGTGTGACTTCAATGTCTGATCGGTGAGGGTGTGACTTCAATGTCTGATCGTGAGGGTGTGACTTCAATGTCTGATCGTGAGGGTGTGACTTCAATATCTGATCAGTGGGGTGTGACTTCAATGTCTGATCGGTGAGGGTGTGACTTCAAATCTGATCAGTGGGCTGTGACTTTCAATGTCTGATCGTGAGGGTGTGACTTCAATATCTGATCAGTGGGGTGTGTGACTTCAATGTCTGATCAGTGGGGGTGTGACTTCAATGTCTGATCAGTGGGGTGTGACTTCAATGTCTGATCGTGAGGTTGACTTCAATGTCTGATCAGTGGGTGTGGACTTCAATGTCTGATCATGGGGCTTGACTTCAATGTCTGATCGTGAGGGTGTGACTTCAATGTCTGATGGTGAGGGTGTGACTACAATGTCTGATGGTGAGGGTGTGACTTCAATGTCTGATGGTGAGGGTGTGACTTCAATGTCTGATTGGTTTTCAATGTCTGATGTGGGGTGTGACTTCAGTATCTGATCAGTGGGCTGTGGCTTCAATGTCTGATCAGTGGGGGTGTGACTTCAATGTCTGATCGTGAGGGTGTGACTTCAATGTCTGATGTGAGGGTGTGACTTCAATGTCTGATGGTGAGGGTGTGCTTCAATGTCTGATTGAAGGGTGTGACTTCAATGTCTGATCAGTGGGGTGTGCTTCAATGTCTGATCGGTGAGGGTGTGACTTCAATCGATCGGCATTGACTTCAATGTCTGATGGGTGTGACTTCAGTATCTGATCAGTGGGGTGTGACTTCAATGTTGATCTGAGTACTCAAGTTTATCATGAGGTGTGACTTCAATGTCTGATCAGTGGGGGTGTGACTTCAATGTCTGATCAGTGAGGGTGTGACTTCAATGTCTGATCAGTGGGTCTGTGACTTCAATGTCTGATTCAGTGAGGGGTGTGACTTCAATGTCTGATCAGTGGGGCTGTGGCTTCAATGTCTGATCAGTGGGGTGTGACTTCAAGTCTGCTCAGTGGGGTGTGACTTCAATGTCTGATTGTGAGGGTGTGACTTCAGTATCTGATCGGTGAGGGTGTGACTTCAATGTCTGATCAGTGAGGTGTGACTTCAGTGTCTGATCAGTGAGGGTGTGACTTCATGTCTGATCAGTGGGGCTGTGGCTTCAATGTCTGATCAGTGAGGGTGTGACTTCAAGTACTGATCATGGGGGTGTGACTTCAATGTCTGATCAGTGAGGTGTGACTTCAATGTCTGATCAGTGGGGTGTGACTTCAATGTCTGATCAGAGAGGAGTGTGACTTCAATGTCTGATCAGTGGGGCTGTGGCTTCATGTCTGATCGTGAGGGTGTGACTTCAGTATCTGATCGTGAGGGTGTGACTACAATGTCTGATTGGTGAGGTGTGACTTCAGTATCATGAAAGTGGGGCTGTGGCTTCAATGTCTGATCAGTGGGACTGCGGCTTCAATGTCTGATCGTGAGGGTGTGACCTCAGTATCTGACCAGTGGGGCTGTGGCTTCAATGTCTGAATCAGTGAGGTTGTTGATTTCATGCTCTGAACAGTAGGGCTGTGAGCTTCAATGTCTGATCAGTGAGGGGTGACTTCAATGTCTGATCATTGAGGTGTGACTTCATTCTGACATGGGGTGTGACTTCATGTCTGATCAGTGGGGCTGTGGACTTCAATATCTGATCAGTGAGGGTGTGACTTCAATATTGATCAGTGGGGTGTGACTTCAATGTCTGATCTGGTGAGGGTGTGACTTCAGTATCTGATCAGTGGGGTGTGCTTCAATTCTGATCAGTGGGACTGTGAGCTTCAATGTCTGATCGTGAGGGTGTGACTCAGTATCTGACAGTGGGCCGGTGGCTTCAATGTCTGATCAGTGGGGTGTGAATTCAATGTCTTGAACGAGGTGTGACTTCAGTTGATCAGTGGAGGTGTGGACTTCAATGTCTGATCAGTGGGGCTGTGACTCAATGACTGATCAGTGAGGATGGCCTTAGATACTGATCGGGTGGACAATACAATGTCTGATTGGTGAGGGTGTGACTTCAGTTTCTGATAGAGGGCGCTGTGACTCAAGTACTGATCAGTGGGACGGGTGCTTCAATGTCTGATCAGTGGGGTGTGACTATATCACATGGGGACAATTGATCAGTGGGTGTGATTCAATTCTAACAGTGAGGCTGTGAGCTTCAACATCTGATCAGTGGGGTTGTGACTTCAATGTCTGATCGCTGAGGGTGTGACTTCAGTTCAACGTGGGGGTATCATGATATCAGTGAGGTGTGCCGAGACATTCTCAATATCTGATCAGGGGTGTAAAGACTTCAATGTCTGATCGGTGAGCTGGACCTCAATGCTGATCAGGGGGGTGACAAATTGCAATTCAATGTCTGATCGGTGAGGGTTGCTTCAGTATCTTCATGGGGGTGACTCAATATTGATCAGTGGGGTGGACTTCAATGTCTGATCGGTGGGTGGACTCAGTATTATATGGGGGTGTGACTTCATTCTGATCAGGGGTGTGACTTCAGTATTGATATGAGGTTGCCTTTAATGTCTGACGGGGTGCGCACAACTTCAATGTCGATCGGGAGGTTGATTCAGTTTCGATAGAGGGGTGTGACTTCAGTACTGTCAGTGGGGGGTGATTCATGTTACATGGGTGACTTCATCTGATCAGTGAGGTGGGATTCATGTCTAATCGCTGAGGTGGACTTACATCTGATCAGTGAGGTTGTGACTTCAATGTCTGATCGCTGGGGTGTGACTTCAACATCTGATCAGTGAGGTTGTGACTTCAATATTGATCGTGTAGAATGACTTCATGTCTGATCGGTGCCTTGCAACTCAATGTCTGATCGGTGCACTTGCAACTCATGTCTGATCGGTGAGGGTGCGATCTCAATGTCTGATTGGTGAGGGTGCGACTTCAATGTCTGATCGGTGGATTGTGACTTCAATGTCTGATTGGTGAGTGCACTTCAATGTCTGATGGTGGGATTGTGACTTCAATGTTGATGTGGGGGTTTTCTCAGGCTGAAGAGGTGTGATATCAATTCGATGTTGGGTGACTTAGTGATGATCGATGAGGTTTGACTTCAATGTCTATTTGGGCGTGTGCCTTCAATGTCTGATTGGTGAGGGTGTCATATCAATGTCTGTTGATAAGGGTGCAGCTTCATGTCTGGTAAGTGGGGTTTGCCTTCAATGTCTGTCGTGAGGGAATAACTTCAATGCCCGATCGATGCACTTGCAACTTCAATGTCTGATCAGTGGGATTGTGACTTCAATGTCTGATCGTGAGGGTGTGACTTCAATGTCTGATTGATGAGGGTTTATCTTCAATGTCTGATCATGGAGTGTGACTTCAATGTCTGATCAGTGGGGTGTGACTTCAATGTCTGATCAGTGAGGTTGTGACATCAAGTCTGATCATTGGGACTTCAGTGTCTGATTGGTGAATTTGTGACTTCAATGTCTAATCGGAGGCGGTGTGACTTCAATGTCTGATCGGTGAGGGTGTGATTTCAATGTCTAATCGGTGGGGATTGTGACTTCAATGTCTGCTCAGTGCGGGGTTACTTCAATGTCTGGTGAGGGTGTGACTTCAATGTCTGATCGGTGAGGGTGTGACTTCAGTGTCTGATCAGTGAGGGTGTGATTCAGTGTCTGATCAGTGAGGGTGTGACTTCAATGTCTGATTGGTGGGGGTTTGTCTTCAATGTCTGAACAGTGATGGTGTGACATCAAAGTCTGATCTTTGGGGGGTGACTTCAATGTCTGATCAGTGAAGGTGTGACTTCAATGTATGATCAGTATGGGGTGTGACTTCAGTCTGATCATGAGTGTGACTTCATTGTCTGATCGGTGGGGTGCAGGTGTTGCATCCTCACTGATCAGACATGATGACCTATCCTAAGTGTTAATGTCCTGGACAACCCCTTTAGTAGTAATAGTCTTTTTCTATAGGGCAAAGGGACCTTTTGGTGCCCCTTAGTCTCCAGGGCCCGAGTGCGTTTGCAACCCCTATACTGGAGGACTGGAGGATTCCCATACTCATGATTGCTTGTGCTCTCAGTGCTCTGAATCCCTGTGACCAGGAACATATTACTGTTGAATTTTGGCATAAGCCCACTGAGCGATAGCTGCTAATTAAGAGTTAATCCAACCTTGAGTTACCCTTTCCTTGGAAGGAGTTTCCAGAAGCCCATCACATCTTAGAAGAATCTTTGAAGGTGGATAGGAGTCACTTTTCACCATTTTTTTTTTCCCCCATTGATCATTGCCTTTAAATAATAAAATATCCATACAGACACAGGTGTCTTCAATGAGAGCTCAGGTGATGGCACATTCTCCACAGCCATCTCTCGGCAGAGTATCTTTGTACCTGTGGCCGGTATCACGTGGGTAATTCACGTCATGGATTTCCAACCAAGTGGCAGCAAACGAGAAACGCTAAAACCAAAAGTTTCGGATAGCATTCCCCTGTCGTGTGTGGCTACCAATATAAAGGACACGGTGGCCTTCTGGTGTCTACAGTGGTTGTAGCAAAGCTGATTGTGCCATTTGGAACAGTACTTTTATCAGGATGATCCACCATGGGATCGTGTATTGGATTGCACGGCGTGTCGTAGCACGCGGACCCTCTGCACCTTGTTTGGATGCCCCTACGATAACTGTACGGGTTGGATAATACAAGTGCGTGACTTGATAAGGCGAAATCACAGTTGTCATAGCAGCACGCTAGAAACGACAGCGAGGGACGGGTACTTCAGGCTTAGGTTATAGCGGGGACATATACTGGGGAAATTAGAGCTGGATGGAATAAATATAGCAGGGTAGAGCATAGACATATAGCACGCTATAAACATTTATCACAGTGCCCGGCATTATCGTCACCCCACCGTCCCCTCATCTCACACCGTCTGAATCGAGCTTTCTATTCCAGTCACACCGCGCTCCAGGCCCCGGATCACAAGATTCATTATTATGGGCTGTAGCCGGCAGAATCTCAGGGAAGATTTAAGGAGGCTTTAAATGGATAATAAAACCCTCTTCTCACTGCCAGTAAGAACCTCACAAGGAGCCGCAAAGCAGGGATGAAGCAGAGGAAGAGGAGGAAGAGGAGCAAAACAAAGGAAACCCGGAGAGTGACTGCACAACAAACTACAAAGATAGACAGATAGATAGATAATAGATAGATAGATAGATAGATAGATAGATAGATAGATAGATGATAGATAACAGATAGATAGAAGATAGATAACAGATAGATAATAGACAGATAGATAATAGATAGACAGATAGATAAAAGATAGATAGATAATAGATATATAATAGATGGATAATAGACAGATAGATAAAAGATAGATAATAGATAGATAGATAATATACAGATAGATAATAGATATAGATAATAGATAGATAGATAGACAGATAGATAATATTTAAATAGATAGATAGATAGATAAATAGATAGATAATAGATAGACAGATAGATTATAGATATAGATAGATAATAGATAGATAAATAGATAATAAATAGATAATAGACAGATAGATAATAGACAATAGATAGAGATAGATGGATAGTAGACAGATAGATAGATAGATAGATAGATAGATAGATAGATAATAGACAGATACAGAGATAGATACATAGATAACAAATAGATAGATAGATAGATAGATAGATAATAGATGGATAATAGATAGACAGATTGATAATATAGATAGATAATAGACAATAGATAGAGATAGATGGATAGTAGACAGATAGATAATAGATAGCTAGATAGATAGATAATTGATAGAAAGATAGCTAGATAGATATATAGATAGCTAGATAGATAGATAGATAGATAGATAGATAGATAGATAGATAGATAGATATATGGGATAGATAGATAGATAGATAGATAGATAGATAGATAGATAGATAGATGGATAATACACAATAGATGGATAATAGATAGATAATAAATAGATAGGTTTATAGATAATATATAGATAAATAGAAGAATAGATAATAATACATAGATAATGGATAGATAATAGCTAGATAATATATAGATAGATAATGGATAGATAGATAGATAGATAGATAGATAGATAGATTAATAGATAGATAATATATAGATAGATAATAAATAGATAGATGGATAATAGATAGAAAGATAGATAATAGAAGAATAGATGATAGATAGATAAATAATAGATAGGTGATAAATAGATAATAAATAGATAGAGAATAGATGGATAATAGATAGATAGATAGATAGATAGATAGATAGATAGATAGATAGATAGATAGATAGATAGATAGATAGATAATAAATGTAAATACCCGGGTAACATCCTCAATAACAGTAGGTATTATTACGGATTCTGTTCCAATCTGAGACCACCCATTAAATTAACTAACTGGTAAATTGACCTTCTTCATATTTAATATTTCATCTGCTTTGTCGTGCACTCAATACTCAATGTTCCTATTTGTTCCCTACATGTTTAATCCTACATAGCGATAACCAGCAGCTATATTATGGACTCCTGGTTGACTTGGAGGATGCCTATGAATTTTCTGTGCCACACGTGTAATATTTTCTATGGTGTCTATACACCTCTGTAATATATATAGATATATATGTGTATACTTCTATATGGCAGCCCGTTGGCTTCACAAGGTGAGCAGTTCCGCGTGACACGTGAGTGTTTTTTGTCGCACGTGCATGCATGCCCGCCAGTGTGGGAATGTGTACACGTGTAGCGTGTGGACACATGAGGACAGGAGAGGCTGCAGACATGATATACGCCGTATACCGCACATATACACATAGGTTACAGCTGGCTACTTACTTGTTTGCATTTTCTCCCCGTCTGCTTGACATACAATTCCTATACCCAATCTCCAGTAACCCTCGCCACACACCACATTGCCTTTATTTACTGCATCACGTAATAAGGGATAATTTGTGGGTCCCCCTGTGTTCTCCACATGGCGCCCCTCACCGCACCCCTCATCCAACACCTGCATCACCATAAAGCGGGAATATTTTTTAGCTTTTAGTTTATTCCATTGTCTTTTCTGCTATTACCTCCGCCATGCACTTTTCCTTCATCCCTTCTGCACACCGTTTGCTTTCTGCTTCATCCGGCCCCATTTTCACACCTTTAACCCTATCATCTTGGCTGCCATTAACCATTTAGATGCCCTCGTAGACTGAGCATGTCTTACCTGCAGCATCACTTTGTAATGCTCCTCTGGTTTCCGAACCACACACATGTTACATCCCATGTTAGCTTGAAGAGGGTGTAAGTCTGTGATGGAAGGGGGCTGAACACCCCCCAATCTTGTATGATCGCCAGTCAAAGATGTCTATTCAATTCCCTGTCTACTGGATCCGAGTGTAATTGAGGGGGACCCAGATGAGAAGTGTAATATCCGTTAATTATCCATCCAAAGGGACCAGGTAATCCATGGCGGGCACAGACTGGCAGACCGGGGGGAGGTTTGACATTGGGAGGATAAAACCAGTAGCTGCCCCCCTCATCTTCCAAAAAAGGGGTGCACCTTCTCCTCCCTCCCCCTATGAAGTAGTCTCTTCTCCAGGGCTGCCTTCCAATGCTACCCAAGAAAATGGGGTACCAGGACATAAATACCTGTGAAGAATAAGGTTCTTTTTCCAGATGCTATGGAGCTGGCGCTCAAGGTGGACGTCACATACGCTAGATCTTCATGCCACCTCCAGGCACACACATAGGGCTCTGAAGGCACCTGTGCTTAATGGGGCTGCTGCAGAACGCATACACATGCGTTCTCTCCTATGAGTATCTCCGAGCATCAGCATTGCTGGGAAGGAGGGTGGGAGAGCAGAAGAGGGATGGGGGAGCGAGAGGGAGGGAGAGCGGGAAAGGTAGCTAATAAATATGGATGGTCTTTGGTGTAGCACTCAGAGCCAATCTGTTAGACAGCCACGAAAACTGCTGAGAGTATTTCATCAGCAGCTCAGAGCTGTGGTCATGTAAGACATGGAAGGAAGGGGGTTACAGGATGAAGGAATGTAAGATGCGGAGGTGTATGGATAGCCAAGGAGCAATATAGCTCTGCAAACGGGAAAGTAGACAATAGAAGAGAAGAGAGCGTAGAAGCAAAATCGAAAACAACGCTACAAATGGGCAAAAATGTGATAATGTCATATAAGTAAGGAAAAAGATGGGGTTAAATGTCATATTCCTGTATGTATACACCCTGGTGGAGGTAGAGTGGACAATCGGTGCCCAACCAGGCATGTGGTACCCAACCACCTCACAGCAAAGTGGCCAGTCAACCAGATGGATCTCATGGCTGTCCATGATTAGCACATGCATTTTGGCTTACTATAGTCATATATATATATATACTGTATGTATATATGTATACCTGCGCACCTGAATCAGCTGTGGTATCCCCACAGTGTACACTGTAATCTGCTGATGTACGTAGGACAGTGATGTGGTTGATGTCTGCTGTCAGGTTTGGAAAGTAGGGATAGCGGCTGTGGGGATGATAGATGTTTTAAATTTTTTTTATTTTACTCACTTATATAGTGCCATTATCGCCACAGTGCTTTACAGACATTATCGGCACTGACTGGGGGCACATGCAGGTTGGGGGCTATAGAACTTCATAAAGTGGGTATGGAAAGTATTCAGGCCCCTTTAAATTTTTCACTCTTTGTTTCATTGCAGCCATTTGGTAAATTCAAAAAAGTTCATTTTTTTCTCATTAATGTACACTCTGCACCCTATCTTTACTGAAAAAAACAGAAATGTAGAAATTTTTGCAAATATATTAAAAAAGAAAACTGAAATGTCACATGGTCATAAGTATTCAGACCCTTTGCTCAGACACTCATATTTACGTCACATGCTGTCCATTTCCTTGTGATCCTCCTTGAGATGGTTCTACTTCTTCATTGGAGTCCAGCTGTGTTTAATTATACTCATAGGACTTCATTTGTAAAGGCGCACACCTGTCTATATAAGACCTCACAGCTCACAGTGAATGTCAGACCAAATGAGAATCATGAGGTCAAAGGAACTGGCCAAGGAGCTCAGAGACAGAATTGTGGCAAGGCACAGATCTGGCAAAGGTTACAAAAGAATTTCTGAATTCCTCAAGGTTCCTAAGAGCACAGTGGCCTCCATAATCCTTAAATGGAAGAAGTTTGGGACAACCAGAAGTCTTCCTTGACCTGGCCATCCAGCCAAACTTAGCAATCGTGGGAGAAGAGCCTTGGTGAGAGAGATAAAGAAGAACCCCAAGATCACTGTGGCTGAGCTCCACAGTTGCAGTAGGAAGATGGGAGAAAGTTCCACAAAGTCAACTATCACTGCAGCCCTCCACCAGTAAGGCCTTTATGGCAGAGTGGCCCAAAGGATCCTCTCCTCAGTGCAAGACATATGAAAACCCGCATAGAGTTTGATAAAAAAAACACATGAAGGACTCCCAGACTATGAGAAATAAGATTCTCTGGTCTGATGAGATGAAGATAGAACTTTTTGGTGATAATTGTAAGCGGTATGTGTGGTGAAAACCAGGCACTGCTAATCACCAGCCCAATACAATCCCAACAGTGAAACATGGTGGTGGCAGCATCATGCTATGGGGGTGTTTTCAGCTGCAGGGACAGGACGACTGGTTGCAATGGAAGGAAACATGAATGCGGCCAAGTACAGAGATATCCTGGATGAAAACCTCTTCCAGAGTGCTCTAGACCTCAGACTTGGCCGAAGGTTCACCTTCCAACAAGACAATGACCCTAAGCACACAGCTAAAATAACAAAGGAGTGGATTCAGAACAACTCTGTGACCATTCTTGACTGGCCCAGCCAGAACCCTGACCTAAACCCAACTGAGCATCTCTGGAGAGACCTGAAAATGGCTGTTCACCAACGTCACCATCCAACCTGACGGAACTAGAGAGGATCTGCCAGGAAGAATGGCAGAGGATCCCCAAATCCAGGTGTGAAAAACTTGTTGCATCATTTCCAAGAAGACTCATGGCTGTACTAGCTCATCAAAAGGAGCTTCTACTCAGTACTGAGCTAAGGGTCTGAAAACTTATGACCATGTGAGATTTCAGCTTTTCTTTTTTAATAAATTTGCAAAAATTTCTACATTTCTGTTTTTTTTTCAATCGAGATGGGGTGCAGAGTGTACATTAATGAGAAAAAAATGAACTTTTTTGAATTTACCAAATAGCTGCAATGAAACAAAGAATGAAAATTTAAAGGGGTCTGAATACTTTCCGTACCCACTGTATCATAGTTCTCTTTCTTGAAGTCTATGGCATGCGCTCACATACTGCGCTGCTCTCTCCCCTGCACTCACATACTGTGCTGCTCTCTCCCTCGCGCTCACATATTGCTCTGCTCTCTCCTCTGTGCTCACATACTGCCCTTCTATCTTCTCACTGCTCACATACTGTGCAGTTCTTTCCCCGCGCTCACATACTGTGCTGCTCTCTCCCTGCGCTCCCATACTGTGCTGCTGTCTCCCCTGCACTCACATACTGTGCTGCTCTCTCCCTCGTTCTCACATATTGCTCTGCTCTCTCCTCTGCACTCACATACTGCCCTGCTCTCTCCCCCGCGTTCTCATTCTCTGCTGATATCTTGGCATCTCCCCCATGTGAGCAGGTTGCAAGATGCAGTAACGGACCGGAGGCAGAGCAAGGGTTAATGTGGGGTTTAATTTAACAGTGGATACTCCACGCAGGGAGAAGTAGAGGTAGGGTTGAAATGAGAAGGGCTTTTGCAACTTGGGAAAAACAGGTGCGGGTAAATGAGGCAAAAAGTACAGAGTTAATAGACTTATCAGTCCGGCGACGTCAGAAGTTGGGCTTCTGGATGCAAACGGTGGCGCCAAGGTCGTGGCGCGTGAGGGGTTTGGAGTAGTCCTGGGGAAGATGGCATCATGGATCCTGGCAGCGGCGGTGATTCCTCATGGTCCTGATGGGGGTCCTGGGTCCGGAAGGTGAAGAAAGTCTTCAACCCTGGCATAGTCTAGCGCAACTCACCGGTTGTATGTGGGCTTGTCAGGAAACAGTTCACAGCGAGTCACCCGGCTCCTCCTGCGCGCTGCACATTCCCGCCAAGACTGACTGGTTTCCTGAGCGCCGCAGCTTTTTTAGCTTAGTCGCACCCCCTATCACTGAATGCAAAGGTCGGTCCGGGGCCTTAAGCTTTCCCCCGTGCAACAGAAGTGACAGCCTCGACAGTTCCGGATCCGACACGGAAAAGGTATGCCTGACCCAGTTTTTCACCTTACACCCGCATTCACATACTGCACTGCTATCTCCCCAGTGCTCACGTACTGTGCTGCTATCTCCCCGCACTCACATACTGTGCTGCTCTCTCCCCTGTGCTCACATACTGCGCTGCTCTCTCCCCTCTGCGCACATACTGTGCTGCTCTCTCCCCTGCGCTCCCATACTGTGCTGCTGTCTCCCCAGTGCTCACATACTGTGCTGCTCTCTCCCCAGTGCTCACATACTGTGCTGCTCTCTCCCCAGTGCTCACATACTGTGCTGCTGTCTCCCCAGTGCTCACATACTGCATACCTCCCAACTTTTGAAGATAGGAAAGAGGGACAAGGGTTGCGGCATGCTACTCGCGCCATGGCAAATTTAGGCCACACCCTGACCACACCCATTTCACAACTAGTCACACCCATGTCCACGCCCCAACCACACCCATTTAGCACTGGTGATCACACTGACTGGTACTGAGTGCACAGTGACTGGTACTGTGGGCACACTGGTACTGAGTAAAAGAAAGACAAGAGAGAGAAAAAAGAAAACAGAGAGAAAGAAAGGAGAGAGAAAGAAAGAACAGAGAGAGAAAGAGGGGAAAGCAAGAAAGAACAGAGAGAAAGTAGAGAGAGAAAGAAATAAACAAAGGGGAAAGAAAGAACAGAGAGAGAGAAAAAACAAAGAGGGGAAAGAAAGAACAGAGACGGAGAAAGAAAGAGGGGAAAGAAAGAACAGAGAGGGAGTGAGAAAGAAAGAGGGGAAAGAAAGAACAGAGAGAGAAAGAAAGAAAGACGGGAAAGAAAGAACAGAGAGAGAAAGAAAGACGGGAAAGAAAGAACAGAGTGAAAGAAAGAGGGGACAGAAAAACAGAGAGAGAAAAAAGAAAAAGGGGAAAGAAAGAACAGAGAGGGAGAGAGAAAGAAAGAGGGGAAAGTAAGAACAGAGAGAGAAAGAAAGACCGAGGGGGAAAGAAAGAACAGAGAGAGAAAAAAAGAAAGCAAGAAAGAAAGAGGGGAAAGAAAGAACAGAGAGAGAAAGAAAGAACAGAGAGGGAGAGAGAAACAAAGAGGGGAAAGAAAGAACAGAGAAAGAAAGAAAGACAGAGGGGGAAAGAAAGAACAGAGAGAGAAAAAAGAAAGAAAGAACAGAGAGAGAAAGAATGAAAGAGGGGAAAAAAAGAACAGAGAAAGAGAAAGAAAGAGGGGAAAGAAAGAAAGAACAGAGAGAAAGAAAGAGGGGAAAGTAAGAACAGAGAGAGAAAGAAAGACAGAGGGGGAAAGAAAGAACAGAGAGGGAGAGAGAAAGAAAGAGGGAAAAGAAAGAACAGAGAGAGAAAGACAGAGGGGGAAAGAAAGAAAGAGAGAGAGAAAGAAAGAAAGAATAGAGAGAGAAATAAAGAAAGAGGGAAAAGAAAGAACAGAGAGAGAAAGAAAGAACAGAGAGGAAGAGAGAAAGAAAGAGGGGAAAGAAAGAACAGAGAGAGAAAGAAAGACAGAGGGGGAAGAAAGAACAGAGAGAGAAAGAAAGAAAGAATAGAGAAAGAAAGAAAGAGGGAAAAGAAAGAACAGAGAGAGAAAGAAAGAAAGAAAGAAAGAAAGAGGGGAAGGAAAGAAAGAAAGAACAGAGAGAGAGAAAGAAAGAAAGAGGGGAAAGAAAGAATGAACAGAGAGAGAGAAAGAAAGAAAGAGGGGAAAGAACAGGAGAGAGAGAAAAAAGAAAGAAAGAGGGGAAAGAAAGAACAGAGAGATAGAGAGAAAGAAAGAAACAGAGAGAGAGAAAGAAAGAACAGAGAGAGAAAGAAAGAGGGGACAGAAAAAAAGAACACAGAGAAAGAATAGAGGAAAGAAAGAAAGAGGGGAAAGAAAGAGAAAGAAAGAACAGAGAGAAAGAGAAAGAAAGAGGGGAAAGAATGAACAGAGAGAGAAAGAAAGAGAAAGAAAGAACAAAGATAGAAAGAAAGAGGGGAAAGAAAGAACAGAGAGAAAGAAAGAAAAGAAGAGAGAGAGAAAGAAAGATGGGAAAGGAAGAAAGAACAGAGAGAGAGAAAGAAAGAGGGGAAAGAAAGAGAAAGAAAGAACAGAGAGAAAGAAAGAGGGGAAAGAAAGAAGAGAAAAAGAAAGAAAGGGGAAAGAAAGAACAGAGAGATAGAAAGAGGGGAAAGAAAGAACAGAGAGAAAGAAAGAAAAAGAACAGAGAGAAAGAAAGATGGGAAAGAAAGAACAGAGAGAAAGAAAGAAAGAACAGCGAGAAATAAAGAACAGAGTGATATAAAGAAAGAGGGGAAAGAAAGAACAGAGAAAGAAAGAAAAAGAACTGAGAGAAAGAAAGATGGGAAAGAAAGAAAGATGGGAAAGAAAGAACAGAGAGAAAGAAAGAAAGAACAGCGAGAAAGAAAGAACAGAGAGATAGAAAGAAAGAGGGGAAAGAAAGAACAGAGAGAAAGAAAGAAAAAGAACAGAGAGAAGAAAGATGGGAAAGAAAGAAAGATGGGAAAGAAAGAAAGAACAGAGAAAGAAAGAAAGAACAGAGAGAGAGAAAGAAACAGAGAGAGAAAGAAATAAAGATTCTATAAAGATACTATAGCAGCCCGGCTCCCATTGTAGTGCCCAACTCCCAGTGCAGGACATATCATGATCCGCTCACATGGCCGACATCCCCGATTCCAAGGTGATCCCACTGTCCGCGCTGTCACAGGAGGACATGGTGATGGATCTGAAGCATTCCCTGAAGTGCCTCCATGGTTCCGTAACAATCTCCTCCCGAAATTACCTAATTTCCGGTCATCTTCCAGTACGTCACTTCTGGTGGAACATCACGTGCGAGTTTTAAAGTGCTCCTCGGGGCTCCGGCATGTACTCCTGTGTCCACAGGAAAAGCTCCAGGCCAGGACAGCGGGGCAGACTCTCAAAATCGAGAGTGTCCCACTGAATTCGGGACGGTTGGGAGGTATGAATGCTCCCCACCATACACCTTGTACACGCACGGCTCTGCACACCTCATACACACACGGTTCTGCTTTGTATGCCTCGTACACACACGGCTCCGCTCCGTCTAACTCGCACACACAAGGATCCACTCAGTATACACATGACTCCACTCCATACACCTTGTACACACGCAGCCACGCTTTGTACACCTTGTACACACACGACTCCACTCCGTAAACCTTGTACACATGCAGCTTTGCAGCATACACCTCGTACACACGCGGTTCTGCTCCGCACACCTCGTACACACGCGGCTCCACTACATACACACAAGGCTCCACTCTGTACACATACGGCTCTGCTCCGCTGTGTACACACGGCTCAAGTACGGAGCCCGGTGTGTACGGAGCTGAGTGGCTCAGCTCCGTACACTTCGTACACACAGGGCTCCGTTTCGTACACACACAGCACTGCTACATCCACCTCATACACACGGCTCCGCTCCGTAAACCTCGTACACACGCAGCGTGGCTCGGATCCGTGCACCTCGTACATGTGCGGCTCGGCTCCGTGCACCTCGTACAGACACACGGCTCCGCTCCATCCAACTGGTACACACACGGCTCTGCTACATCCAACTCATACACAAAAGGCTCCGCTCTGTACACACTACAGCACTGCTACATCCACCTCGTACACGCGCGGCTCCGATCCGTGCACCTCGTATACGCGAGGCTCCGCTCCGCGCACCTCATACACATGCGGCTCGACTCCGTGCACCTCGTGCACGCGCGGCTCCACTCCGTGCACCTCGTGCACGCGCGGCTCCACTCCGTGCACCTCGTGCACGCGCGGCTCCACTCTGTGCACCTCGTACAGACACATGGCTCTGCTCCATCCAACTCGTACAAGCACGGCTCTGCTACATCCAACTCGTACACACAAGGCTTCGCTCTGTACACACTACAGCACTGATACATCCACCTCGCTACATCCACCTCGTACACGCGCGGCTCCGCACCATGCACCTCGTACACGCGCTGATCCGCTCCCTGCACCTTGTACACGTGCGGCTCCGCTCCATCCAACTCGTACACACACGGCTCTGCTACATCCAACTCGTACACACAAGGCTCCGCTCCGTACACCTCGTGCACACTACAGCACTGCTACATCCACCTCGCACACGCGCGGCTCCGCTCCGTACACCACGTACACGCGCGGCTCCGCTCCGTGCACCTCGTACACGCACGGCTCCGCTCCATACACCTCGTACACACATGGCTCTGCTCCGTACACCTCGTACACGCACGGCTCCGCTCCATACACCTCGTACACACATGGCTCTGCTCCTTACACCTTGTACATACACGACTCTGCTACATCCAACTTGTACACACTACAGCACTGCTACATCCACACTGTAAACCCCTCCTGACCCCCAAACACAAACTTACCCTCATCCAGCACCATGACAACCATCACAGCTGACTAGTAAACAGAAACTCTGCACTCAACTTCAGAAGTAGTTTGCCAGAGCGTGACACCAGCCTTCTGACCGTCGTTTTCACCTAAAGGTGACTGTATCTTTCACCCTGGCCAGTTGCCTCGTTTATGTCCAGGCTCCACATGATTCCGGCTTCCTTTAAGCAAGTGTCCATATTTGAAACATTATACTGGGTAGCTGACGAAGGTCTTAGGACCGAAATGTTCTACCTGTATACTACTGTTTGGACCTTTTTAAAGTTTTTCACCTTGCAAACTACTTCTGAAGTTGAGTGCAGAGTTTCTGTTTACTAGTCTATGGTTTGGGCCTTTACTCTTGCACCATTTTGGGGCTGTGCATACGTTTCTCTATATCAACCATCACAGCAGAGTTCTGCACACAGCGAGGACACTGATCATGTGACCCCTGACTCCTCCTCTCCTGTGACCTCATCACAGGTCCTGTGGGCACAGAAGAGTACAGCATAGCAGCGTCATTGCTAGCTGTAAGAGGCTGAGCTGTAGAGAAAGGGAGGGCGAGGATGGGTGCATGGGGGGTGTGGCGGCTCATCTTACTGTGGGAAACATAGCGTCCGAGGCATGACAGCGGGAGGGGGGGTCAGAATCGGGACTGTCCCCCTCAATTCGGGACAGTTGGGAGGTGTGAACTGTGCTGCTATCCCCCCAGTGATCACATACTGTGCTGCTCTCTCCCCTGCGCTCACATACTGTGCTGCTATCACCCCCGCGTTCACATACTGTGCTGCTATCTCCCTCCTGCTCAAGTACTGCGGTGCTATTTTGTCCGTGCTCATGTGTGGCCCAGCTGCGCTTGGTACACATGTTCCCTGGAGAATGCACAGAAAGGTAATCACAAATATCTGATAAGCACACAACACTTGACATTTTTTCCTGGTTCCACCAGAGGGAGCCCTTGAGACAGCAGTGAGCAAAAGACAATCTAGCTGAACGCTAGAGGAGTCGTTGGTGTTACCTCAGGGAGAGCAGACACGACATCTCTGCACGGAGTTACCACATGAGAAGCTGACATCTACTGCTGCCTGTGCT
The DNA here is from genome assembly GCA_033576555.1 of Oophaga sylvatica. Lineage (NCBI taxonomy): Eukaryota > Metazoa > Chordata > Amphibia > Anura > Dendrobatidae > Oophaga > Oophaga sylvatica. The sequence continues at coordinate 142,146,629 of JARQOD010000008.1, read as the reverse complement.
CATATTAAGGTGTGTGTAGGACGACAGGCGAGTGGACAAAAGGAGAGAGTGACTGAGGCGTTGTAGCAACATTTGCTGTCTCCACTCTGCTTAACTGGACGCCGGGTCCAAAGCCTTGCTAGAACTTTCACGGCTAGTGGGAGAAAACCGGAATCCCTGCTGGACTTCAGGTCGCAGAGGGGCCCTTCAGTGCTGATACGTAACCGGGGTTAGGAAGATGGGAGTCTGGCAGGTACAGCCATAGAGACACTGTTCTGTCCACAAAAAGACCTCGTCACAAGATCAGCTGGGCATAGAAATGAGAAGGAGTTAAACTTAAGGTACTGCCACACTACACAATCCCGCTAGAGATCTCGTTAGCGTCGCATACTAATGAGATCGCTAGCGGGATTGTTTCTATATCGCTAGTAGCTACCTAACTTAGCGATGTCGTTAAGGACGCTATCGCAGTTAGCGATCTCCTTAACGACTTTAGCGGTACAAAAGTACCGCTAAATCGCTAAGAAAAGGTGCTACACTTAGCGATTATACTTACCCAGCGGGAGCGCCGGCGATAAAATAGGGTCTGGAACGATTCCAGCGACGAGCGAGATCACAGCAGGAAGCTCGTCGCTGGCAGCTGCCGCACACAACAACATCGCTAACGGGATCGCTAAATAGTGACGTTTTTTAGCGATCCCGTTAGCGATGTTGTTTAGTGTGGCATACCCTTTAGCTTCATGCAGGTTGGAAACTCACACATTAAGAAATAAGGAGGCCTTAAACCTACACAGTGATTACCTGGATGTGCATCCTCCACCCTGAGCAGCTTCCCGGGACATACCTGCAAATACCATCAGTAAAGGTATGGAAAGAGACTGACTTGTGTGTGTGTCTGACTTCTTGCCTGCACCCTGCACCGCCATATACTTAGAGGGACTAGTCTTACCTGTGGAAGACTTAACATCTTGCTGCCCAGTAACACCCCTCTGAGGATTTACCCTGCAGCGCTGGTCATCCTGATCAGAAACCACAGGTGGCGTCACGAACTATTACTACAATCCCCTGTAAATATCCCCCTTTGAATGAGCGCCCAGGGCAACGGACCGAGCTGTGCTACTTGTGACATTCCCCATAGACTTCAACGGGCTCGGTGCCGAGTACCCCATAACCCTGGTGTTGTGCGACTCATCTTTGGCGTCACGAACAGGATAAGAAGCTTACTATTTGTGAGTCCTGTGTGCCTAATTGGACTGTTTTTGTGCAAAAAGACTGTGTTGCTGTTTTGTGATTTTTGGCGCCATTGCCCGCCAAAGTACAGCGCTACAGCGCAAAGAGAAGGGGCGTACCTGCAGAAAGCGCGCGGAGTCCCGGACACGCCCCCAACACTGACGCGGCGGCAGGTCCTGACATCGCTGTGCCCGGAGAGCTGCAGCCTTCAGGAAAAGGTAGGTCACGCTGAACTAGGGGGGGCGCAGACATGTCGCAGCCACAAGCTGACAGCGCGGCCCAGAGTGACCACTCCAATGACTTACCCGCCGGCGCTGCAGCGCAGGATGGAATTGCTGGCCCCTCACCAGGTCTGGTGGCCCCGATAATACCGCTGATGCTCCCATACCTGCCTGGAGCAAAGTGGCTCCCTCAGTATAGCGGTAAGCCGGATACCCTGTCAGGGTTCAAGCGCAAAATATGCAGCATAATAGACATGTACCCTATGACAGAGAAGCAAAGAGCTGCAGTAGTATTAGGACAATTGACTGGGGCTGCAGAAAGGGAAGTAGAGACTTGGACAGCTGCAGACCAAGAATCAGTGCTTTCAATTTTCTTAAAGCTACAGACTATTTTTGAGGACCGCACTGAAACAGATCTCCGGATGACATTTTACCAATGCTCCCAGAGACCAGATGACAGTATTAGGGACTACGCCTGCCGACTACAGGGGGCCCTGCGAGCTCTCAAACAGGTTAACCCTATAAGTGCCATTAATGAAAGTAAAATGCTGAAGGAACAGTTTGTATGGGGACTGAGGTCCCAAGCTGAAAGCAGGACTGTGCACTGGTGGTCCTTGGATCATCCTGACGCTACCTTTGATGCCTTAAAAGATATGGCTATAAAAAGACTGCGACCCCTGGAGAAGCCTGAGGTGGCAACTCAGTATCACCCGGGTGAAGCCACTCTAAAGCCGGCAGCATCCACCTTTTCCCCGCTGGTGGCGGAAGCCAAAACTCAGGTGGCGCCCCCTACTGAGTTGGACTGTCTGCGCTCAGAAGTGCGCCAGCTGACTAAAAATCTGGCCGCTGTAATGAGTGCCCTGCAACTGCGGAAGGAAGAAGGAGGAAAGATCCTGCTAGCCAACTGCCCAGAGGATGTCCCTTGGATGAACCGGAGGAAAAGGAGGACGTCGCCCCACCGGAGGAGGACAACGCCACCCCCAGGAGCGACCCCTGATCAGCACCATCCTCGCCGAGAGATCATCTGCTACCGTTGCAACGGAAAAGGTCATCTAGCCCAACAGTGTCCTTTAAACTAGCAGATCCTGGGTCCGAGGGCCAAACACCAGGAATAGACTCTTCAGGCCCCTCAGACTGGAACCGCAGGTTTGTGGGAGGAAGACCCTACCTGTCCATAATCCTGGACGGGATCGCAATCCCTGCCCTGCTGGACACTGGATCTCAGGTGACCATCATACCTGATGTCCTTTATAATAAGTTTTGGTCCATGGACAGTCTCCAGCCCTCGAGCCCTGACTTTGCTGTGTATGCCTCTAATGGTCTCCCTGTTGATATATTAGGAGCCAAAAACGTGGACGTAAAGGTGGGCAGAGTGGAGCTGAAGGACCAGGGACTCTTAGTAGTAAAGACTGTAAATGAGGAAAATGGCTTAAATGTGGTTTTAGGTACTAACATTATTAGTAACTGTCTGGGAGAAGTTGTGTTTTTGCTCCAACAGCTCGCTGAAGTTGCCAAGCCAAAGCAAAAGGGAGTGATCCAGAGGGAGATCCGGCCCTGATGTGCTAGCAGCAAGCGAAGCTGACAGATGGTGAAATTGGTAATGTACGGGTGACAGACCCGAACCCCATTGTGATACCCCCAATGAGTGAAATGCTAATATGGTGTAGAGCAGCAATATGTCTGAGAGGACAGAACTACCAAGCAGTAGTAGAGCCCACTGTTCAGAGCACAGACCTACACTCTTGACTGCTAGAGGGGTAGTGGAAGTAAGAAATGGGAGAGTACCAGTACGACTTCTCAACTGGGGAGAAGATGAAGTAAATTTACCACGTTATGCCACAGTTGCTAAATTACATGCCGTAGATAACAACTCTATTCTCACGACCGAGTCCTTAGCCTCCCGCCAACCAGCGGAGGATAATGACCCAGCAACCCAGTTGGAGGATTGGTGTCAGCAGCTCCATGTCGGGACAGACACCACTCCAGCCCACCAGAAACAGGGAGTACTACGGGTGGTACAGGAGTACGCACAGGTATTTAGCAAACACCCACTCGACTTTGGGACAATTAAGGGAGTTCAGCATCATATCCCTACAGGCAGTCATCCTCCCATCAAAGAACGGTATAGGCCTATACCTCCAGCACACTACCAGAAAGCTAAGGAAATGTTGCGTGACATGAAGGAAGCAGGTGTGATAAGGGATAGTTGTAGTCCCTGGGCAGCACCTCTAGTCCTAGTTAAGAAAAAGGATGGAAGCATGAGAATGTGTGTAGATTACAGACAAGTAAATCGCATAACACACAAAGATGCATACCCATTACCACGCATAGAGGAATCCTTAGCTGCTCTGAAAACGGCTAACTACTTTTCTACCCTCGACCTTACTAGTGGGTACTGGCAAGTAGCTGTGGCTGAGGAGGATCGGGAGAGGACGGCTTTCACCACCACAATGGGACTCTGTGAGTTCGACAGAATGCCGTTTGGACTCAGCAGTGCCCCGGGAACGTTCCAGAGAGTGATGGAGAGCTGTCTGGGGCATCTCAACTTTGAAACCGTGTTGCTGTACCTGGACGACGTAATTGTCTACTCCAAGACGTATGAGGATCATCTGAAACACCTGGCAGAGGTATTTGAATCACTGTCCAAGTATGGGATGAAACTTAAGCCTTCGAAGTGCCATCTGCTCAAACCAAAAGTACAGTATCTGGGACATATTGTCAGCTCGGAAGGAGTAGCGCCAGATCCTGAGAAGGTCACGGCCATCCAGAAATGGCCGGAGCCGAAGAATCTCAAGGAGGTGCGCCAGTTCCTGGGACTGACAGGTTACTACAGGAGGTTCGTAAAAGATTACACCAAGAAAGCAGCGCCTCTGCAGGACCTCCTGGTAGGACAACCCCTCAAGAGCAGAAACCCTCCATTCTACTGGGGTAAAGAACAAGCTGAGGCATTCAAAGAGATGAAAGAGATCCTGACAGGCGATGAAATCTTAGCCTACCCTGATTACAACCAACCGTTCCTGCTGTATACAGATGCCAGTAACGAAGGATTGGGAGCTGTCCTCAGTCAGAAGCAGAATGGCCAAGAAAAAGTCATCGCATATGCAAGCAGGAAGCTCCGGCCAACTGAGAGAAACCCAGAAAACTATAGCAGCTTCAAGTTGGAGTTCCTGGCGCTGGTCTGGGCCATTACAGAAAGGTTCAAGCATTACCTAGCCTCTAGCAAGTTCACTGCGTACACAGACAATAACCCCTTGACACATCTTGAAACAGCCAAGCTGGGAGCCATGGAGCAACGTTGGATGGCTCGGCTGTCGAACTATCAATTTACCATCAAGTACAGGGCGGGCCGTAAGAACGCCAACGCTGACGCCTTGTCCAGAATGCCGCATGAATCCGATACGGAAGAGGAATCGGATGATCTAGAAGAGATTGAGCTACCTGCATTCCACAGAAATGGGATGATCCACGAGCAACGAGCCTACAGGAGGCAGTGTGGTAAGACGTTAAACCCTTTACCTCACCACAGCTGGAAGGAGACCCAGAACAGTGACCTGGTTGTCAGCCACATCAAGGAACTGATAACTCAGGAAGGTTCCTCCTTGGAGAAGGAAGCGTCTCAACAAGCGAAGCAGCTGTGGAATGAGAGAAGCCGGCTGTTCATCTACCGAGAGAAGCTGTGCCGAAGGTACGTCAACCCCAGAACCCATGAGATGGTATGGCAGATAGTGGTGCCAAGAACAGACATCCAGATGGTGCTGGAAGCCTACCACGATCGAGCGGGGCACTTTGGCTGGAAGAAGCTGGAAACCCTGCTGAAGTGTCGTTTCTACTGGGTGGGAATGCGAAGTTCCATCGAGAAATGGTGTAAAAACTGTGCGTCCTGTAGCCTCCGAAGGAAAGACTACAGTAGCCAGAAAGCACCCCTGCAACCCATCAAGACGACTCGTCCCTTGGAGATCGTGGCATTGGACCATGTCAAGTTGTCACCAAGCAGGTCAGGATACTCATATGCCCTGACCATGGTGGATCACTACTCCAGGTTCCTGGTGGTCGCCCCTGTTAAAGATCTGACAGCTGAAACAGCAGCAAAGACGTTTCAGGCGTGTTTCTGCAGACCCCATGGATATCCAGAGCAAGTGCTAACTGATCAAGGTCCTGCCTTTGAAGCTAAACTGTTTAAGGAATTCTGTCACTTGTACGGGTGTAAGAAGATAAGAACCACACCGTACCACCCCAAACCAATGGTCTCTGTGAAAAGATGAATCACATAGTCATTGATCTGCTAAAGACGGTACCACTTGAGGAGAGGAATCAGTGGCCGGAACTACTACCTGATCTGGTAGATCTGTACAATCACATACCTGTGAGCTCCACCAACTGCACTCCAGCCTACCTTATGCGAGCAAGACCAGGAAAGCTGCCCATGGATTTGGAACTTGGTGTTGTAGAACCAGAAGCTGATGTTACTACTGAAGATTGGGACACAAACCGACAGGAACAGTACAGGAGAGTACAAGCCTGCGTGGAAGATAGTCTCAATAAAGTAAGGGAAAAGCAAGAGAAGAACTACAACAAAAGTGCGCCAGCTAAGCCTTTTATGCCTGGAGAAATTGTGCTAAAAAGAAAAAGAAGAATGCACAAATTGGATGATCAGTGGGAACAAGAGCCATATGTCGTGCAAAATTCCAAATTTGACAACAGGAAAACCTGTACCATTAGCAAAGATGCAGGAAAAACGACCACCACGGTATCCAGAGACCACCTAAAACTGTGTCCAGACATGTTAAAATTTACCGAGGAAGAACTTGTTATGGAAAAAGAGAAATCAGGTGAAGTCATACACACGGACCTAGGAGATTTTCCTGCAGATTGGCCTTGTATCGGAGATGCTGTGATTGTTCCAGTACTTCAATTTTACCAACCACAAGAAGCGCTTCAACGTCCAGTTGAATTAGTTGCCGCAGCAGAATAAATAGTTCAAGAAGAACCTGCTCCTGTAGCATCTCCAGAAGTAGTATCTCAAAGAATGGAATCTCAAAATGTGGAACCTTCAGATGTTGGGTCTCAGGTAGAAGAATCCCCTGGCGAAACAGAACCGCATTGCCCAGCAACAAGTGTGCTTGCCAGATCCCTAGAGAGGTTAAGGCAGTATTACAGGTTGCCAGCACGCAGGACAGATAGGCCAGAGGCTACTATACCTGACACCACACCACGTAGGTCAGTACGCACGACAAAAGTAAGGTTACCTGTTAGGTACCAAGAGTAGTCCTAGCAAATTAATCTAGTATGACCCAGACAGGGTTTACTTAATTGTACAAAGTTATGGAAAATTGCACTTTACTGAGAATGTTATATGTGAAATGCTGTTTTGAAGGACTGCGTGCTGAGAACTCTTGCAGCACAGAACTTTAATTGTAAATAATTGGCACTTTTGTGCCCCAACTTGGTTTTACATAAAGCCATACTGCCTCAGAAGAAAAACCCGTATGGTGTGGCCTTGAGTGAGGTCTGCAGCAACGAAGTCCTGCAGCCCACCAAGGACCCACATGGGAGGTTTTTGGTACGGGTCCTCCACAAGAATATTGTATTTATTTGCACTGTGAAAATATTTTGATATTTTTGTATTACAATTTGTACACAATGTAACGTTAAAGTGTCCTTACCTCCCACAAGGGATGAGTTATGTTGTTAATGTTATTATAAAAATTGTTTTTTTTCTATTTCAGCCCGGGAGTGCTGACGATAACTAGGGGGGGATGTGTGGCCCAGCTGCGCTTGGTACACATGTTCCCTGGAGAATGCACAGAAAGGTAATCTGTTATGTTTCGGTAGCTGAGGAGTGCAGGTAAAAAAGGCAATACACCAGAGCAGTTGGAATCTATGGGATTGCAGTACCCTGACTAACCACCACAACTAGAGGCAGCCGTGGAGCGTTCCTACGTTGGTCCTAGACGCCTCGTCACAGCCTGAGAAACTAACCACACCTAAAGATAGAAATAGGAAAGCTATCTGCCCCGGAGCAGAACCCCAAAGATAATAGAAAGCCCCCAAACATGTAATGGCGGTTAGACAAGAGGAAATACTGACACAGAAAGAAAATAGTATGAGCAAACGCTGGGGCCCAAACTATCTAAATAGAAAAGGACAGGAAGGGTACTTACTGCAATCCCAGAAAACCCTGAAAAACACCAACTCTACTAATTTCAAAATCACCTGAGATCACACGACCTCTACCACCTAAATTAGCTCTCTGGTGCAAGAAAATCAAAACAGCAGCCACTGAAAAAACTGGAAAAAGCAAAAGTACAAACATCAGTGGCTGAACTAAACTGAGAGGGCAAAAGCCCCCGGAGGGGACCCAGAAGGCCCCCACAGAAGTGCAGGACAAAATGCAAAAATATAGCAACAACACAAAAGAAGAAAAATTCTTATCTGGTAGCAGGAGATGCAGACACGACACAGCAGGCTACAAGGGAAACTGGAATGAAGGATTCAGACCAGAACAATTGATCACCGGCAACCCTGATGGGAAAATGACTCCCTTATATAAGACCAGTCAGTAACACCTGATTCCCAGTCCTCACAATCTTCACTAGTACCGCTTGTAACCACCAGAGGGAGCCTCTGCTCAGAACTCATCTCAAACCCATTCACAACAGTACCCCCCCCTTGAGGAGGGGTCACCGAACCCTCATTTGAGCAACCAGGTCGGTCAGGATGAGTTCTATGATACGCACGGATAAGTCTCCTAGCATGGATGTCCGAAGCAAACACCCAAGAATTGTCTTCCTGACCATAACCTCTCCATTTAACCAAATACTGGAGTTTCCGTCTAGAAAAACGAGAATCCAATATTTTCTCAACCACATACTCCAGATTGCCCTCAACCAAAACAGGGTCAGGAGGCACAGTAGCAGGAACCACTGGCTCAACAAACCTCTTCAACAAGGACTTGTGGAACACGTTATGGATCTTAAATGTCCCTGGAAGAAGCAAACGAAAAGAAACAGGATTAATAATCTCCATGATCTTATAAGGTCCAATGAACCTAGGCTTAAATTTAGGAGATGCTACTCTCATAGGAATATTCTTTGAGGACAACCAGACCAAGTCCCCCACTTTAAACCGAGGACCATCAGTCCTATGTCGGTTAGCAAACCGCTGGGCCTTCTCCTGAGAGAGGGACAACCTCTCCACTACCTGGTCCCAAATCTGTTGCATACGCTCAACAACAGAGTCAACACCTGGACAGACAGAAGCTTCCGTCTGTCCTGAAGAAAATCGAGGGTGAAAACCAGAATTACAGAAAAACGGAGACATCAAAGTGGCAGAGCTAGCCCTATTATTAAGAGCAAACTCAGCCAAAGGCAAAAAAGAGACCCAGTCATCCTGATCAGCAGACACAAAGCATCTTAGATAAGTCTCTAATGTCTGGTTTGTTCTCTCAGTTTGACCATTGGTCTGAGGATGAAATGCCGAGGAGAAAGACAATTGAACACCCAGTTTAGAACAAAAAGTCCTCCAAAATCTGGAAACAAACTGGACTCCTCTGTCAGACACAATGTTCTCAGGAATGCCGTGTAAACGAACCACGTGCTGAAGAAACAACGGCACCAATTCAGAGGAGGAAGGCAACTTAGGTAATGGCACAAGATGTATCATTTTGGAAAACCTATCACAAATTACCCAGATGGTGGTCATTCTCTGAGAAACAGGAAGATCGGAAATGAAATCCATAGAGATATGGGTCCATGGTCTCTTGGGCACAGGCAATGGCATCAACAAACCACTAGAGCGAGAGCAAGGCTTGGAGCGAGAGCAAGTCCCGCAGGACTGCACAAATTCCCTGACATCGCGAGACAAGGTAGGCCACCAAAAGGACCGACTAACCAAGTCTCTGGTACCAAAAATTCCGGGATGCCCAGCCAATGCGGAACAATGAATCTCAGACATCACACTCTTTTTCCATTGGTCCGGGACAAACAATTTTCCAACAGGGCAGCGCTCGGGCCTATCCTCCTGACACCCCTCCAGAGCAAGTCTCAAATTGGGCGAGATGGCGGAAAGAACTACACCCTCTTTCAAAATAACAGAAGGATCAGATAACTCAGGAGAGTCCGCAAGGAAACTCCTCGAGAGGGCATCCGCCTTAACATTCTTAGTGCCAGGAAGAAAGGAAACCACAAAATTAAAACGTGTGAAAAACAAGGCCCACCTGGCCTGTCTAGGATTGAGTCGCTTGGCAGATTCCAGATAGACCAGATTCTTATGGTCCGTAAGGACCACCACCTGATGTTTGGCTCCCTCCAGCCAATGTCTCCACTCTTCAAAAGCCCACTTCATGGCCAATAACTCCCGATTACCCACGTCATAATTACGTTCAGTAGGAGAAAATTTTCGAGAGAAAAAGGCACAAGGGTTACTTTTAGAGGTCTCTGGATCTTTTTGGGACAAAACGGCACCTGCCCCAATTTCAGAGGCATCAACCTCCACCTGAAATGGCAGAGAAACATCAGGCTGCCGTAGAACAGGAGCAGAAGTGAATCTCTGCTTAAGTTCCTGAAATGCAGAGACTGCCTCAGGAGGCCAATTCACCACATCAGAACCCTTTCTGGTCAAATCAGTTAATGGTTTAACAATAACCGAGAAATTACCAATAAATTTACGATAAAAATTGGCAAAACCCAAAAATCTCTGAAGAGCCTTTAATGAAGTAGGTTGGACCCAATCACAGATGGCCTGAACCTTGACCGGGTCCATTTCAATAACAGATGGGGACAAAATGAATCCCAGAAATGAGATCTTCTGTACGCCAAAAAGACACTTTGATCCCTTCACATACAGAGCATTATCCCTCAAAATCTGGAACACAGTCCGAACATGTTTCACATGAGAGTCCCAGTCATTAGAAAAAATCAAGATATCATCCAAATAAACAATCAGAAATTTGTCCACAAAATCCCTGAAAATGTCATTCATGAAGGACTGGAAGACGGAAGGGGCATTACTGAGCCCAAAGGGCATCACTAGGTACTCAAAATGCCCTTCAGGGGTATTGAATGCCGTCTTCCATTCATCCCCGTGCTTAATGCGAATAAGGTTATACGCCCCCCTGAGGTCAAGCTTGGTAAACCAAGTAGCGTTTTTCACCCTGGAAAACAGGTCAGAAATCAAGGGTAACGGGTATTGATATTTCACAGTAATATTGTTCAAGAGACGATAATCAATACACGGCCTTAATGAACCATCTTTTTTGGCCACAAAGAAAAAACCGGCACCTAAGGGTGAAGAGGATGGTCTGATATGACCCTTCTCCAATGATTCCTTGATATAAGACCGCATAGCGTCATGTTCAGGTACAGATAAGTTAAAAAGGCGACCTTTAGGGAATTTACTACCTGGCACTAATTCAATAGCGCAGTCATAGCTCCTATGGGGAGGTAAGGATGCAGATTTACTTTCGCTAAACACATCAGAAAAATCAAACAAAAAGTCAGGAACATCCTGAGCCTGGGGGGAGGCAGAAAAAACAGGAGTGTTGGTATTAACACATTGGCAGCCCCAACTGGTTACAGACACAGACTTCCAATCCAAAACAGGATTATGAGACTGTAACCAAGGGAAACCCAGCACGATAATGTCATGCAGATTATATAGAACCAAAAATTTGCAGCACTCCTGGTGATCAGGTTCAACCCTCATTATCACCTGAGTAGAAAACTGGGGTTTATTCTCAGCCAAAGGGGTAGAATCGATCCCCAGCAGGGGAATAGACTTCTGTAGGGGTATCAAGGGAAACCCACAACGTTTAGCAAAATCATAATCCATCAGGTTAATAGCTGCTCCAGAATCAACGAAAGCCTGAGCAGAAAATGAGGACAGAGAGCATATCAGAGTGACAGTTAATAAAAACTTAGTCTGAACACTACCCAAGACAACTGAGCGTGCAAAACGTCTTCCCCGCTTAGGGCAGACTGAAATAGCATGAGAGGCATCACCACAGTAGAAACATAACCCATTGCGCTTTCGAAACTCATGACGCTGTGCCCCAGACACCACTCCATCACAATGCATGGGCTCAGAAGCTGGCTCACAAGGCAACACCACTCCACGCATACTTCTCCGCTCACGCAACGTCTGTCAATTTGAATCGCTAATGACATAGAATCATTGAGACCAGAGGGGACAGGGAATCCCACCATAACATCCTTTACATTATCCGACAGACCCTTCCGGAAAAGGGCCGCCAAAGCGTCGTCATTCCATTTGGTCAGGACTGCCCACCTACGGAATCTCTGACAGTATAACTCAGCGTCATCAAGCCCCTGATTTAATGCCAACAAGGCTTTTTCAGCTTGATCAGTGACATTAGGCTCATCGTACAATAACCCAAAGCCTGAAAAAACGCATCAACATCACTGAAAACAGGATCCCCAGGTATCAGGGAAAAAGCCCAATCCTGAGGATCGCCGCGCAGGAGAGAGATGATAATTTGAACCTGCTGCGCTGCGTTTCCTGAGGACTTAGATTTTAAGGCAAAAAACAATTTACAATTATTTTTGAAATTCTGAAACTTAGCTCGATCCCCTAAAAACAAATCTGGCATGGGGATCCTAGGTTCCACAACAGGCAACCCAGCAAGATAGATAGCAATACTCCGAACCTCAGTGGCAAGCTGATCCACACGGCCAGACAACTGTGCAAACTCCATTGGGAGAAAAGATCCTCCCCAGCACCCAGAGATACAGAGGGAAAAAAAAATAAAAAAAAAAATGCAACAAACAGAAAAATATCTCTGACAACTCTGACAACCTTTTTTCTATCACAATATTTTTTCCCTTCTGTGAGTACCACACAATTTTCAATTTTTAGGCCGGTGATACTGTTATGTTTCGGTAGCTGAGGAGTGCAGGTAAAAAAGGCAATACACCAGAGCAGTTGGAATCTATGGGATTGCAGTACCCTGACTAACCACCACAACTAGAGGCAGCCGTGGAGCGTTCCTACGTTGGTCCTAGACGCCTCGTCACAGCCTGAGAAAACTAACCACACCTAAAGATAGAAATAGGAAAGCTATCTGCCCCGGAGCAGAGCCCCAAAGATAATAGAAAGCCCCAAACATGTAATGGCGGTTAGACAAGAGGAAATACTGACACAGAAAGAAAATAGTATGAGCAAACGCTGGGGCCCAAACTATCTAAATAGAAAAGGACAGGAAGGGTACTTACTGCAATCCCAGAAAACCCTGAAAAACACCAACTCTACTAATTTCAAAATCACCTGAGATCACACGACCTCTACCACCTAAATTAGCTCTCTGGTGCAAGAAAATCAAAACAGCAGCCACTGAAAAAACTGGAAAAAGCAAAAGTACAAACATCAGTGGCTGAACTAAACTGAGAGGGCAAAAGCCCCCGGAGGGGACCCAGAAGGCCCCCACAGAAGTGCAGGACAAAATGCAAAAATATAGCAACAACACAAAAGAAGAAAAATTCTTATCTGGTAGCAGGAGATGCAGACACGACACAGCAGGCTACAAGGGAAACTGGAATGAAGGATTCAGACCAGAACAATTGATCACCGGCAACCCTGATGGGAAAATGACTCCCTTATATAAGACCAGTCAGTAACACCTGATTCCCAGTCCTCACAATCTTCACTAGTACCGCTTGTAACCACCAGAGGGAGCCTCTGCTCAGAACTCATCTCAAACCCATTCACAACAGTAATCACAAATATCTGATAAGCACACAACACTTGACATTTTTTCCTGGTTCCACCAGAGGGAGCCCTTGAGACAGCAGTGAGCAAAAGACAATCTAGCTGAACGCTAGAGGAGTCGTTGGTGTTACCTCAGGGAGAGCAGACACGACATCTCTGCACGGAGTTACCACATGAGAAGCTGACATCTACTGCTGCCTTGGCTCATATTAAGGTGTGTGTAGGACGACAGGCGAGTGGACAAAAGGAGAGAGTGACTGAGGCGTTATAGCAACATTTGCTGTCTCCACTCTGCTTAACTGGACGCCGGGTCCGAAGCCTTGCTAGAACATTCACGGCTAGTGGGAGAAAACCGGAATCCCTGCTGGACTTCAGGTCGCAGAGGGGCCCTTCAGTGCTGATACGTAACCGGGGTTAGGAAGATGGGAGTCTGGCAGGTACAGCCATAGAGACACTGTTCTGTCCACAAAAAGACCTCGTCACAAGATCAGCTGGGCATAGAAAGGAGAAGGAGTTAAACTTAGCTTCATGCAGGTTGGAAACTCACACATTAAGAAATAAGGAGGCCTTAAACCTACACAGTGATTACCTGGATGTGCATCCTCCACCCTGAGCAGCTTCCCGGACATACCTGCAAATACCATCAGTAAAGGTATGGAAAGAGACTGACTTGTGTGTGTGTCTGACTTCTTGCCTGCACCCTGCACCGCCATATACTTAGAGGGACTAGTCTTACCTGTGGAAGACTTAACATCTTGCTGCCCAGTAACACCCCCTCTGAGGATTTACCCTGCAGCGCTGGTCATCCTGATCAGAAACCACAGGTGGCGTCACGAACTATTACTACAATCCCCTGTAAATATCCCCCTTTGAATGAGCGCCCAGGGCAACGGACCGAGCTGTGCTACTTGTGACATTCCCCATAGACTTCAACGGGCTCGGTGCCGAGTACCCATAACCCTGGTGTTGTGCGACTCACTCACATACTGTGCTGCTTTCTCCCCTGCGCTCACTTACTGCCCTGCTCTCTCCCCTGTGCGCACATACTGTGCTGCTATCTCCCCTGCTCTCCCAATCTGTGCTGCTCTCTCCTCTGCACTCGCTTACTGCACTGCTATCTCCCCCCGCATTCACATACTGCGCTGCTATCTCCCCCACGTTCACATACTGCGCTATCTCCCTTGTGCGCATGGACTGCGCTACTATCTTGTCCGTGCTCACATACTATGCTGCTCTCTCCCATGCTCACATACTGTGCTGCTCTCTCCCCACGCTCACATACTGTGCTGCTCTCTCCCCCGTGCTCACATACTGTGCTGCTCTCTCCCCCGCTCTCACATACTGTGCCGTTCTCTCCCACATGCTCACATCCTGCACTGCTCTCTCCCCCATGCTCACATACTGTGCTGCTCTCTCCCCCGCTCTTGCATACTGCGTTGCTCTCTCCCCCGCTCTCACATACTGTGCTGCTCTCTCCTCCATGCTCACATACTGTGCTGCTATCTCCCCCGTGCTCACATATTGTGCTGCTATCTCAAAAACCCCCAAAAACTGCACCTCCTGGATGGCTAAAACACATTTTTCTAATTTGGCAGATAATTTGTTATCCCTTAATATTTGCAGCACCTGTTTAACATGCCCTCCCCCGATGTGTCTCCAAATCAGGAGAGTAAACCAAAATATCATCTAGATAGACCACCACAAACCTGCCCACCAAATGATGGAAAATATCATTAATGAAATGCTGAAAAACCGCAGGTGTATGGTCAGACCGAAAGGCATGACTAGACTCTCGAAATGACCCTCAGGGGTATTGAACGCCGTCCTCCATTCATCCACTTATCTGATTCTAACCAGGTTGTAGACCCCCATAAATCAAACTTGGAGAACACCTTAGCCCCCACCGCCTTGCTAAACAGATCAGAAATCAGACGAAGAGGGTATGGATCTCGGACGGTAATTTGATTTAATTCCTGGAAATCTAAACAGGGACGTAGACCGCCATCTTTTTTCTTCACGAAGAAGAGCCCTTCCACCACGGGCGAAGATGAGGATCTGATGTGTCCCTTCTCCAGACTTTTCGCAATGAAATCCTTCAAGGATGGTCTCTCAGGGCCAGAAAGATTATACAGTCTGGACTATGGTAGCTTAGCTGCGGGGGTCAGGTTAATAGGAGAGTCATTTGTTTGGTGAGGAGGCGAATCCTGACACCACCTCTCAGAGGAATCGTCCTCAAACCCCGACTAAAATGCAGGTAAGATTTCTGTAGAAAGGGAAAAATATTTAGACTTGAGAGTCCTCAGTGGTTGATACCTTTTAATGGCTAACTGAAAAGATGGTAACAAATTGCAAGCTTTCGAGACTACGCAGGTCTCTTCATCAGGCAAAGACTAAAACAAAAGCTGAAGAATCACATATTTATATACACAAAAGGACACAGAAATAATGCAATAGGTAAGACAAGTGACGTGAAGCAGAACTGTCATTATGGCAGAGGGATGAACATAAATATGACTAGTTCATAGATAAGGAGTGAGTTTTATTACCCTCTGAATGGGGTCTGGTATTGTGTTGTGATGACCCTAAAAGGTCAGGGAAGCAGATTCCTTAATTGTTGTAGAAAGACATAAAACTCTGGGATATATTCATCCCAGCACTAAGAGTGTCAAAGGTCATCATAAGTTTATATTCCCAGACTTTTCTATCCTTCTCAGATTTGAAGTTAGATTTTAATACAAGTAATTCCATATCCGTCATGCTATGACCGGGCATACAAAAGTGTTTTGCCACAGGTAAATCCATTCTTTTTTCTCTTATTGTGTGGCGATGAGAATTCATCCTTGTTCTCAGTTTTTGCCCGGTCTCCCCCACATACAGACCCCCAGTTGGACATTTAGTACATATAATTAGGTACACCACATTAGATGTGATGCAGCTGAAAGTACCTGGTATCTTGTAGTCCTGATGGGAGTTGGGGATCTTTATCCTGTCCGTGGTCATTATAGATGCACAGGTTTTGCATTTCTTTTGTTTGCAAGGAAAGGTACCTGCAGCTGTTGGGGAGGACAGGGAGCTTCTGACAATGATGCTTCTTAGATTTGGGGGCTGCCTAAAACATAGTAGTGGGGGGTCTGGAAATATGGATTGTAATCGGGCATCTTTTTGTAGTAAAGGTTGTAGTTTCCGTGCAGCTCCCCTTAGCATCTCCAGACTTGGATTGTAGGTGACCACTAGAAAAACCCGGTTATTTTCTTCTTTAGCTTTGTAATGTAGCAGGTGATTCCTTGATATTGTGGTGGCTCTTGTAATTTGGTTTTCAATTGTTCTTGGATGGTAGCCCTGGTTCAAAAAAGTCTTTCTGAGGCGACCAAGGTGTTCATCTCTATCCATGGGGTTGGAACATATACGATTGTATCTGATGGCTTGGCTGTAGACAATAGAGTTTTTTATGTGTTTTGGATGGAAACTGTCCCATTTAAGATATGTTGGACGGTCGATTGGCTTCTGATACAGGGATGTCTCTATTTCATTGTTCTTTAGCTTAATGGTGGTGTCTAAAAAGTTAATTTCAGTGCTGGAGTAGTTAAGTGTTAAGTTGATGGTGGGATGAAATTGATTGAACTGTTCATGGAACGTCTTTAGCTGTTGTTCAGACTCCGTCCAGATGATTAAAATGTCATCAATGTAGCGGTAGTAGGCCCGAGGCCTGATGGGGCATGAGGACAAAAATTCGCTTTCAAGCTTGGCCATGAAAAGATTTGCATACTGTGGAGCCATTTGTATGTGGGGGAGACCGGGCAAAAACTGAGAACAAGGATGAATTCTCATCGCCACACAATAAGAGAAAAAAGAATGGATTTACCTGTGGCAAAACACTTTTGTATGCCCGGTCATAGCATGACGGATATGGAATTACTTGTATTAAAATCTAACTTCAAATCTGAGAAGGATAGAAAAGTCTGGGAATATAAACTTATGATGACCTTTGACACTCTTAGTGCTGGGATGAATATATCCCAGAGTTTTATGTCTTTCTACAACAATTAAGGAATCTGCTTCCCTGACCTTTTAGGGTCATCACAACACAATACCAGACCCCATTCAGAGGGTAATAAAACTCACTCCTTATCTATGAACTAGTCATATTTATGTTCATCCCTCTGCCATAATGACAGTTCTGCTTCACGTCACTTGTCTTACCTATTGCATTATTCCTGTGTCCTTTTGTGTATATAAATATGTGATTCTTCAGCTTTTGTTTTAGTCTTTGCCTGATGAAGAGACCTGCGTAGTCTCGAAAGCTTGCAATTTGTTACCATCTTTTCAGTTAGCCATTAAAAGGTATCAACCACTGAGGACTCTCAAGTCTAAATATTTTTCTATCTACTGGCTAACACGGTACGAAGATACACATCTTTCCTATGTAGAAAGGGAAACATTTAAACAGTTCTCATGGCAGTAATCCCCCACTCAATGATCTCCCTGGCTAGCCAATCCACCAACGGATTATGTTTCACCAACCAGGGAAGACCCAATAGAATTGGCGTGGGAAGACCGTCCAGGACACAGCAAGGAATTACCTCACAATGAACTGATCCCACCCTCAGTCTTACATTACTTACAATCTGAGTCAGAGGTTTCTGTTGAAGTGGTGCTGAGTTGATGGCGAAGATGGGAATGGGCTTAGCTAAACCAGCCCGTGAGTTCTGGCAAACTCTTCATCAACCATACTGACTCCACCTCCACTGTCAACAAACACAGAAATCTCCTCGGTTTTGCTCTCCAGCAACCCCTCTGCTGTCAGGACACGCCGGGAACTGTAGGTTGACGATAGATGCACCATTGCTTATTCCACTTCAGACTACCAAGTGTTAAACAAGTCTCCTTTTGTTTAGGCATCAAAGGACAGGTCCAATGAAATGTCCCTTTTTTCCACAAAAAAAAGCACATCCCTTGTTTTTTTGCAAACCTCCTGGTAAACGTACGATGCAGAGGCACCCCCTAACTGCATGGGTTCCTCCACTCTCTCCTGTACGGGTTCACCGCTAGACTGCTCCCCTGGCAAAGGGGCAATAAACCTGAAAAAGAGGTTCCGGAGAAGGTGTTCTTACCCAACACGTATAGCCAACGACATAGCAGCCTTCAACAACTCGGGTTTCATATGCTGCCAATGCATCTTTCAACCTTTCAGTGAGACCCTGAAGAAATTGGCTTCTGAGAGCCGGGTCATTCCACTTAGTATCAGTTGCCCACCTGCGAAATTCGGAGCTATACGTCTCCACTGACCAATTCCCCTGCTGAAGGTGAAGCAACCTGCACTCAGCCAAGGCGACTCATTCAGCGTCATCATAGATAAGGGCTAGAAACCAAAACTATCCCTCCACAGACTGGAGACAAATTGAATCCTGTGGCAAAGAGAAAGCCCAGGACTGCGGATCTTCTTGTAGTAAAAAGATTACAATACCGACTCGTTGCTCTTCATTTCCGGAGGAGTGAGGACGAAGTTTAAAGTAAAGTTTGCAAGCCTCTTTTAACACAAAAAACTAGTCTCTTCCTCCGGAAAACCCATCTGGGAGGGCAACCTTGTGTTCAGATTGGACCGGCTTACCTGCAGAAACCCCAACATCAGTGACCTGCAGCCGCTGCTGCTGCTGAACCTCATAACGTAACGGAGGTCATTCACCACCAGAGACAGACAGTGTAGCTGCTCTGTCAGCCCTGCAACAAAATGCATACCTAGGGAGAAAAAGAAAAAAAAAACACCAGAAAAAAAAAACACTCAAATAACACTATTTGTTTGTTTTTTTCCCCTAAAATATGCAGGGCCGGTAATAATGTCATGCACAGTGTGGGAAGACTAAGTACAACACAAAGGGATGAGGGGAAGGGAAGGGAAAGAGGTGAGCAGAAACCCCTAGGCCTAATCCCTGCCTGACCCTAGCAATAAGCCCTGCTTAGGGAAGGACGAGGTAAACACTAGTCAATCCCCAGTACAACTACAGACAACTGGGATAGACAAACAAGGGGAACACGTATCTTGAGTAGACTCAGAGAGGTAACACAGATGTCCTCCAACAACACGAAAGAGGAAGATAGATTCTGCTATAGCCCCAAGCCTCAACAGTGGGAAATGGAAATATCACCGGCAATTCCCAAAAGCAGACAGGAAGTCTATAAACACCTAGTCCAGATGTGTCAATTAGAGCTGGGGGGAGGTTGCCACTAGGTATAAGAGTCAGAAAGAATAAGAAGGTGTCTGCAAAGCCAACGGCAGAGATCTTCTGTAGCTAGATGCGGTGCGACTGTCTGCAGCCTCTGATACACCCGTGGCAACAGTACTGAGGTTTACAAGTTGTATTCACACTGTAGACCTTATATGGGTGAATACAATGCAGTTATATCTCGTGAGTCACAGGTGACGTCTTAACTGACTGTACCCACTCACTTGCCTTTGTCTTCTCCATCTGGCCCTGACCGCCATGATGACTTTTCCCACCCTGACTAGCCTTTGTAGAGTGATAGTGACTCCTTAGTGCACCTATAGTAGTAGTGTCCTCTCTTATGATGCACCCTATATAGTACTGCACTTTTGCTCCCTTTAACGTCACTCAAAAATAGCGTCCCTTAGTGTGGTGCACAGTAAGAAAGAAAAAGTTGATGACTAAATTGCAATCTTGGCTTGATGTTCAGGGCGTTAAAACATCAGGGTTCACTTATTATCGCTTCTATGGCAGCTGTGCTGTGATTGGCAGAAAATAGTTTTTTTCTTCCTTTTTTCCTACTTTACCTTGCATGTGTGCTTTCCTTTCCTTGAGATTACGTGCTGTAAATTGTGGGCACGTTGGCTGCAGTCCGCACATCACTATCCATGGTGCCTGCCTTTCTCCGTTGGGTTGCGGTGCCTCCTAATAGACCACTGTAATCTCTCTGCCTCTGTTGTAGATGAATTAACCTTTCTAATAGGCTAATACTATGTGTAATGGTAGTCAGTAGGGTCTTGTATAGTCGGGGCCGTCAGACCTTTCCTCCAGATCCTTTTGCATTATTTAGTAAGTCTCTGCAGGATGCTCCAGGATAAGTGATGTCCTGCGGGTCCCCTCTCTGGTTGGATGGAGATGTCTGTGTTTTCGTGCCTGGAGTATGGGGGGCTGCGCTGTGATATTTAGTTAATGTACCGTGCAGATATCTTTATTCTGTTACACCAATGATGAGGGGACAAGGACAATAGTCTTAAATTGATTATACTCCTCCATTAATAGGATGCATTATTTTCTCTTCTTATCTCCATAATTAACCATTTGGATGCCTTTTGCTAAGAAATCATTATCTAGCAGTGGGGTCAGTTTTGGTTTTCTAGGAGAACATATTAGTGTATTGCTCTACTCCTAATATATTAGTATCAGTATAGTCATTGCAGTGACTGACATCCACCAATGGGTGGCAATAGAGAGCAAGCGTTCATCCTCTTGGAGGAGACCTAATTTGCATATCCTTTTCCCCAGGAGACTTGGTGGTCTCTGTATATTTCTCCTCATTCCCTCCTAAGTCTGTAATAGAAAACAGACTATTGCTTTTGGCAGCCTGTAATCTATGAAAGATGGACAGACTGAAAGAGTGAGCCCCTGCGATCACGTGATTATTAAATTAGCAGATCTCAGTAAAAGGAGGAAAATATAATATGATGCCCACTCCAAACAATGGGAATGTCCTGGGGCAGACATATCATTGGTGCAACCTGTGTGGCTGCACAGGGGCCCAAGAGGTAAGGGGGCCACATCCACATCCAAAGCAGGTGCAATTGTGCATTATGATGAGCTATTGGACTGCAAATGGCCCATGTATTGTTCTTGCACCGGGGCCCACTTATGTCTGTGTCCGGCAGTGGGAACGGCTGTGGTCGTGTTACTTCTGTCAATGTCGGAGCTGCTCTTTCTGTTAGCACTCTGCTCTGGCATGGAAAGGACAGTATTGAGTGTGGGAAATAGAGAAAGGGATATTCCAAGAGGGATAACCCCAAAAATGAAATAATGGCCCCTGCTTCAATATGAGCTTGAGAAGAACCAAAAGCGAAAAGGAAAAGAGATAAAAAGAGAGAAAAGGTAAGGGCAAGGAAGGGAGGAAAAGGTAAGGGAAGGGAAAGAAAGAGCAGGGAAGGTAAAGGAAGGAAAAGGCAGAAAGAGGCAGGAAAGGGAAGGAAGGTAAGGGAAGGAAAGGGAGGAAAGGGAAGGAAGAAAAGGGAAGGAAGGAAAGGGAAGGAAAGAAGGTGAAGGAAGGAAAAGAAGGGAAAGGAAGGAAGGAAAGGGAAGGAAGGAAAGGGAGAAAAGGAAGGAAAGGGAGGGAAGAAAAGGGAAGAAAGGAAAGGGAAGGAAGAAAAGGGAAGGAAAGAAGGTGAAGGAAAGAAAAAAAGGTAAGGGAAGGAAGGGAAGGGAAGGAAGAAAAGGAAAGGGAGGAAAGGAAAGGAAGGAAAGGGAAGGATAGAAGGTGAAGGAAGGAAAAGAAGGGAAGGGAAGGAAAGAAGGAAAAAGGAAGGAAGAAAAGGGAAGGAAGGAACGAGAGGAAAGGAAAGGAAGGAAAGGGAAGGAAGGTAAGGAAAGGAAGAAAAGGGAAGGAAAGAAGGTGAAGGAAGAAAAGGGAAGGAAGGAAAGAGAAGGAAAGAATGCGAAGGAAGAAAAGGCAAGGAAGGAAAGGAAGGTAGGAAGGAAGAAAAGGGAAGGAAGGAAAGAAGGAAGCAATGAAAGGTGATGAAGAAAGGGAAGAAAGGAAGGAAGGGGAAGGAAGGAAGAAAGGAAAGGGGAGGAAGGAAAAGGAAGGAATGTAGGAAGGAAGGTAGGAAGGAAGGAAAGGGGGAAGGAAGGAAGTAAAGGGAAGGAAGGAAGGAAAGGGAAGAAAGGAAGGAATGTAGGAAGGTAGGTAGGAAGGAAGGAAACAGAAGGAGGGAAAATGAAGGAAGGAAGAAAAGGGAAAGGGAAGGAAAGACAGTGAGAGGGGAGGGATTGGAAGGAAAGGAAGGAAGAGAAAGAATAAAGGAAGGGAAGAAGGGAAGAAAAAAAGAAAGAAAGAAAGAAAAGACAGAAAAATAAAAGCAGTACTTTTCCCCACAAAGATGAATGTAAAGACTGCAAAGTTATCAACAAAAACCTCTTACATATGGAAAACTACAAAAATGGAAAAAATCCAGATGATGTTCCAGCTCTACAATGAGCCTTTCTCAAGATAGATAGATAATATATAGATAGATAGATAATAGATAGATAATAGATGATAGATGATAGATAGATAAATAGATAGATATAGATGATAGCCAGATAGATAATAGATAGATAGACAGATAAATATAGATAGATATACAAAAAAAACCTGACCAGCACCTCCCAAGTGTGAATAGGTGCAAGCTGTATTGCCTTAAGAAATATGTATAAAAGAGCACAGCAGCACTCTGTGAATGCCAAGACATATAGTGTCAATGGAAATAACAACACAACTTCCAAAAGCATTGTCCCTCAGCAAGATGTGGTTACAAAAAAAAGCAAAGGTTCTTAGCATATAAGAACTCTCCTGGACTGCAATTGTAGGCTTGCAGCCCAGGAGAGACATTATTGTCCATTATTGTAGGCTTCTTAGCCCAAAAGTGGCATATACAGTAGGATAGGGAAGGGTTATGATAGGACCCATCGGAGAAGTGTCACCTTGCTGTGGCTGATGGGCACACATGAATTGGCCAATTTATGCTCCAAGAACCTTCGCTTTTTTTGTAAGTACATCTTGTTGAGGGACAATGCGTTTGGAAGTTGTTATTTCTATTGACACTATATGTCTTGGCATTCACATAGTGCTGCTGTGGTCTTTAATAGATAGATAGATAGATAGATAGATAGATAGATAGATAGATAGATAGATAGATAATAGATAGATAGATAGATAGATAGATAGATAGATAGATGGTAGAATGATAGATAATAGATAGATAGATAGATAGATAGATAGATAGATAGATAGATAGATAGATAGATAGATAATAGATTGGTAGATAATAGATAGATAGATAGATAGATAGATAATAGAGCTGAGCCTGAGTGTCCCACACTTGGGTGAATAATGACTTGATATGTAATCACTTGTTATATTGGAATGCTGATTTTTGCTGGTTCTAGATAGAAGTATAATCCAGAATCTATGATAGCTGGTGCCATAGTGCAGGCCTCTCTGAGAGCTCGTCTCGGTTTTGTCACCGTGCCCTCTCTGTTTTCTCCTGTACGGATCCCTGGTGGCCGCTACGTGCCATGTGTAGAATGCTGTGTCTGGCGCGGTAGGCTCTGGTGCTGTCTGTGATTACATAGGGTACGGAGCAGCTGGTACGGAGGCATTTATTTGCCATGCTGTATGAACCGATTAATTTTCTCTTTTGAATATCACACAGAACGTTACACTAAACATTTAAAGGGATATTGACCCTCATTTGCCTAAAAATGTCCTAGTACAGCAAGGTCGGTTGTACTGTGCTTTCTGTGGCCATTTCTAGCTGGAATGATAGGTTATCGGCTAACACTGTGTGATCTCAAAATGAATCTTTTATTGTCTCTCCAGGCATTGAGAAGAACTAGTGGCTGAAAAAAAGAAAGTAGGGCATCAAGAGGCATGCAATGCAATTGGTTCCCGCTGCTTCTTTTTTTCTCTCTGCTGCATCTCGGCCTCTTTAAAACACAAACTCACCAGAAAGTACATAGACACCGTGAGCCAGCGCCGTACTAACTGGCTTTATTCGGAGCAGCTTCAGTCCCTCTGTGCTTCTCTGTTGCTACAGAGGTAACGTTACCTCTGCTTACAGCATCAGAGAGTACGCAATGTGAGCCAGTGGCTCCGTCATGCTGGTGGTCAGCCATCAGGAGCACACCGCCCCTGGCAAACAAGAGGTTGGGAGAAAGGGGAACAGTGTGGTCCTGAATCCACACAAGATAAGACACCTCGCTTTATTATGTACTCATCGTTCATATGTTATATTGTAAATTCTAACAATGACTTGTTAGCCTTTCTCTTGCAAGTCCTCCCTTTGTCCCCATGTCCCCATAATCCCAAGAGTTACTTCAACTAATCACTTCCAACACCCCTGTGCTCTACACGTTGTTGTAAGAAGATTCAATACTACTTTATTGTGCTCCTTTCGCTCCAAATTCGCTTTCTTTCAGACCATTCCTCCACAGAGCTATAGGACTACGGATTAAAGCGAGAGGCATCTTAAAGCTTGGGAAAAACTCCAGGCATCTGTATTGCCTTTGGCATAATCAATAACTTGAAGGCAGTGAGTGCATCAGACGTGACGGGTGATGCATTTAATGAGATGGATGTGATGAGCGCAGAGTCTGGGTCAAGCATCTCAATGCGCAGGACTTAAACAGGATTTGTGGCCTAGACTTGTATGGTCAGTTCCAGACTCCAGAGAATGGCAAAGGAATTGGATGAAAAAAAATGATATTGGCCTGTTCTATTAATGTAATCAAGAAGAAAATCTATGAGAATTAGATTTTGATGCATTCTGAAATCCAAAGACAAAACTTTCCCAGAAATATAATTATTAAGGAGAGGTTCCAGTTCTAATCAAATATGTATATTAGGGAGTTGTTTACATAAAAAACACATCTATCATGTTATAAATAATATTATTATTTGCATTTGCTTTAAGTAATTCCATTACCTTAAATGAGGCTGAAAGGTAATACCAAACTTAGCCTGCACACTAGGGGGGCGCTGTCCCTGGGTGATCATAATCCCTTTTAATCTTGTACTTTATATACTAGTTGTCCTGTTTTAGTATTACTGTCACTGTCCTGAGCATTTTTTTATAAATCCTCTTTATTTCTGTTGCCTGATTTGGGATCATTAAATTTTAGTTAAATGATAAAAAAGTAACTTATAAACTTCTAGAAGTCGGCAGCCTGAACTGACAGGAACTTAAAGATTAAGTGACATAAGGTTTTTTTATACCTCTTCATGAAGATTAAGAGGACCTGGCACCAGATCTAGTGGGCTCTGTTTGTGCTTACATTTTATTCCTGCTGCTCCCTTCTTTTTTTTTTAAATCCACATATTCACCTTTTAATTTGGTGCAAATGTTATGGTCTTTCCGAGGAGGCGTGACTCACAGAGTAACAATGCAGAGCAGCCTAAAGACACGCCCCAGAGGATCCTGTAAGCCACACCCCCTCAGTAAAGACCAATAAAAGCAGCACTAAATTAAAAGGCCCGTATCTCAAGATCCGTATGGTGGATTTTTTTTACAAACTGAATACTCTGAGGATCAGCGGAAATAAAATAAAAGCAAAAACTGGCCACTTTTGAAGGTGGGGTGGTCAAATCACGACCAAAGATTCACCCACCAACAAGATTGTGAAGTAGAAGCATGCAACATTTGGCCGTCATGGTAGGCAGAAATCGGCCACATGTGGTACCATCTGTATGTCCACTAAATCATATAATGATGGCAGTTCCCTACCCCTCATCACCAGTGAGAAGAGTACAAATGGAGCAAACAAATGGAAATCCCTGGTTTAGGACCAACCAGAATGATTACCTGGTGTGGAGAGCTGCTACAAAGGTCATCTCTACCTTTGGAAGACCCAACATCTCTAAGTATTAGGCTGGACGTGCATGGCGACTTTGGCCACAATCGAGTATTTTTGGCGTGCTCAAAAAAAATGTTCAAGTCGCGCATCTCCATGTCTCATGGCTGTTCGACAGTGTTTTCCTGTTTGTTAGGCCGTCCATGCAGGTGTTGTGGCTTTCGAACAGCCGTGGCGCCTCAAGCATTTTTTCGAGCCGGCCAAAAATACTCGATTAAGACACGAGCATGCTTAGATAACACCTTATCCAAGCACTCGTCCTTCCGAAACCCCGTGATAGATTCTCTAATATATAGGTAAGGGATTACCAAACCTAAACTTTTAGTTTCCGTGATTTTGACATATGAAGTTTCTTACTATATTTCAAGATATAAGCCCTTGCCGGTGTAGCGAGTCTGCAGGAACGGGTTAAAAGCGTGGCAGTCACTTTAGCAGTGATAATTTAATTATGAGGTGGATGAAGTAATGCTTGAAGCTGTGGTTCTAATTCACCTGCAGCATCACGGTCTCACCCCCTTCCACTTCCCTCAATCAATCGATATCTCATCACAGCCATGTTCTCAGCCTTTTATTTATGGGACCTCACCTCCTCCCCTCCGCCCGGTCTCCCACTGCACACCGCTCTTAGAAGAATAAATGGACAATGCAGGCCGAGCAAATAACAGGGTCGGGATGAAGGGGACATCTCTACACACAATGGGAGCATCGAGGAGGCAGAAAAAGAGGCCAATGAACCAATGCCCTGCAGCAGTGTGTGTACCGGGCTCCAGTGGGGGATTTGTGCATAGGACACAGCTAACGATCAACATTTAGGATCGGTGGGTGAGTATTTAGATACAGAACTGGGGCGGCAAATGCAATATTTGCTCTTTTTTATTTTCTGCCGCTCACAGTAGTGTAGAAGCTGGACCCACCAAAGGATCCTTTGCTATTTTAGTAGTCGTCATTTTTTTTTTCCCCAAAACAGCGCCACTCTTGTACAAAGTCTGTTCCTGGTATGGTAGCTCAACTCTGTTGTAGTGAATGGGGAAGAGTTGCAATACCAGACACCGTCACAAGAGCAAGAGTGGCGCTACTTCACTGGAAAAAAGACCCTTTAATTCCAAATTGTCCTGGGCCTGGTATCTAACAAAATACTACGCTGGATTGGGACGGCGTTAGAACTGGTTCTAAAGGTTGTTTCTAACAGCTGGGTATTCTGTAGATTTCTGTAGTTGGTAGCAGTGGCATCACCAGATCTGGCGCACATGCCTGGCCTCCTTGCTTAGTGCCCTTGATCTCCAGCAAGCGCCACTTTGGGGGCATTATTTGTGGGGGGCTCAGCAGTATAAGCTTCAGATGAAAGAGGCATTTTTACTTCTATGGAGTAAAGTAGGGGCATATAGGGGGCACTTACATTTTAGGATGAACTCATGGGGGTTTATTACGTCCTATGGGGCGCCCGGGACATTATTACTGTCTAAAAGGCACAAAATTCCTGTTTGGGGGGAACTGAGAAAATCCCTTTTGATGATACCTTTACTGTTTAGGGTACAAACGTTGGCACAGTCTCTGTAGGATGCACTATTACTGTCTCTTTGGGGCCAATTTTTTTAGGGTCACACCTTGTCTGCACGTTTTGGGGAGGGGGATAATTATGGCGATGACACAGTTTTCTGGTGTGGCAGAAGGATGAGGAGTTTGGGTAGGATAGGATTAGTTAGGGACATTGCTGGCAGGGTGAGAAGTTAAACATTACAAACAAGCAAATTGAATCGAAGAGATTTGAATTTGTGTTGAATTTTTAAGAATTCCCTGAAGTTGGCAAAATCAAAAAATTTGCACAAATTTCCTAAAATGCCTATTTCCATATTATACACTGCAGAAGTTTGCATTAGTCAGTGCACTTCCCCATAATGCCTTGCAGATATCATACCCTATAGCAGAGCCAAACAGCAGGGACTATCATAGCCAGTATAAAATCAGAGGTAGGGAATGTAGCAGTCATTTTAGGGTGAATCTGGATAGTGAGAGGACGTCGCATTTAAAGCTTAGCCATAGAGATAGTAAGATGGAAAAGACAGGAAACGTTTATGACTCAAATCATAAGGAATGTCAACTGTAAAGTATAACTATACCATAAAGTGGTCTGCAATGACCCCCACCACTACATGGGGGTTGGATCATCACTTCTAGGACTCCTCGTTCTCCTTTACCATGGGGTCGGGCGTTTGGGGCTTGTGCCTTTGATCTTTAAAGACTGCACTAAAGCCACTGCCTGATATTACGTCGCTGTGATGGAGGAGTTATTTTTAAGTTACCGTAACGTCCCGGCTTTGTAAGGGAGGCGGAATATTATTAAAGACAATGAGCGGGTAGACTTCGAAGCTTTACAATAGTCAAGGAGGAAAGTGAAATGTGTTCAGAAATCACTCAGAAGTTTATTCCATTCTTCCACATTTCAGTGAACACATCGGTCCGGCTTGTTGACTTTGATGAATTAAGTGCACTCATAGATTTTTTTTTAAGCTGCTTTTTTTCTGTTTATCGATCACTTTTAGAAAACATCTCCTCTGAATTGTAGTATAGAAATACATGCAGCACCGGGCAGAATTGATTCTCCAGGTTTGACTTTCAAAGTGACTTACACTCATGTGAATTTTGGAAAAAGAGATCGGAAGACGGTAACTTTGACATCAGCCAGCAGGATATATCTCGTACTGCAGCTGAGTGCTTTGGGCTGGGCTGCAGTTCTTCCCGAAACCTTAGGACAAGGTGGCACTTTTAGAAAAAAGTAACTACGTGTTTTTACTCCTTGTACGATTCTTCATCTTCATCTAGAAATCTTAGCTGATGGTTCCAAAAGTTTTATTGATTCTAGGTCAGTTGATTAAGAATATACCGAATCGTAGATTATAAAACATGCTTCTATCTTAAAAGGGATTTACAAAACTTTATTACTGATCTATCCTTAGGGCAGGTGCCGGCGAGTGTGTACTTTCTCATGCAAGAGAATGTTTGATCATAGTGTGATCCATTTCTCTTGGATGAGCAGAAGATGGAGAAAAATATTCCTCCATCTACTCCATTCAGAGAGGCCGTAGAAATTGGACTGACAGACAAAAAAACCTGACTGGCACATCCAGACTAATGTGAACTAGGTGCAAACCAAGGGAAGCTACCCCCATGTAAAACATACAAAAAAAGGCTGCACTCAAGCATACTAAAGCATGACAACATGGAATACATGAAATTTAGAATAGCAATATGGCTTTGGAATATAAGGAAAAATTTGAGACGCTTAGTATAAACATTTGGCCAAACATTTTAAAGCCCACCAACCATCGTCAAGGTGGTCTCAATTCTGGTGAGTCCCTGACCTAATGTGAACATACCTCTATTAGGCTGATATCTGAATTTCTGGGTGAATATGCACCTCTGTCAGTAATGCCTGCATTTATGGGTAAAGTAGGGACCTAGTGTAATTAAAATCACCACCTGGTGGGGGCGGAGTGCTCGGTCAGCAAGCTAACATTGAATAGACAAAAAAACCTGACTGGCACATCCAGACTAATGTGAACTAGGGGCAAACCAAGGGAAGCTACCCCCATGTAAAACATACAAAAAAAGGCTGCACTCAAGCATACTAAAGCATGACAACATGGAATACATGAAATTTAGAATAGCAATATGGCTTTGGAATATAAGGAAAAATTTGAGACGCTTAGTATAAACATTTGGCCAAACATTTTAAAGCCCACCAACCATCGTCAAGGTGGTCTCAATTCTGGTGAGTCCCTGACCTAATGTGAACATACCTCTATTAGGCTGATATCTGAATTTCTGGGTGAATATGCACCTCTGTCAGTAATGCCTGCATTTATGGGTAAAGTAGGGACCTGGTGTAATTAAAATCACCACCTGGTGGGGGCGGAGTGCTCGGTCAGCAAGCTAACATTCAAAACAAAAAACCTACGCACTCCAGACTAATGGAACTAGGGCCCAAGGGAAGCTACCCCCTGTAAAACATACAAAAAAAAAAGGGTGCCTCAACAACAAACCCCATGACAAAATGGGAAAACATGAAATTTTGAATAGCATAGTTTGGAAATAAGGAAAAATTGAGACGCTTATATAAACATTTGGCCAAACATTTTAAAGCCCCCCAACCCTCTCAAGGGGTCTCAATTCTGGGATCCCCACCCAAAGTAACATACCTCTAATTTGGGTGATATCTGAATTTCGGGTGAATATGCACCCTGGGCGAAGCCTGCATTTATGGTAAATAGGGGCCTGGTGTAATTTTAAAACACCAC
>JARQOD010000008.1:142037133-142116469 GCA_033576555.1 Oophaga sylvatica | reverse complement strand
CTAGGCTTTGATTCAGACGCTCTGTCTGACCATTGGTCTGCGGATGAAAAGCCGAGGAAAATGACAATTGCATCCCCCGACGTAAACAAAATGCCCTCCAAAACTTGGACACAAACTGAGACCCCCTATCTGACACCACATCAGAAGGCAACCCATGAAGTCTCACAATCTCCCCAATGAACACCTGCACCAGAGTTT
Source organism: Oophaga sylvatica (assembly GCA_033576555.1). Lineage (NCBI taxonomy): Eukaryota > Metazoa > Chordata > Amphibia > Anura > Dendrobatidae > Oophaga > Oophaga sylvatica. The sequence continues at coordinate 142,116,271 of JARQOD010000008.1, read as the reverse complement.
TAGCATTAGGGAGGGCAGGAAGAGCAATGAAATGTGCCATCTTACTGAACCTGTCAACAACCACCAGTATGACAGTCTTCCCTGACGACTGAGGAAGGTCCGTGATGAAGTCCATAGACAAATGAGTCCATGGACGCTCCAGAAGTTTCAAGGGTAAGAGGGTCCCAGACGGACGGGTATGAGGGGTCTTAGAGCGAGCACAAACCCCACAGGACGCGACAAAAGTTAAAACATCTTTATTAACGTTAGGCCACCAAAACCGGCGAGAAAGGAGATCTAAAGTAGCCTTACTCCCTGGATGTCCTGCTAGAGCAGAATTATGATGTGCCTCAATAACCTTTTGTCTCAACAGATTTGGGACAAACAGTCTCCCTGGAGGTCCTGCAGGGGCGTCCCCCTGAGCCTCTAACACCTCCTCCTCAAGCTCAGAACATACAGCCGACACTACCACCCCCTCCTGAAGGATAGGAATCGGGTCATCCATTTTCCCGGCCCCTGGGAAACTGCGAGACAAGGCATCTGCCTTAACATTCTTAGATCCAGGGCGATAAGTGACAACAAAATTAAACCTGGTAAAAAACAACGACCATCGAGCTTGTCTGGAATTCAGACGCTTAGCAGATTCCAAATACAGCAGGTTCTTGTGATCAGTAATGACGGTGACCGGGTGGACTGCCCCCTCCAAAAAGTGACGCCATTCTTCAAAAGCCAACTTAATGGCCAAAAGTTCCCTATTGCCGATATGATAATTCCTTTCGGCGGACGACAATTTTTTAGAAAAGAAAACGCACGGATGCCATTTACCAGGGGACGGACCTGGGACAATATTGCACCCACCCCTACGTCAGACGCGTCCACCTCCACAACGAACGGCTGTGATGCATCTGGTTGGATGAGAACGGGTGCCGAAGCAAAACATTTTTTCAAAGAGGAAAAAGCTTGGCAAGCTTTGTCCGACCATTTAGAAAAATCCGTCCCTTTTCTTGTCATGTCAGTGAGAGGTTTGACAACAGATGAGAAATTACAAATAAATTTCCGGTAGTAGTTAGCAAACCCCAGAAAACGCTGCAGAGCCTTAAGATCCTCTGGCTGATCCCATTCAAGCACTGCTCTCACCTTTTCAGGGTCCATACGGAAACCGGAGGCTGACACCAAGAAACCCAAAAACTGAAGTTCCTGTACGGCGAATACACACTTTTCCAGTTTGGCGTATAGTTTATTGTCTCGCAAGATCTGCAACACCTGTCTCACATGCTCCTGGTGAGACACAAGATCTGGTGAGTAAATTAAAATGTCATCCAAATATACGACCACAAACAGCCCCACAAGGTGACGAAAAATGTCATTAACAAAATGTTGGAATACTGCTGGTGCAGTAGTCAGACCAAAAGGCATGACAAGGTTCTCATAATGTCCCTCCGGCGTGTTAAACGCCGTTTTCCACTCATCCCCCTCTTTTATCCTAATCAGATTATACGCCCCCCTGAGATCCAATTTAGAGAACCATTTGGCGCCAACAATTTGATTGAAGAGATCAGGAATCAGAGGGAGTGGATACGGATCTCGAACAGTAATCCGATTAAGTTCGCGGAAATCCAAGCAAGGGCGTAGGCCTCCATCTTTTTTCTTCACAAAGAAGAACCCCGCGGCCACTGGGGAAGATGAAGGTCTAATATGCCCTTTGGCCAGACTTTCCGAAATATAATCTTTCATAGCCTGCCTCTCAGGACCAGAAAGGTTATATAACCTAGCTTTAGGTAACTTAGCATCAGGAAGTAAATTAATAGAGCAGTCATACACGCGATGAGGAGGCAACTCCTGACACCCCTCCTCAGAGAACACATCCCCAAAGTCCTCCAAAAAAGGAGGCAAAGTACTAGGCACGACCGCACTGATGACTGTGTTCATGCAGTTACTTTTGCAAAACTCCCCCCATTGGCTTATATCTCTGGACTGCCAATTAATCACAGGGTTATGTTTAACCAACCAAGGAAGTCCCAACACAATAGGAGTAGGTAGACCCTCCAACACATAACAAGATAATAGTTCCCTATGTATTGCCCCTACCCGAAGGTCAATGTTATGAACCTCATGAACAAAGCTACCTTGGCCGAGAGGCCTGGCGTCAATGGAGAATATAGGGATCGGTTTGACCAATACACTCAGATGCATACCTTGAGCCTGAGCAAACTGAGCGTCAACCAGATTAGCCCCGGACCCACTATCAAGAAGAACAGAAAATCTCTCCACTCTCGTACCAACCACCACCTCCACTGGTACAAGGAACTGAGAAGAACTAGCGGACGAAATACATACTCCCAGGTTGTCGTCCACCACACAACCTGGGATTAACAGTTTTCCGGCGACTTTTTGCTCAACAAGGCACGGGATGGACATCCCCAACAAAATGTCCCTCTTTCCCGCAGAAGAAACACCTTCTAGTCCTGCTGCGTACCGCCAATCCCCTCCTACGAAATGATGTCCCTCCCAACTGCATAGGCTCCTCCGAACAGACAAGGGGAACCTCAACATAAGGGACTTTAGTAGTAGGTGGAGTAACAACAGGGGGCGGAGTTACCTCGCACCTCTCCCGGAGCCGTCTATCAGTACGGATAGCTAGGGCCATAGCAGCCTCCAGTGATGGAGGAGAATCATACTGAGCCAAAACGTCCTTTAATTTGTCAGAAAGCCCATGACAAAACTGGCTCCTAAGAGCTGGGTCATTCCACTGAGTATCTGTGGCCCATCTACGGAACTCAGAAGCAAATTCCTCCGCCGGACGATCTCCCTGCTGTATCTTACGTAATTTTGTCTCAGCAAGAGAGACCCGATCTGGGTCATCATATACCAAACCCAGGGCAGTAAAAAATCGATCTACTGACTGTAGAGCCGGGGATCCCGGAGGAAGGGAGAAGGCCCAGGATTGAGGGTCCCCTTGTAGGAGCGAGATAACAATTCCCACTCTCTGCTCTTCACTCCCTGATGATCGAGGCCGAAGCCGAAAATACAATTTACATGCTTCCCTGAAGGTAAAAAATTTGTCTCGCCCACCAGTGAACCTGTCCGGGAGAGCTACTTTAGGTTCAAATCTGGTTTGCTCCGAGGGAGACAAAACTTTGGACTTAATGTCCGTCAGCTCCATGGATAATCCCTGCAACTGCAGAGCCAGCTGGGCTACTGGATCCATGGCAACTGGGAATAATTTTATGGGCCAGTGAAAATGTCACGCGGTCTTATGATATGTGTACGATGTCAGTAAACTATTCTTAAAAGAACAACACTCTATACAACATATAGATTAGCAACATCAGCATGTAAATATAGAATAGATTTACCTGACACGATATCCGTTGAACTCAGGGTTAATCTTGAGGACTTGATACACTGTCACAGGAAAGAGGAGGACCGGGGGTCTAACCTGACCCTAAACTGGGGTCCTAACTAATCCCTCACCTTGGAGGTACTGATAATGGTTCAGAGGTCCAAGTCTCCAGCCTAACCCTGTCTCCTATCAGTCCCTGAACCCTGTAATCAGTCCTAAGAAGGATTCTGATTACCACCAAAGGGATATGGGCTGATCTCTGCTAAATACACAGATTAGACATATAAGACAGACTGGAGAAAACACAGACTTGCATACACACTCAAACACAGAAGGAACATAAATGATCTGGGATATTAAACTCTAAGCAAGGTGAGCTTAAAACAACTAAGGAGCTCTTTAACTTAAGTCTATACAGATACAATCCTATCTGTGGTCTGCATGAAGAATTTCACTGGCAACTCCCAACACAGACAACCAGAGATTTAAAGGAAACCAATCAACAAATAATTAATTGCAGCCGGGAGAAACTGCACCCAGTCCCAGAACTGAGCACAGACAGAATTAACTCCCTAACTGACAAACACAAAGAAACAGCAACTCAGCTGTGAGAAGTCAGAATGTGCAACCGCGACGATCTTCGTGGCGATGCACACATGACACCAAATGTCACTGACAAAACATATATCTAGGCTGTGCTATGTTATTTAGATAGTCTTCTAGGTGGGATAGTCATTTATTTTCAGATTTCCTTTTCTTATAGGGATTAGTCCTGGTATTTTGCCATCAGGAACTAGTTTACGTTTACGCTAAATTATGCATGGATGGTATTTGGAGTGGGGGCTGGAAAAGGTCTGCAATGTATTAGTGTCAATTAGCTGGTACCCGGCGATCATGGCTTGGTTTGGCATAAGGTGTGACATTTTAGAATAGGAGCTCATGAAGTTGACGATGTCCTTGGTTAATATGGTGATTACTACTTTCATATCCAACAGATACACGATAACAGGATTCTTACCCTGGATATGTCGTATATAATGTATTCTGCTTTGATACGTAGTCTTCTCAGATTTTTGGAACCAGTATTTTGCCTATTGGACACTTCGGAAAGTACATAAACTACATATGATCTGTGAGAAAACCATCTAATATATAATTACCTTGTAATATCTGATCCGGAGGCAGATGCTCGACGTGTCTACAGACAGAGGAAACCGGTCACATTAAAGGGGTTTTCCCACGAACGAAAGTTCATTTTAAAAATTGACTGTGTCTGACTTTGTATAAATCAACATACGAAAAAAGGCTGCACTCTATCATACTAAAGCACGTCAATATGGAATATGTGAAATTTTGAATAGAATATTGAATTCTATATTGACATGCTTTAGTATGATAGAGTGCAGCCTTTTTTCGTATGTTGTATATTGGGGTAGCTCCTCCTAGTTTACACCTATTCACTTTAGTCTGGATGTGCTAGTCAAGTTTTTTTGTCTTTTGAATGTTAGCTTACTGACCGAGCACTCTGCCCCCACCAGGTGGTGGTTTTAATTACAGTAGGTTCCTACTAACCCATAAATGCAGGCATTGCTGACAGAGGTGTCCACATTCACCCAGGAATTCAGATATCAGCCTAGAGAGGTATTCACACAGGTTAGGGACCCATCAGACTTGAGACCACCTTGACGATGGTTGGCGGGCAAATAATATTTTGCCAAATTTTATACGAAGCATCTCAAAGTAGCAAATCAAGGCATTTGCTAATGATATCAGGGTCTGACTGGGGTATTTGGGGCTAACAGGGGAAATGGACTATAGGGGCCCAACGTACTGCTATATTCAAATACCTGTTAGCCGTTATCTCCGATATAGTGGAGCGTCAACTGTAAAATACAGGTGGCTCCTGCTCATTTACTGTGCGCCACCATAACTGGGATGGACAACTACTGATCCACAGGTTAGGTAGGTGATAACTTATTGATCAGTGGAATCTGACCGTTGGAAACCGCACCGATCAGAAGAATAGGGAACTTTTATCCCCGACAGGGCACTTTTATTCCCATTTTATCCCCATTTTAAAATGGACCAGCAGGTAGGATGTCTGACCGCAGCTCCATTCATCCTCTTTGGGGGCTTCCAGAAAAAGGCAAGTTTTACCCCTTAGGGAATGAATGGATCAGTGGTCGAGTCGTACATGACGCACCATACTATTGGAGATAAAAGTTGTACATTCTGCAGATGGGTGCAGGTCTCAGCAGAAGGACCCCCACCAATCAATAACTTATCTTATCCTTTGGCCACGTTCACACGTTCAGTATTTAGTCAGTATTTTACATCAGTATTTGTAAACCAAAGCAAGGAGAGGAACAATTAATTATTAATTAATCCCAATTATTAATTATTAAGACTATTAATGTAATGTAATGCAGTGATCACCAGTTACATTATACACAAGAGCTCTGTATCTAGTGTATAGTGTACAGGTAATTCACCGCACACTCATATGAATTCACCGCCATTGCAGCCAGGCGCGGGAGCGCCGCTCTACACTGATATCTTACCAGATACCTAGCAGCATTAAGGATTCCTTAGTGCTATGGCAACATGACTTAATCATTAGCGATAAAGTGATTAAGGCTCTGGTAGAGCCGAAACATATAGATTTACAGTGTCTTGCAAAAGTATTCTGCTCCCTGAAACTTTTCAACCTTTTCCCACATATCATGCTTCAAACATAAAGATACCAAATGTAAATTTTTGGTGAAGAATCAACAACAAGTGGAACACAATTGTGAAGTTGAACGAAATGTATTGGTTATTTTAATTTTTTGTGGAAATACAAAAACTGAAAAGTGGGGCTTGCAAAATTATTCGGCCCCTTTACTTTCAGTGCAGCAAACTCACTCCAGAAGTTCATTGTGGATCTCTGAATGATCCAATGTTGTCCTAAATGACTAATGATGATAAATATAATCCACCTGTGTGTAATCAAGTCTCCGTGTAAATGCACCTGCTCTGTGATAGTCTCAGGGTTCTGTTTGAAGCACAGAGAGCATCATGAAGACCAAGGAACACAACAGGCAGGTCCGCGATACTGTTGTGGAGACGTTTAAAGCCGGATTTGGACACAAAATGATTTCCAAAACTTTAAACATCCCAAGGAGCACTGTGCAAGCGATCATATTGAAATGGAGGGAGTTTCATACCACTGCAAATCTACCAAGACCCAGCCGTCCCTCTAAACTTTCATCTTAAACAAGGAGAAGACTGTTCAGAGATGCAGCCAAGAGGCCCTTGATCACTCTGGATGAACTGCAGAAATCTTCAGTTGAGGTGGGACAGTCTGTCTATAGGACAACAATCAGTCGTACACTGCACAAATCTGGCCTTTATGGAAGAGTGGCACGAAGAAAACCATTTCTCAAAGATATCCATAAAAAGTGTTGTTTAAAGTTTGCAACAAGCCACCTGGGAGACACCAAACATGTGGAAGAAGGTGCTCTGGTCAGATGAAACCAAAATCGAACTTTTTGGCAACAATGCCAAGCGATTTGTTTGGTGTAAAGGCAACACAGCTCATCACCCTGAACACACCATCCCACTGTCAAACATGGTGGTGGCAGCATCATGGTTTGGGCCTGCTTTTCTTCAGTAGGTACAGGGAAGCTGGTTCAAATTGATGTGAAGATGGATGGAGCCAAATACAGGACCATTCTTGAAGAAAACCTGTTGGAGTCTGCAAAAGATCTGAGACTGGGACGGAGATTTGTCTTCCAACAAGACAATGATCCCAAACATAAAGCAAAATCTACAATGGAATGGTTCACAAATAAACGTATCCAGGTGTTAGAATGGCCAAGTCAAAGTCCAGACCTGAATCCAATCGAGAATCTGTGGAAAGAGCTGAAAACTGCTGTTCACAAACGATCTCCATCCAACCTCACTGAGCTCGAGCTGTTTGCCAAGGAAGAATAGGCAAGAATTTCAGTCTCTCGATGTACAAAACTGATAGAGACATACCCCAAGCGACTTGCAGCTGTAATCGCAGCAAAAGGTGGCGCAACAAAGTATTAAGTTAAAGGGGCAGAATAATTTTGCACGTCCCACTTTTCAGTTTTTGTATTTCCACAAAAATTTATAAAAACCAATACATTTCATTCAACTTCACAATTGTGTCTCACTTGTTGTTGATTCTTCACCAAAAATTAACATTTGGAATCTTTATGTTTGAAGCATGATATGTGGGAAAAGGTTGAAAAGTTCCAGGGGGCCGAATACTTTCGCAAGGCACTGTATATTGCTTCTGCTTTATATTCTGGTTTTGCTCCCACATGTTTGTACATAATAAATTTTTCACCTTTATGCATTGAATTCATATGAGTGTGCGGTGAATTATATTATACTAGTATTGGGACCAATTGGTCCATTACACCTGCACCTCACAATCTAGACAAGAGTGCACGCTACCCTAGTTTTCATAGTGTACAGGTAATACAGTGATCACCAGTGACATTATACACAGGGGCTCTGTATATAGTATATAGTGTACAGGTAATACAGTGATCACCAGTGACATTATACACAGGAGCTCTGTATATAGTGTATAGTGTACAGGTAATACAGAGATCACCAGTGACATACACAGGAGCTCTGTATATAGTGTATAGTGTACAGGTAATACAGTGATCACGAGTGACATTAAACACAGGAGCTCTGTATATAGTGTCAGTGTACCACTGGAGCTCTGTATATAGTATATAGATAATACAGTGACCACCGGTGACATTATACTCTTGAGCTCTGTATATAGTATATAGTATAAGGTATAAGTGTACAGGTAACACACTGACTCACCAGTGATGTCTGTAGTTGAAAATCTTCACCTTCATTTTTCATCTTCATCCAGTACAGACCACTATAATTTCTTCCAGGCAGAACTCGTCTCTGCAGAAAATAAAACACAGTTATCTATTGCTGATCACTTCCAGTGCACATTCCTCACTTTTTTCCCCAACTTCTACATTACTTCAGATGAAGAAAAAAGTGACATAGTTCCGCCCTGCATAGTAACAGGATCCCCCTTTTGTCCCCCCATGGAAGTCAGTATTCACAGTAAATTACAGCAGTAATAATGTTCCCTGATTGGCCCCTACAGTAATTATCTCCCCCTTTGCCACCATAAACCAATAATGTATGTTCCTCATCCTGACACTCATATAGTAATTATGTCACCCCTATATTTAATAAGGTCCCAGATCCTGGGCTCCTTTGTTTAATGCCCCCATTGTGGGTACCTTTATTTAATGTCTCCATACTATGCCCCTATGTTGCCCCTTTCCTGGACCCCCATGTCCACTTTAATAATGTCCCCATCCTGGGCCCCATTTATTTAATATTGTCCCCATCCTGGGCCTCTATTTAATAATGTCCCAATCCTGGGCCTCTTTATTTAATAATGTCCCCATCTTGAGCCCTTTTATTTAAGAATGTCCTCATCCTGGGCCTCCATAGTAGTATGGGCACCACATAGTCATAGTCCTCCTTATAGTATTATGGGCACCACATAGTGCTCCATGCAGTATTATGGTTCCCATATATTGCTCCATACAGTATATTGGACCCCACATAGTGCTCCATACAGTATAATTGCCCCACACAGTGCTCCATACAGATTATCAATCCCACATATTGCTCCACACAGAATAATGGTCCCATATAATGCTCCATACAGTATAATAGGTCCATATAATGCTCCATACAATATAATGGGATCAATATATTGCTCCATATAGTATAATGGGCCCCATATATTGCTCCATACAGTATAATGGGCCCCATATATTACTCCACACAGCATAATGGGCCCCATATATTACTCCATACAGTATAATGGCCCCATGTATTACTAAATACAGTAAAATGTCCCCATATATTTCTCCATGCAGAATAATGGCTCCATATATTGCTCCATACAGTATCATGGGCCCCATATATTTATTATTACAGTATATGATGGCCCCCATTTAATGCTCCATACAGTATAATGGCCCATATAAAGCTTCATAAAGTATAATAGGACCATATAATGCTGCATACAGTATGGTGGCCCCACATATTGCTCCATACAGAATAATGACCCCATATTTGCTCCATACAGTATCATGGGCACCATATAAAGCTCCATACATTAAAAAAATACTCACCTCTCCCATTCCCTGAAGGTTTTGTCTCATCACTTTTTTTCTGTCTCTCTGTAGTGCTCAGCATTGCACCCTTTGCTCTGAAACATCACAGAGTCAGAAGACACTGAAGACACTGGAGCTGCTCACCTGCAAATGAGAATGAGAAGAGGTGAGTATTGGAGGGGGCCAGGTGCCAGCACTGGCACCATGCTCCCCCTACTCACTTGCCCCATAGTGTCCCGCAGTCTCCGATGATGAGTGGGCCCTCCCGTTCATCTAGGGTCCTGGGTGCCGCTGGGTGATGACATCAGCCCTGGTCATTGCAGTGGGTCAAGCTGAACCCTGTGTGCACGCTCCCTTGACTGTGCTTTAAAGGGCACATCTAAAAACTATATATCTTTTCCCCCTTCTTCTTCCCACCGGGAATTTCACCAGTACCCCGCCAGACCAGTCCAACCCTGGAAGATACACTATCACTTACTAAGATCTGGAAAAAATCCTCAGTTTAAAGGGGACCTGTCATCAGGATCAATCATCCTGAGCCATCAATATGGACATACAGGTAATAGAAAGTGGAATAAAATGATACCTTGATATTTCCGATCCGATGTTTTATTCCAGAGAAATCCAAATTAAAAAAAATATATATGTAAATGAGCTGTCAAGATCTATGAGCAGGACATAGATCTCAGAATTTGCCTTAAGAGCTTATTTTAAATGAAAGGGAGTGAAGGGTGTTCCCAGTGTGAGACATGCAGCTCAGGAGAGCACACTGTCAGTCATTACATGCTCCACACTGGTAACGCCCTGTCATTTACAATAAGCTCTGGAGGCAGATTCTCAGGGAGATCTATGTCCGGCCCATAGATCTGAACAGCTCATTTACATATTGTGGTAGAGCTGCTCACTTGGCTTGACAAAGAGGTAGAAATGGAACACTGTCTCTTTAAGAACGTGCTTGGTTTATTAAAAACAGCATAAACCAAGCTGGGAAAATAAATACAGCCCTCTGAGCAAAAACAGCAAAACAACAATGAAAACAAAAATGCTGTACACAGTCCATACGTTTGCGAGGAGCTGCACGCTCTGCAGCACCACAGGTTCAGTCTTTCCTCCTCAGGACACAAACCACTGGAGATCCTCTCTCCGGCCCTGCTGAACAAAGACTGCCTCTGGAGCCCAGCTATTTAAGCCCCAGACCATGTGACCCCTCCCCCATGTCACTGATCACATGACTGTGACATCACCCAGCATTGCAGCAGCGATAGTGTTTAGATGACTGAATGGGTTTAATTAAAAAAGAGAACCAGTAATTTGACATAAATATGCACATTTGTAAACCAAGTGTAAATGTCGCTGTTCTCCTGAATCCGGCGATGTTTTTATTTTATTCCAATGCCTCTGAGATATGGCTCCCTCTTCTCGGTATCTAAATCTAGTCTTTTATGTCAACAGGTGTGGTCCTCAACTGATCATTGTGGGTGTGTTCTTGTGATGACATTTAGATACAGGAAAGGGAAGGCCATTTCTCAGGAATGGAGAGGCACCGAAACAAAAACATCACGAGATTCATCAGAACAGCAGCATTTATGTAACATGGCTCAGGGTGGTAGCCATGGGCAAGATACTCATCTTCCATGTGCCAGCAAGCTACATGAAAATGGGGGTTCTGGCTGTGTGTATGGACTTTCTCTATGAGGGAGCTAGGCCCTTGCAGGCCGCATGATGCCAATGATTTTAGTTGGCCAGGACCAGATGTTGACAAGTTAAATAATGGAGTCCACCACGTAACAGGAACTGTTTTTTACTGAACAATAACTTTGTGGGGATTATATACGACAGATAGCAGGTGCAGAACTTAATGAATGTTTCTTCTAATACATGGAACAACTTCATAGATATTTTCCCTGTCGTTTCTTACTTAGTCCTCCATCTTCACCACCATTCAAAACAGTACTTCAGGAACTTCTCTCGTCCTCAACAACCCTACTACATTCAGTAAGTGATAGTCCTGTACTTCAACCTCTGGCTCCACGTCCTTTGCCCCTTAAGGAAGCTACTTGGCTACTTTGACCATTACTCAGCTGACTGATGCCTTGGAACTACTGCTCAGGGCACTCTCATCATCGCATGTTCCTTGCTTTGATCCGTCCTGTTACTTCCTGGAAGTGCAAGCTCGGTATTGCGTTTCTAGGTTTCCTGCCCCAGGTCCCATCTCCGAAGAACCACTTACACCTTCTGTCACTTTCTCTTGCTGTAACGACCCGCCACCACAATTGTGGATTACCAGGGCAATGGGGTACTCAGAGCCGAGCCCATGGAAGTCTATGGGGTTTGTCACAGGTAGCGGTGGCTCGGTCTGTGGCCCTGGCGGTCTGGCGTATGTTGGGGGAATATTTACAGGGATAGATATATTTACAGTTCGTGACGCCACCTGTAGTCTCTGGTAATTTGTACCAGCGCTGCTGTAGATCTCTGAGGGGATGGTGAGGCAGCTAGATGTCGGGTCCCCTACAGGTGGGACTCTTCCCTCAGGTCGATGGTTATGGTGGGGTTGTGCAGGCATGCAATTAAATAACTCAGTCTCACACCGTCAGCGTCTTTCCATACCTTTTACTTGTAAGATGGTAAGGCAGGTCCCAGGGAGGCTGATGGGGTTGATGGAGGATGAGTTTTGAGGCAACGGCTGAGCAAGGCAGGGGCCTCCTTTACTTTCCAATGATGATGAGTCCAACCAGCATAAAGCGTAGTTCACTCCTGAAACTTCAGCTATTTCAAAGCTGTACCGCCCGGTCAGTTTTGTGGTGGAGCCTTCCAGTGATGAAACTAGGTTCTTCTATGCTTGGCCTAGCTCAAAGTTCCTATTCCACCTGACCCCTGTTACGTACTGACACTTCAAGGGCTGCTTTCTGTTACCTAAGGTCCAGTAAGCCTCTGGTTTTTCTACCACTATGCGTGAAGCTATAGTGATGCTTCGGTCTCCAGTGACCGGTGACAATGTGCAGGATACTTCAATCCTAAAGCACTTCTGATTTCCTTCCACTGTGCCTTTCGACTTGCTCAAACTCTCAATCTCTGCACTGACTAGGCTAAGGTGAACTGGCTCACCTGTACTAGCCTCCACTACTGTACTGTCTCTCTGAATCGACAGGAATCTTGGTGCTCCAGACAGGCACTCCTTCTCTCTCCCTTCACCTCCGGAGACACTACTAGACTCTCTTGTGCTAAAAACCACACCCCTCTACACCCCTGCTGGGTGTGTCCGAAGTATATGTGATGTCATGTAGAGCCCTTAACCGTTACCTCTCCACTCATCCTCCTGGTATTGTGTACCTTAAATACCAGGGCTACACATTGCCTCTTTCCTGGGTCTTGCTTTCTGTTCCCTATGTCTCCATTCACTCCAGGGATACCCATTTCATGTGACTCTACTTATTAGACCATAGCCTGCTTTTGCTGCAGGCTGGGCCCTATCTGACTTCTTGACAGCCCCTCCCAGGCTCCAAATGCAAGGACATGAGCCACTGCTTCAGGCATAACATGGACCACAACCGACCACTGTGACGATGAGGGAAACCTCCAATGCTCCCCTGTCATAATAGGCGTTGCATCTCCAGGTGGGCTGGTCTCAAGAATTTGCTCCCAGGTCCTCTCAGCCTTCCACCTACTTGCGGCTGCTGCCATGCATTCACGCACAACACTGACTGTAAGCCAACCACGGGGGCCATACATCTTGAAGAACACTGCTCATGTACCTGGCGAGAGACTTTGCATTCTATGGGGCAGATGTTCAGTCTCTACCATCTACTCCACAAAGATGTGATGATGATTCCCCACTGTGGGACGTAGTTTATGGCCTCTCCATAAGAAGCATGCTCCTTGTATCGTGCGGCTAAGTGATCCACCAACTGTAACGGGTCTGGGAGGTGGAACCTCTGAGCTTTATTATACAAGGAGGCTTTCCTTGTAAAGGAGCGGGTGGCGCCCGGGGAGACGGATAGGAAGTCACTGCAAGTGACGGGGGCAGTCTCTGGACAGACAGGTGGGAGGTCACGGCAAGTGACCGGGGCAGTCTCTGGATAGACAGACGGGTAGTCACGGCAAGTGACCGAGGCAGTCTCTGGGTAGACAGGCAGGTAGTCACAGCAAGTGACCGGGGCAGTCTCTGGGTAGACAGGCAGGTAGTCACGGCAAGTGACCGGGGCAGTCTCTGGGTAGACAGGCAGGTAGTCACGGCAAGTGACCGAGGCAGTCTCTGGGTAGACAGGCAGGTAGTCACGGCAAGTGACCGGGGCAGTCTCTGGTTAGACAGGCAGGAAGTCACAGCAAGTGACCGGGGCAGTCTCTGGATAAACAGGCAGGCAAGGGGCCGGGGCAGTCTCTGGTTAGACAGGCAGGAAGTCACAGCAAGTGACCGGGGCAGTCTCTGGATAAACAGGCAGGCAAGGGGCCGGGGCAGTCTTTGACTGGACAGGTATATACGACCTGAGACGGTGGAACCTCCTGGTAGGCTAGCAGGCAGATGACAGATGAGCGCCCCCAAGTGAGCAGGCGAGAGTCTCTGGAACAGCCGATGAACACCGCAGGTGATGGCCGAACCTCCAGGTAGACTTGCAGGCAGATGGCAGATGAGCGCCCCCAAGTGAGCAGGCGAGAGTCTCTGGAATTGCTGATGGTCACCGCATGTGACGGCCGAACCTCCAGGCAGGCTTGCGGGCAGGTAGCAGACAGCAAACTGGCAGGAAACAGGCAGGTAACTGGAAACGGACCCTGAGGGCTGAAGCAGAGTAAACAGTGCAACAACAACATTGCTCGGGCACCTCCATTAAGGAGGAAGTACTTTATATAGGGAGGAGTCCTCCGGCTTTGGCCGGGGACCTTTTTTGAAAAATGCGCGCGGCCCCTTTAAGAGCGGGGGAGCGCGCGGGCGCGCGCCCTAAGACCAGAAACAGGGAAGGAGCGCGCGGCCCCAGCAGGGCGGAAGGAGGAAGCTGAGCGCGGGTAAGGGGGGCGACGTCCCTGCCTGGCAGAGGACGCTGTCGCAGGGGAACAGCGTCCCTGCCTGGCAGAAGGCAGGGACGCCGATGCTACAGTACCCCCCCCCTTAGGCCCCCCCCTCTTTAGGCCAGAAAGAAATTTAGCTAGGATGAGAGGGGCATGGATGTTCTCCCGAGGCTCCCACGTTCTCTCCTCAGGACCAAACCCCTTCCAATCCACCAGAAAATAGGTCTTTCTTCCTACTCTTTTTGTGGCCAGAATGTTCTCTACCTCAAATTCGTCTTCAGCAGACACTGGAGCAGGAGGTGTACCTGTAGACTTGACAAAAGAGTTAAGTACCACCGGTTTGAGGAGAGATACATGGAAGGAGTTAGGAATCCGCAAATTGGCCGGGAGTTTCAATTTATAGGACACCGGGTTGATCTGACTGATGATCTCAAAAGGACCGATGAACCGAGGACCCAACTTGTAGGAAGGAATCTTGAGCCGGACATACTTGGACGAAAGCCAGACCTTATCTCCAGGACGGAATTGAGGAGGATCCAAACGTCTTTTGTCAGCATGTTTCTTCATGCGCTCGGATGACAGAATGAGTGCGGACCGGGTACTCTCCCATATGGAGGAAAATTCGTTAACCAGAGATTCCGCAGCTGGATTGTCCACAGAGATGGAGACAGGAACAGGGATCCGGGGGTGTTGACCGAAGACTACAAAAAACGGAGATTTGGAGGAAGATTCGCTCTCGTGATTGTTATAAGAGAATTCGGCCCAAGGCAGGAGATCCACCCAGTCAGAATGGTGGGCATTAATGAAGTGCCGGAGATAACTGGTCAGATTCTGATTGATTCGCTCGACTTGTCCATTGGACTGTGGGTGGTAAGCAGAGGAGAAATCCAAGGTGACGTCTAGCAACTTACAAGTGGCTCTCCAGAAACGTGAGGTGAACTGAACCCCACGATCTGACACAATGTGACGAGGCAGACCATGAAGATGGAAAATGTGGCGGATAAAGTCTTTAGCCAACTCGGGTGCAGACGGAAGCCCTGGCAGGGGAATGAAGTGAGCCATCTTGGAGAATCGGTCAACGACCACCCAAATGACCGTACAACCGGCAGAGACGGGCAGATCTGTTATGAAGTCCATGGCTATATGCTGCCAGGGAGCAGCGGGTACAGGAAGCGGAAGAAGACGGCCGGCAGGCAGGTGTCTCGGAACTTTGTTGCGGGCACAGGAGACACAGGCAGAAACAAAGTCTATTACGTCTTTGTGCAGGGTAGGCCACCAGTAATGCCGAGTAATGAGCTGGAGGGTCTTTTTCTGACCAGCGTGGCCAGCTAGCTTAGACGAATGACCCCAGTGTAGGATTCTCTTCCGATCGGTTACCGATACGAACGTCTTGCCAGGAGGGAGACGATTTAGACTCACGGGAGCCACCCGCATCACTCTGGCGGGATCGATGATATGTTTAGGTTCCTCCTCGAGATCCGACACCAGGAAGGACCGGGACAAGGCGTCTGCCTTGATGTTCTTGTCGGCCGGGCGAAAATGTAACAGAAAATCAAAGCGGGCAAAAAACAAGGACCACCGGGCCTGGCGAGGGTTAAGTCTCTGGGCATGCTGGAGGTAAGCCAGATTCTTGTGGTCAGTGTAAATGATTACCGGATGAAGAGCCCCCTCGAGTAGGTAACTCCACTCCTCCAATGCCAGCTTGATGGCCAATAACTCTCGGTCTCCTATGGAGTAATTGCGCTCAGAAGAGGAGAAGAGTTTGGAGAAGAAGCCGCAAGATACCATCCTCCCGGATGAAGATTTTTGAGTAAGTACCGCTCCGGCTCCAGAAGAGGAAGCGTCCACCTCCAGGAAGAACTGCTTGTTGCCGTCCGGGCGATGCAGCACTGGAGCGGAAGAGAAGGCCTGTTTTAAAGAAAGAAAGGCCTCCTCAGCTTCGGGCGTCCACTGTTTGGGATTAGCATCCTTGCGGGTGAGCGCGGAGATTGGAGCAGTCCGGGAAGAGAAGTGCGGTATGAAAAGACGGTAATAATTGGCGAATCCCAGGAACCGCTGAATGGCCTTCAACCCCTCCGGTCGGGGCCATTTCTCGATGGCAGACAGTTTCTCCGGATCCATTCGTAGGCCTGTCTGGAAATGATGTAGCCCAAAAACGGAAGCGAGGTCTGCTCAAAGAGGCACTTCTCATATTTGGCGAAGAGGTGATTCTGCCTGAGCCTGAGCAGAACCTGACGAACATCCCTCCGGTGAGACTGGAGATCCGGAGAGAAGACCAAGATGTCGTCTAGGTACACCACAACGCAGGAGTAGAGAAGGTCCCGGAAGATGTCATTGACCAACTCCTGAAAGACTGCTGGAGCATTACAGAGACCAAAGGGCATAACCAAATACTCGTAGTGGCCGTCCCGGGTATTGAATGCCGTCTTCCATTCATCTCCCCGACGGATACGGACCAGGTTATATGCCCCACGGAGATCCAGTTTGGTGAAGATTCTAGCCCCCCTCAGACGATCAAACAATTCTGGAATGAGCGGAAGAGGGTACTTATTCTTCACCGTGATCAAATTTAAACCTCTGTAATCAATACAAGGCCGGGGACCTTTTTTGAAAAATGTGCGCGGCCCCTTTAAGAGCGGGGGAGCGCGCGGGCGCGCGCCCTAAGACCAGAAGCAGGGAAGGAGCGCGCAGCCCCAGCAGGGCGGAAGGAGGACGCTGAGCGCGGGTAAGGGGGGCGACGTCGCAGGGGAACAGCGTCCCTGCCTGGCAGAAGGCAGGAACGCCGATGCTACACCAACATTTCTCTGGCCCGGGTCCTGGACCTCATCTTCTCAGCTGTCGTCAGATCCAGGCCACATAGGTCACTAACGAGCTGCAGTACTCTCTTTCTATCTTCCTCAGTCTGCAGAAATCCCAGAGATGGAGACTGCGTTCTCCCCGTTGGACCAGGTATGCGGGCCGAGTAGACTCATTTCAAACCCCGGAGAATGTACCCGCTACTTTGGTGAGAAAGATAGCCAGCTCATAGTCCTCTAATCCCCCCCTCCGCTCCTTGGGGCAAGTGGGATGGCTCTGACATGCTCACTGACAAGTCTTGTTTATCAGCCATGAGATGTTGTTTCCCCTCTGACTCCAATCAGACGAATGCCGCTGGCCTCATTGTTACTAAGCGTCCTACTTCACTGCTCTGCTTTTCTCTTGGTGGGGTTTGTTTTGGTGCACTATCCCGTTTTTCCAGAGTCTCCTCCAGTTTTCCTTTGTCATACTTCATTGGACAGACCTTCTCCTTCTACTTCACCTTACTTGTATGGGCACATCTCACTGCGGGCTGGTGTTCCCTGCTAATACATTCCCTTCGGTAGGTGAAAGCTCTGGAGGGCTGGACAGCTCTTAGCGCCCTTTCTTATATTTAACGTCCATGTTGGGCAGTACCTTCTTGTTGTGCTGTGCCACTAACCGCCATCTTAGAGTTTTTGCTTGATGCCATTTTAGACCATATCATAGTTGCCATCCTCCATGTAATTCATGCACTACACTAACCCCGCATCACTTCATTCTTCTGGTTGCGAAACTTGTTCCTGCTGACTACGCCAAGTGCAACGTGGTGGAAGGCGGTAGCTGTGGGTGAGATACTCGTCTTCCACACCCAGGCACGCTACCATCACTTAAAAAGGAACTGTCTTTTACTGAACAATAGCTTGGTAAGAATTATATAGGGCAAATAGCGGGTGCATAACTTCGTGAACAGTTCTCTTGATACATGGAACATCTTCATAAACACTTTCTCTATCCTTCCTTACTTAGTCCTCTATCTTCACCACCACCCAGCACAGCATTTCAGGAACTTCGCTTGTTCCCAACACCAGTACTACAGTCAGTAGGTGAGAGTCCTGCACTTCAACTCTTTTCCTTTTTATGCCGGGGTCACACTTATGAGTGTGATGCGAGAAACTCGCACGAGTCTCTCGCATCAACACAAGGCACTGCCGCCGGCACTCGGGATCGGAGTGTGTGGCTGCATGTATTTCTATGCAGCCGCACACTCCGGTCCCAAGTGCCAACGGCAGTGTCATGTATTGAGGCGAGAGACTCGCGCGAGTTTCTCACATCACACTCGCAAGTGTGACCCTGGCCTAAGGGAGCCACTTGGCCACAATGGCCGTTACTCAACATCTCTGCTGACTGAAGCCTTGTAACTACTACTAGGGCACTCTCTTCATCTCATGGTCCCTGCTCTGATCCGCACCGTTACTTCCTGGACTTGCAAACTCGGTATTGCGTTGTTAGGTTTCCAGCCCCAGCTCCTGTCACCGGAGAATCACTCTCAGCTTCTGTCACTTTCTCTTGCCTTTTTTCCTGGATCTCGCTATCCTTTCCCTCAGTCTCCACTCACTCCAGGGACAACAACGTCATGCGACTCTGCTTCCTTACCAGACCATAGGTCTGCTTCTGATGCAGGCTTGGCCCTATCTGACTTGACAGGAAACTGTCTCTATCCCTTCACTTTAGCCCCTCCCACTCTTGGCTACTCCCAATCATTAACCCTAAATTTACCTACTGTTGGTCAAACTACATCGTCACTAATAACGCGTGTCACAATACACATTACGACAATATATGTGTCATCAAGGGGGGAAAGTGGGGAGCATGTCCACCTCCTTACATTTACATTAGGTATAAAATTACATATTCATGGCAAGTGACACGTCTTTTTGAATTTTTAAGCTTCTGTTTTTTTATCTATATTGCTAGTTTATACAGATGCATTAGTGATTTCAGACGGATAAATATGGGTTAATACAAGGTTTGCAAAAAGAAGCTGTGTGCGCTTCCATTTTACACAGTAAAAAGACACTAAATATTTTAACCCATTTGCAGTGTCTGATCCCGATAATCAGCCAGGTTGAGATTTTATTACACACTGGGTAAGGTTTCATGCATGCTTCTCAGTGCATCTAAAATCAATCCGAGTACCACCGATTACTCATCCCTCCGCAGCCCAACTAATTGTTATTGGAAAATCATTTGTGTGTGCTGGACCGTGTCCTGACCCCACAAGTCTCTCTCTGCCGTCTGTAGGGTGTACTGTCACTGGCATGACCCAATGACTTCTTGGAGGAGGGGAATGCCATCAGAGTTGAGTGGATCCAGGGTTGGAAATAATTTTACTTCTTCACGCTTTACTTATTTTTAGGTTGAAATTGTAGGAAACCCAAGGTGACCATATATTTCATTTACAAATCCTTATGAAAAATAGATTCTGTGGGGTCAGGTCTGCTAATGCTCAACAAAAATAGAAGGAAATTTCAAAATTGGACATATTTTAAAGCACCTTTAAAATGAATGAATGTGTGATCATTGATAGCGAAGAGGGATTTAACCCTTTTTGTCCAACCTCATCTATGGGAGAAATAAAGAGACACACACACACAGTTCGTGTCAAGTAGATCTCCTCCTTTAAGGGTGAGTTTCCACGATCAGTAAACGCTGCGTGTCTGGCGCTGTGCGCTGGCGCAGCGCCAAACACGCTGCGTCCAGATGTTACAGCATAGTGGAGGGGATTTTAAGAAATCCCGTCTCCACTATGCGTAACAACACGCAGGTGGCAGACCTGCGTAAACAGACATGCGGCGCGTCTTTTCAGACCGCCGCATTTGAATGAATTTGAATAAGGCTCAGGATCGAGGTCTTGTACCGTTGTGGTACGAGAACCAAACTTTTTTACAAAGGTTTGTTCGAATGCGATGGACCCGAACATCCACTGGTTCGCTCATCTCTATTTATGATGTTAAAGAAATGGTTAATTTCTATTCTCTAAAATAAAATAAATACCAGTAAATAGTTCTATCATGAAGTATGGTTATTATCTGCCTACAGCCCCATCTGTTTTACATTTATAATTATGGTCAAGCTGACATATTCCCAGGAAACACCCACTCTAATCGGCGGTAACCTTACTGACATTATCACCAGTCACAACACTGTGGTTCTGACCCTGTCACACAGAAGACAGCTTGAGAGCAAGCAGCTGTGACTACTACTCTCGTAGGCCTGCGACTGGTCTCGCTGATAGCAGTGAGAGCAGGAGTCGGCTTATGAGAGTACTCACCAGCCGGCGCCTGTGCATAGTAAGAAATATGTCATGGACAGTGAGCTAATCAGTGCAGTGTGTGTGTATCTTACTGTACATGTATTTACTAGTAAATAAATTTAAATAAAAGAAAATAAAATGGCATGGGGTACCCCTTATTTTTACTAACCAGCTGAAGGAAAGCAGGAAAGCAGACAGCTGGGGCCTGATGTTATTATTCTGGGAAGGGGCCAATATCCATAAAGGTTCCCAGTCTATTGATATCAGCTTACAGCTGTCTGCACAGCCTTTACTGGTTATTAAAATGGGTGACCACCAAAAAAATGACATGGTGTCCACTCTGTACTTAATAAACACACAGCTTCGGGCTGATATTAAAAGGCTGGAAAGGGCCCCCTCGCAGACTAAAAACTTCAGCCCTCAGCTGCCCCAGAAAAGGTGCATCCATTAGATGCGCCAGTTCTGGCGCTTATCCTCGGCTCTTCCCATCTGCTCTGGTGAGTGGGCAAGTGGGGTAATGGTTTTAGGGTTGATGTCAGCTGTGCAATGTCAGCTGACATCAAGCCCAGGGGGTAGTAATGGAGAGGCATCTATAAGACACCCCCATTACTAACCCTGTGGTGAAACCTAATAAACACACACAGAAAAAAAGGCCTTTATTTGAACAAAACACTCCCCGACAAATCCCCTCTTTTTCCCATTTATTAACATAAAAACAAAAAAATAAAAGTAATCCTCACCTGTCCACCGATAATCCATATTGCTGATGTCCCACGACAAGCCCCAACTCTGCTACATAAGGTTGGAATACTGAGCAGTGACATCAGTATGTTACCGCTCAGCAAAACCGCCAGATGACACTGAGCTGACCGTGAGAACACGGCTGCGTATGACCAGCGGTAACCTTAATGAAGTCACCGCTGGTCACACGCAGCCGCGCTCTTACTCTCAGCTCAGTATGATCTTGCTGAAGGGTAACATTACTGATGTCACTGCTTAGCAATGCAACCAGATGTAGCAGAGTTGGGGCTCATCATGGAAATTCAGCATTAAGGACAGGCAAGTATAACTTTGATTTTTTATTTTTATTTTTACACTAATAAATGGGAAAAAGAGGGGGTTTGTTCGGGAGTGCTTTTTTCATTTAAATTACTTTTTTCTGTGAGTGGGTGCCTGATAGACGCCTCTCCATTACTAACCCCTGGGCTTGATGTCAGCTGACATTCTAAAGCTGACATCAACCTCAAACTATTACTCAGCTTGCCGACACACCAGGGCAAGCGGGAAGAGCAGGGCAAAACACTAGGATTGGAACATCTAATGAATGAGCCTTTTTTGGGGTGGGCTACGCACTGCTATTTTTGGGCTGGGGAGAGCAAATATCCATAGGCCTTCCCAGTCTGAGAATACCAGCCTCCAGCTGTCTGCTTTATTATGGCTAGTGATCAAAATTCAAAAATTATTTTAAATTATTTATTTAAATAATTTTTTTTTTTAAATAGTGTGGGTACCCCTCTATTTTTGATAACCAGCCAAGATAAAGCTGACAACTGAGGTTTGAAGCCTGCATATGTCAGCTTTACCTGTGCTTGTTATCAAAAATACACTGGACCCCACGTCTTTTATTTATTTATTTATTTTTTTACATAAAATACTTGACTTGGCTATGATGAGGCCTGAAGTGCACACACAGGAAAAGCTTGTTGATTGGCTGCACTGCAGCCTTTGAACAAGCTTTGTTTGGGCTTCCAAATCCGAACAGTAACACAGACTTCTGGGAGAAGTCCTTGTTCGAGGTCCGTGCACGGATACTAGGTGCCCGGTACCGATCCCAAACTTTACAGTTCGAGTTTGCCTATCTCTAATCATTAATGTTCCCCTTCCATTAGTCTTCTGGCTGTCTTATAGCTAGAACTTTTTTACAGGTCTTACTGCTGTAACTAGAAAGAGTATCTCGCAGCTGTCTTTTGTTAACCGATCACCAAGCATTCAAATATATACAGTACATTCAGTACCGTCCCATGCTCTTTTCATGACATGTCTTATTCATTTTACTCCTATAGCAGTATCCCTGTGCTAGAAAGGGAAGCAGGCATGATGTATTGCATGTCCAGCTGGCCTAGGGGCTCTGAAATTGGCCCCCAAAAGCAGTTTGCAATCACATCCTGGAAAGAAAGATCAAGAATAAGACAAGCTTAAGAGAAATTCTTCCTTGAAATCTGATACTTAACCTCCTAAAACCCTAGACCACCAGGGATGTTAGAATTACCTCACTCATTATTGTAAACTAACAGGGATGTTATTATTATCATTTTCAATACTCAAGGCTCCTAGAAATGTTGTCAATAACTAAAGATCACCATGGATATAAAGTTTAATTTAATCTTTACCCTAGACCACCAGGGATATTAGAAATATCTCCATTATTACCAAAGACCACCAGGGATGTTCGATTTAACTCCTTCATTACCCTAGACCACCAGGATAGTTAGTATTAGCTCATTTATTATTACATAAAATCAGAGATTTTAGCATTAGCTCATTTATGACCCCAGACAGAAGGGGGCCCCTGTGCAAGAGCAATATATGGGCCCTTTGCAGCCCAATAGCTCATTGTAATGCACAATTCCACCTGCAATGCTGGCCCAATGCCCCAATTCTTTGCTTCGTGGCTAAAGCTGCATTGATTTTGCTTTACAGTAGTGTAGAAGAATGTAAGGATTTTTGCAAATTATTGTTTAGAGCAGCTTCTATGTGAATCATGTATTCACAGTAACTAAGCGATAATGATCAATCAGGAGTCTAAATAATCATCTGATTTGCATTGCTGATTGGCTGCCGGTTGCCTTCATTTCATAGAAATACCGATAATGAATGCATTGTTATAAAGCCCAGAGCCGAGTTCTGCATGGCTAAGTGTAATGTGGCTTTCACACCTTCCAGAGGCAGATCATTTGCATACAATTTGTGCATTATTTTGGTCTCGTTTTATTTTCTTTGCTGTTTTTTTATATTGTTTGAAAATGTGACCTAAGATAAATCCATTTCAGCTGCAAATTTACTATTCTGTGTTACACCTTCAAATGAAAATAATCGCCCCTTCCAGTCAGGATTATGAAAAAAAGGGTGGTGGGGAGTGGGAAAAATATCGCTGATGTTCCTGGTGACTTGGGATGGTGATCTGCGGTGTATTTGCCAACACTTTCCTTTGAGGAAGTGAGCGTCAGGCTCACGAAACGCGCGTCAGGGTTCTTGGACGCCTGTGGACATCATAACCTGCTCCTAAAATGGGTAAATCTTACCATGATCTGTCTATTTAAATGCACACTTACTTGTCTATTGTTGCAATTAGCGCTATGGGTAACTTTATATAGTTAGTTCATATAGTGATGGAAGCCCTTTGTGGACCTAATTAAGATTCTATGATGTTTATACATTGCGCTTTGTACATATGATATTGCATTAAGCAGGTATCCACAGGGCCTTATAATTTGAGTGGATCATCTCATCCAGAGTTATATATACAATTATTCAATATACATGCACAATGCTGTAATTTTATTGATATCTGTATTTTTTGTATACTAATAAATTTGATATATTTTTTGAGATACTTTTTTTGACTTTTTTGTTCTCCGGTTATTCTTAAACTTTCCAGGAAAAGGGGTGACCTCTTGGACTCCAGCCAATTCCCCAAGTGCCCATGCGCAGGAGCATACATAGAAATTATGGTGCACCATAGCAGAAGTTCTAATTGGGTTCCTCCAGCAAAATAAAAAAATTAATATGCGGTGGGGTCACAGAAGAGCATATCTCACAATTTTGCAGCCTTCACAAAGTAATTTTCCTCCTACTGGAGAAATAAATTCCTCTTTCATTGCACTCATAAAGTATGATACCAACAAAAGTGTCCCACAAACACTGTAAGATACCCTCACAGTGAATTCCTCCACGCTACCCTCCACACCCACAGTATGATGAACCTATTATACCCCATCCTCAACGTCCCTGGAAAGGAATGATGACCCCCAACACAGTATGATCCTCCAACTGTGACCAATACACTGCCCTCCATGCAGTATAATGGGCCTACATACAGAATATTGGCTCCACAACTTTTCACACTGTATAATGGCCCACACATAGCCCTCCACATAGTATAGTGGCCACCACACAGTATGATGGACCCTGCATAAACCTTCACACTGTATAATTGTTTACATATACTATAAATGCTCCCACATAGGCCTCCAAATATTATAATAGCCCCACATAGCCTTCCTTGTAGTATAATGCACCCCATAATCCTTCATACGGTAAAATGCACCCCATCCTTCATATAGTATAATGCACTCCTCATAGTCCCACATATAGTATACTGCATTCTCCATAGTCCTCCATATAGTATTTTGCAGGCCACATAGTCCTCCATATAGTATAATGCATCATCCATAGTCCTCCATATATTATACTGCACACCTCATAGTCCTCCATATTTTATACTGCACACCTCATAGTCCTCCATATATTATACTGCACACCTCATTGTCCTCCATATTGTATATTGCACTCACCATAGTCTTCCATATAGTATAATGCACTCCCCATAGTATTATGCACCCCACATAGTCCTTCACATAGAATAATGTACCCTCCCTATAGTCCTCCCTACAGTATAATACACTCCTCATAGTCCTCCATATAGTTTAATGCACTCCCAATAGTCCTCCATATAGTATAATCTATAGTCCTCCCTACAGTATAATACACTCCTCAAAGTCCTCCATATAGTTTAATGCACTCCCAATAGTCCTCCATATAGCATAATACACCCTATAGTCCTCCATACAGTATAATGCACTCCCCATAGTCCCCAATACAGTAAAATGTGCTACAAATAGTCCATCATATAGTACAATGCATTCCCCATAATCTGTCATATAGTATAATGCACTCCCCATAGTCCTCCACACAGTATATTGCACCACATAGCCCTCCATAAAGTATAATGCACTCCCCATAGTCTTGAATATAATATAAAACACTTCCCATAGTCTTCCATATAGTATAATACACCCTATAGTCATCCAAATAGTATAATGCACTCCTATAGTCCTCCATATAGTATTACAAACTCCCCATAAACCTCCATATACTATAATGTACCCCATTGTCCCCATATCCTCCATATAGCATAATGCACCCTAGTCCTTCATATAGTATGATGTACCCCATAGTCTTCTTTATAGTATAATGTACCCCATAGTTCTCCATATAGTACAAGGCACACTCCATAGTCCTTCTTATAGTATAATGCATCCGATAGTCCTCCATATAGTATAAAGCACTCCCCATAGTCCTCTATATAGTATACTGCACTCTCCATAGTTCTCCATATAGTATTTTGTATGCCCCATAGACCTCCATATAGTAGAATGCACCACCCATAGTTCTCCATAT
Organism: Oophaga sylvatica; assembly: GCA_033576555.1. Taxonomy (NCBI): domain Eukaryota; kingdom Metazoa; phylum Chordata; class Amphibia; order Anura; family Dendrobatidae; genus Oophaga; species Oophaga sylvatica. The sequence continues at coordinate 142,090,212 of JARQOD010000008.1, read as the reverse complement.
ATTATACTGCTCACCTCATAGTCCTCCATATAGTATACTGCACACCTCATAGTCCTCCATATAGTATACAGCACTTCCCATAGTCCTCCATATTGTACATTGAACTCTCCATAGTCCTGCATATAGTATAATGCACCACCCATAGTCCTCCATATAGTATAATGCACTCCCCAGAGTATAATGCACCATGCATAGTTCTTCATATAGTATAATGCACCCTATAGTCCTCCTTACAGTATAATGCACTCCTCATAGTCCTCCATATAGTTTAATGCATTCCCAGTAGTCCTCAATATAGTATAATGCACCCTATAGTCCTCCATACAGTATGATGCACTCCTCATAGTCCTCTATATAGTATAATGCACTCCCCATAGTCCTCCATTCAGTATAATGCACTCCCCATAGTCCTCCATATAGTATAATGCACTCCCCATAGTCTTGAATATAATATAATGCACTCCTCTTTGTCTTCCATATAGTATAATACACACTATAGTCATCCAAATAGTATAATGCACACCCATAGTACTCAAGATAGTATTACGAACTCCCAGTAGTCCTCTATATACTATAAAGTAGCCCATTGTCCCCCATACAGTGTAATGCACGTATAGTCCTCCATATAGTATAATGTACCCTATAGTCCTCCATATAGTAGAATGCATCCTAGTCCTCCATATAGTATTATGCACCCCATAGTCCTCCCTATATTGTAATGTACCCCATAGTCCTCAATATAGTACAATGTACTCCCCATAGTCCTCCATATAGTATAATGCACACCTCATAGTCCTCCATGTTCACATGTTCAGTATTTGGTCAGTATTTCTCATCAGTATTTGTAAGGCAAAATCAGGAGAGGAACAGTCAAAGGAATAGTATAATAGAAACACGTCACCACTTCTGCATTTTTCACCCTCTCCTGGTTTTGGCTACAAATACTGATTTAAAATACTGACCAAATACTGAACATGTGAACGTGGCCTTAAGCATAGTTTACTGGTCATTGTCTGCAGCACTGAAGTCATATCAGTGAGCTCAACGTCTCTGCCCGAATTTAAAGCAGGAACCACTCAGAGCCTCTGCGCTCAGTTTGGACCTGGGGAGGGTGAGTAAAACAAAGTTTGTTTTCTTTTTTAAAATCAAACTACAGCGGGGGAACAGGGGTTTTCGAAACTGGACAACCCCTTTTAATCCCTGAGGATGTAAACGAGCCATCTGTGCGTTAAGAGCTTTTTTGGCATCCATGTCTGGCACATACTTTGGGGCCGAAAAGGCAAAATGAAAACATTGTACTATGTCACTAGTGGGTGATTTTTTTTTCTTTCACTTTTCCAGTTTTGATTGGTGGATGGTTTGAAAACGGATGTTGGAAACACATTGCCCAACAAAGCGCACCGAAGGGGGCAAAGCGCGGCATGGATAGAGGGATGGCGTCAAGTAGGGGAGGTCATATTTTACAAAATATTTTATCAAATTCGATCTATAAAATATTTCAATGAAATCACTGAATGATAAATAAACACATTGTAGACAGGGAATGCTCTGGTTTAGAAACCACAAGAATCCTGGAAACAACAGTACCACAACGGCTGAATGACTTTTATTTCATAAATCTGCTGTATGTGAATGGAGGCTTACCACTACTAATGGAAAGTAACAGATGTGCTGTGCAGAATTACGCAGTCAGTTGTGCCGTGCTATTATATTAGCTCGCTGAATGAATTCTCATTCCGTTTATCACTCCGGACAGCAGCGATTCTCCAGAGACCCCATTGCAGATTCCTGTAATTCCCTGGATGACTCACCTGCAGAAATATAGGCATTCACATATATATAAATATATACACAGGAAATGCAACGCTCGTAGGTTATATCCCAGGTTTGCACACTGGGCAGTGTGTAAACCAATATACAATGGCATTCTGTATTCTACACATATTCTGCACCACTATCAATAAATGAATAATGTAAATTCTCCTGGACCGACCATGAATTAACCAGCACTCGATCACCTATCACCTCTCTTATTATAAGTGCATTCATCATAAAATAATAATGACGGAGCATCTTGTCTTGTAACTCTGTGTTCAGCCATTCCTCTGTTATTCCTTCTAGAAATGTATAAATAAATAGACAACTGGGTGTGTCCTATTTGGTCCAATCAGTGCTAATTATGTATGCATACATCTCCTTGATAAAAAAAAAAGAATAGTAACACCCAGTTGTCAATTTATTCATACATTTTGGAAGAATAAAAGAGGAAGTCGTTAGGGTGGAATTATAAAAAGATGCTTCAGAATTGATCTTTCATGAGGATTTACCAAAGCAAGCAGCTCAGAGGAGCTGAAAAGTTCCTGCTTAAAGAAGACAAATCACCAAGTCAAAAGACTAGAATTTGCTTTTATTTTACTCCACTGAGTTTTCCATTTGTGTGATTTTTATTTTAAATCCTCCATAGAGATCCAGAAATATGGGCTTTTATATTTGGTGCTATTTTTTATGGGGGGTGTGGCTAACAGGATCCTCTAGGGCGTGTCTTTAGGCTGCTCTACATTATTAGCCTGTGAGCACCTGTAAGGAGGTGGCGGGGACCCTCATGTACCTTCCCTCTCCTGAACGCTGTTCACATGTTTCACATGCGGCACCCTGACGTTTTATTAATGTTAATCTACTGTGCGATTTACTAATGTTTTACTGTCGTGTGTGTACTGTAATGTAAATGTATTTGTCATGTATTGTGCATAGCCTTAGGGATAGATTAGGAAGTAGTATAGGACCATAGAGCTAGGATAATATAGAGTAGATGTAAGAGTAGCAAGACATAGGCAGCATAGGGGTTAAGTAGATGGGAGGGGCATAGAGCAGAGAAGCACAGAGCAAGGAGATATAGAAAAGGCTCTTCCTTCCAGGCCTTCCAGGGGAGCCTGCCCAAGGGCAGGTTGCATGCAGTTCAGGAGACAGTTACAGGCCGTGGGGGTAAAGCTGCAGATGGCAGTAAGGGACCCAGGCTGGAGAATAGTGCAGTCGGGCTCCAGCTCAACAAACTAAAATGTTTCTATACAAATGCTCAAAGTATGGGCAACAAACAAGGAGAATTGGAACTACTAACGCAGGAAAAGAGATATGATGTTATTGGAATCACTGAGAATTGGTGGGACGATACACATGAATGGAATACAAGGCTAGAAGGATACAACTTATTTGCAAGAAACAGACTTGATAAACAAGGAGGAGGTGTCACATTGTATGTTAGAAAAGCGTATATCTGCACAGAGATTGAAGCTTCTGAGACTTGGAGTTCTGTGGAAACTGTTTGGTTAAGAATACAAGGAGAGAACAATGGAAAGGACACCATTGTAGGCATTTACTACAGGCCGCCTGTGCAAGCTGAAGATTTGGATGAACTCTTTATTCATCATATGGCCAAGTTGTCCAAAAAATATGACAGTGGTCATGGGAGATTTCAACTATCAAGATATTTTTTGGGAATCTCTCACAGGTAAAACTAAGAGGTCAAGCAAATTCTTATCCTCACTTGCTGACAACTTTATCTTCCAAAAGGTAGGGGAGAAAACAAGGGGATCTGCTACCTTGGATCTAATCCTTATAAACAGGGAGGAAATGGTTGCGGAGGTAAGAGTGGCTGGGACCCTAGGAGGTAGCGACCATGCTATTTTAGAATTTTGGATAACTAGAGGAGGAAGACCTGTAAAGACTCAGACTTCAAGGTTCGATTTCAGAAAGGCAGATTTTAAGGGACTTAGAAAGAGAATCGAAGGGATCCAATGGCTGGATATCCATAAGGATAAAAATGTCCAGGAAGGATGGGAAGTCTTGAAAAATGAGATTCTCAAAGCACGATTGTTAACAATTCCGATAAGAGGGAAGAATAGGAAGCATTTAAGGAAACCAGGATGGATGAACACAGAACTTAACACATGCTAAAAAGGAAGAATGAAATGTTTATCAAATGAAAAGAGGGAGGAATATCTAAAGAAGAATATAATGATGTCTGCAGAGCCTGCAGGGCAAGAATCAGATTATCTAAAGCTGACAATGAATTAAGGCTTGCAAGAGACGTCAAAAGCAATAAAAAAGAATTTTGGGGATATGTCAAAAGTAAAAGAAAAGTCAAAGGCGCTGCAGGATTTTTACAGGATGAAAATGATGAAATGGTAAGACACGATGTTGAGAAGGCCGAACTTTTAAATTCCTATTTTGCATCTGTTTTCTCTCAGAAAGAAAATGTAACATCAACTGATCTTCACTGTCCTATTAAAGGAATAGAAGAATCCAGGTTATCTATAAACAGAAAGACAGTGAGGAAACACTTAGCTAACATAAATGAATTCAAGTCTCCAGTTCCAAATGAATTACACCCCAGGGTACTGAAGGAGATAGCAGAAGAAATTCTTGAACCACTCTCCATAAACTTTGAAAATACTTGGAGAACAGGAGAAGTCCCAGAAGACTGGAGAAGAGCAAATGTTGTTCCTATCTTCAAAAATGGGAAGAAGGTGGACCCAAGGAACTATAGGCCGGTGAGTCTGACTTCTATACCAGGAAAGATCTTTGAGCAAATTATTAAACAACATGTATGTAAGTACTTGGATAAGAATGAAGTGATTAACCAGAGTCAGCATGGGTTTGTAACTAATAAGTCATGTCAGACTAACCTAATTTCCTTCTATGACAGAATCACTGACTGGGTGGATCAGGGAAATGCTGTAGATATAGTATATCTTGACTTCAGCAAAGCATTTGACAAAGTATCTCACACAATACTTATTGAAAAAGTGACTAAGTATGGAATAGATAAGGCAACTGTTAGGTGAATTTATAACTGGCTTAGTGATCGGACCCAAAGAGTGGTTGTAAATGGCTGCACATCCAGTTGGAAGAATGTCTCAAGTGGGGTGCCACAGGGCTTTGTCCTGGGCCCTGTATTATTCAACATCTTTATCAATGATTTAGATGAAGGAATTGAGGGTAAACTGATTAAATGTGCTGATAACACAAAGCTAGGAGGGATAGCTAATCCTAGAGAAGAGAGAGAGGATTCAAAATGATATAAATAAACTGGAGCAGTGGGCAGCAACTAACATAATGGATTTTAACAGGGAAAAATGCAAAGTACTACATCTGGGCAATAAAAATGCAAAAAGCATATACAAAATGGGAGGAATAGGGCTAAGTAACAGCACATGTGAAAAAGATTTGGGTATACTAATAGATCACAGACTGAACATAAGTTAACAGTGTGTTGCAGCAGCAAGAAAGGCAAATACAATTCTGGGAAGTATTAACAGAAGTATACAATTTGGATCACGAGAAGTCATTATTGCCCTCTACTCCTCTTTGGTCAGACCTCATCTGGAATACTGTGTCCAGTTTTGGGCACCACATTTTAAAAAAGACATCAACAAACTGGAGCAAGTTCAGAGAAGAGCGACCAGAATGGTGACTGGTGATGCTGAAGGCGCAGATGGGACACGAACAGGGATGGGCGAACCCGAACTGTAAAGTTCGGGACCGTATCGAATGCATAGTGTTACCGTTCGGGTCCAGTTCACACGAACACTGCTGGAAAAAGCCGAAGACTGTGCAATGAATAATGCCGGCTGTTAATTAGCGGCCCTGGAAGCAGATGCGGCCGGGAAACAGCAGGACGGGAGGATGCGTCGCTGGACAGGTAAGTATAATTATAATGGCCCATATCTGTAAAGTTCAAGTTCGGGGTTCGGACACAAGTTCGCATCATCTCCAGCCCCGAACTCGAACTTTACAAAAAAACTCGCGCGAACTCGCCGATCCCGAACATCGGGGGGTTCGCACATCACTAGACACGAACTGTCCAGAAGAACTGCCCAGATGGCAGAGGAAAGGAAAGCGCAGAAAGAATAGAGTCTGCCCGTAAGGCGGGGAAAGTGCAGGAGACGTTGCCCTGTGTGAACTGTGCTGCTGATGTGATGGATGCCTTGCTGTTTAGTAAAGTTCAACTGTTGGAAAAGAACTGTGACTTTCTGGTGTTTCATGGAGCCTGGGAGCCAGAGGCTGGAGTGACAGAGACTGAGAGGACTCCAGCGACCAAAGTGAGTACACTGCGACATGTACAATATACGAAAAAGGTTGCACTCAATCGTGTTAAAGCATGTCAATGCGAAATCTATGAAATGTGAATAGCAAAAATGGCTTTTGAATATTAGGAAAAATGCATGAGACGCTTTGCACAAAATTTGGCCAAATAATGTCTGCCCATCAACCAAGGTCAAGGTGGTCTCAAGACTCTGATGGGTCCCTGGCTAGTGTGAATACCTCTCTAAGGCTAATGTCTGAATGCATGGGTGAATGTGGACACCTCTCTCAGTAAAGCCTACATTTATGGGTTGGCAGGAACCAGCTGTAGTTAAAATCACTACATGGTGAGGGGTGAAGTGTTCAGTCAGAAAGAAAGCATACAAATAACAGAACACTGATTTGCACTTCAAGAACTAGTCTGAACAGGTGCATACCAAAAAACAGCTACTTACATGTACAATATACGAAAATGGTTGCACTCAATTGTGTTAGAGCATGTCAATGCGAAATCTATGAAATGCGAATAGCAAAAATGGCTTTTGAATATTAGGAAAAATGCATGAGACGCTTTGCACAAAATTTGGCCAGATAATGTCTGCTCATCAACCAACGTCAAGGTGGTCTCAAGAGTCTGATGGGTCCCTGACCAGGGTGAATACTGTACCTCTCTAAGGCTGGGATTACACATGAGAGGAATACGGCCGAGTCTCACATGTTAATACCCGGCAATACCGCTGGCCTCGGGAGCGGAGGGTGCGGCTCCATGTATTGCTATGCGGCCGCACGCTCCACTCCCGGGGCCGGCAGCAGTGCCGGGTATTAACATGCGAGACTCGGCCGTATTCCTTACATGTGTGATCCCGGCCTAAAGCTAATGTCTGAATTCATGGGTGAATGTGGACACCTCTCTCAGTAATGCCCACTTTTATGGGTTGGCAGGAACCAGATGTAATTAAAATCACCACATGGTGAAGGGTAAAGTGCTCAGTCAGAAAGCTAGCATACAAATAACAGAACACTGACTTGCACATCAAGAACTAGTCTGAACACGTGTATACCAAAAAACAGCAAGGAAAAAGGGAGAGAGACCGAAGAGCTGTGAGTGCAGGACCAAGCTCCCTTATTTGCGTAAATTTTGGCGATAGATTTATATAAAACAGAGAAGTGAATTTATAAAGCAAAGGTTCACTTCAAGAACAAGCGACCACTTCCTAAGTGATTTATAAGTGGATGCTCTCAGGCCATTCATTTCCTGGTGGAACTAGTAAAAACTAGCGATGTCAATATGGTAATGGTTCCTATAACCTAGTCGTCACTGTGTTTAGGAGATGGGTACAATGCAAAACGCAAAAATGGCATCTGCCATAACCATTGTACAGTATGATTATTCCTTCTGAATAGGCTATTGTAATATAATGGACATGATGAATTAAAGGAGCATTCTCAAGCTATTAAATCAAAGCAAGCAAGTCGGCAATTGACTTGCTTTTTTTCTCAGCAATGAGAGCTTTTATCTTTCATAGTGGCTGGTTTTCAGGGAGATCTGTCACAAGTGCCAGCCCAGATACTGGTTGACCAAGCATAGTAGCAACATTCCAGGAGAAAGTTGAACTTATCATATCACCAACCACCTCCTATTAATTTGTATACAGCATTTATCTGCTCATCTCCCTCTTAGCTACAGGAAGATCATGAGCCCCCATTATCAGCATCTTACAGTTCATTGTGGGTAATCTTTATAGCTCAACTAATAATACAGCTCTGCTACTCACCAGAACTGTCACTAAGAGAAGAGTGCCCACACATCCAGAAATTAGGACGTAAGGAGACTGTATTGCACTGAGCTGCTCAAGAGACTATTTAAGAATACCTCTTTAAAAGGTTATTCCAAACTTCTGTGGATGGGTATTGTTGGACAGAGCTTGTCAATTCAAACAATTTTGTAATTTACTGCTTGTTAAAATTTTCATCCATTCTTGAGGTATTGACACTTTTTTTTTGTTTACAGCTCGTTGTCTTGGAGACCGACCACTACTGCTAGACAAAACATGCTCAGTGCTTACAAACCCTTTTTTTTGTCGAGCATGTAGAACTCTTTTGAAGCTGTCCAGGATCGCTGGAGCACACTGTTACTTCCTAATCCCAGCCAGTTTTAGTGCGGTGCTTACAAGCTAGATAATAGCAGTGGTCGGTCTCCTTGGCAACAAGCTGTAAACAAAAGTATTAATATCTCAAGAACGGCTGCAAATTTTAATGGGCAGTAAATTGCAAAAGTATTTGTACTTAAAACTATCTATAAAGATGGGAATAACCCTTTAAGGATAATGTTTTGTTTTATGTAAAAATACAACATTAATCATTTCACATTGAAAACTAATAAATCTTTTAAAGTTACTTTGTGTTTTATTTCCTCAGCATTTTAACTTCTCTGTTTCATGTCAGTGAATTACAACAATGTTATTAAAGGAAATCTATCACCAATTTTTGCTATTTAATCTGAGAGCAGCATGATGTAGTGGCAGAGATCCAGGGACGCATCACTTGCTCAGCACTTTGCTGTGGTTTCAATACAATCAGTATTTTATCAGTAGGGGATTATCACTGCAGGACTAGGTGTTGTGTGACAGGCAGTCTAGCTAATCTGTAACCCTGTTCCCACCACTGATTGGCATCTTAAGCAGGACTGGTCTGCACATGATACCTAGTCCTATAGTGATAATCTTCTGTTTATAAAACACTGATTGTATTGAAACTTCAGCACACAACCTGGTAAGTGACACATCACTAGAAGAGGTTCACTTGTCCTATATTGTGCTGCTCTCATATTAAATACCAAAAACCTGCTGACAGATTCCTTTTAAAGGGGAGCCCAGAATTAGAATATTAATGGCCAATCATTGGGATAGGTCATTAATATACAATTGACAACTGGCACCCCACTGATCATTTCCACAGCAGAGACAAATGTAAATGTACACAACGTACGGAGCCGGAATGGCACGGCTCCATACACTGACTATGTAGTGGCTGTATACATCTAGCAACCGCAGGACGTATCCCTACGTAGAGGTCATCAATAACGTAGACCAGAACAGTCCCTCTGATGTACTGCATCAGGAGTCATATGTATAACACTACATGGCATCGTTATTTGCAGGCAGGCAGCGCATAGGGCAAAATTTAAGGCCGACAGTGGGGTTGTATGCTTATGAAAGAGAAGTATGAACGCCAATGTAGATGCGATATATGGTATAATTATTAGTATGCTCTATAATAGCAAATCATACGGAAGGAGGAGGCATCTCATGTATGGAAAACCTCGTAAATCAGAAAAAAGTCCATGAGAACACCTGTTTTAATTAATACATGGGAATGATCCCGGATCTCATCAGAACTGGACACTTGTAACATAAAGTAGTGATTATAGAGGCAAATTACAGGCCATACAAGATTGAAATCCACTATCCCTTTAAATGTATAATATTCAGTAACTGCACATTTTGCAGGTGTCAGCTGTTTCTATTATTTATCTTGCCAAATGTCTTCTTAGTCCCCAATCCAATTTCACAGTCTTAATCTGAAACTTCTTTCAGCAGGAAGGCGACATTGTATTTTATCCACCGAGCCATCGTCATCAGTGCACTCACATGTCACCAAACTACACGGCATCTGTGCCTTTGATTTGCCGCAATCTCTGCACATCCGATCCCTGCATAGTTCTGTGCATCTTGTAATCTCGCATAGCACCATCTAGTGTGAATTATGTAGCATTATAATAATTGGTGATTCGACAGGCTCCAGATTCACAGTGAATCAAGCAGGTTGGCATTTTAAGAATCAGAGGAGAACAGAATTAAGAATAATGCAGCACAATGTGATGCCAGATACTAAGAAAATAACATATTATAATATACATATTGTAATAGAGGTGATCAGGGATTAGGAGATGGAATGGCATGTGTCTCCAGTAATAGCTCGAATGGCACATGTCCCGTCCCCCGTAGTAACTGGAATAGCACTTGTCTCCCGTAGTAGCTGGAATGGCATGTGTCTCCAGTAGTAACTGGAATAGAACATGTCCCCTTTAGTAGCTGGAATGGCACATGTCCCCGGTAGTAGCTCGAATGGCACATGTCCCCGGTAGTAGCTGGAATGGCACATGTCCCCTTTAGTAGCTGGAATGGCACATGTCCCCGGTAGTAGCTCGAATGGCACATGTCCCCTTTAGTAGCTGGAATGGCACATGTCCCCTTTAGTAGCTGGAATGGCACATGTCCCTGGTAGTAGCTCGAATGGCACATGTCCCCGGTAGTAGCTCGAATGGCACATGTCCCTGGTAGTAGCTCGAATGGCACATGTGCCCTGGTAGTAGCTTCGAATGGCACATGTCCCGTCCCACGTAGTAACTGGAATAGCACTTGTCTCCCGTAGTAGCTGGAATGGCATGTGTCTCCAGTAGTAACTGGAATAGAACATGTCCCCTTTAGTAGCTGGAATGGCACATGTCCCCGTAGTACTGGAATGGCACATGTGCCCGGTAGTAGCTGAATGGCACATGTCCCTATAGTAGCTGGAATGGCACATGTCCCGGTAGTAGCTGAATGGCACATGTCCCGGTAGTAGCTGAATGGCACATGTCCCTTTAGTAGCTGGAATGGCACATGTCCCCGGTAGTAGCTGCGAATGGCACATGTCCCCGTAGTAGCTCGAATGGCACATGTCCCCTTTAGTAGCTGGAATGGCACATGTCCCTGTTAGTAGCTCGAATGGCACATGTCCCCGTTAGTAGCTGGAATGGCACATGTCCCGTCTGATGATGTTAGCTGGAATGGCACATGTCCCCGTTAGTAGCTGGAATGGCACATGTCCCCTTAGTACTGGAATGGCACATGTCCCCGTAGTAGCTGAAAAATCGCCCAGGCATGTGTCTCGGTAGTACTGGAATGGCACATGTCCCTTAGTAGCTGGAATGGCACATGTCCCCTGTAGTAAATGGAATGCATGTCCGTAGTAGAGCTGGAATGGCACATGTCCCCTTAGTAGCTGGAATGGCACATGTCCCCGGTAGTAGCTGGAATGGCACATTGTCCCCTGTAGTATGGAATGGCACTTGTCCCTTTAGTAGCTGGAATGGCACATGTCCCGGTAGTGCTCGAATGGCACATGTCCCGTGTAGTAATATGAATGCAATGTTCCCCGGTAGTAGCTGAATGGCACATGTCCCCTGTTAGTAACTGAATGGCACATGTCCCTGTCTCCCCCTTAGTAGCTGGAATGCACTGTCCCGTAGTAGCTGGAATGGCATGTGTCTCCAGTAGTAACTGGAATAGGAACATGTCCCTTAGTACTGGAATGGCACATGTCCCCGGTAGTAGCTGGAATGGCACATGTGCCCGGTAGTAGCTGGAATGGCACATGTCCCCTTTAGTAGCTGGAATGGCACATGTGCCCGGTAGTAGCTGGAATGGCACATGTGCCCGGTAGTAACTAGAATGGCACATGTGCCCGGTAGTAGCTGGAATGGCACATGTGCCCGGTAGTAGCTGGAATGGCACATGTGCCCGGTAGTAACTGGAATGGCACATGTGCCCGGTAGTAGCTGGAATGGCACATGTGCCCAGTAGTAGCTGGAATGGCACATGTCCCGTCCCCTGTAGTAAATGGAATAGCATGTGTCTTCGGTAGTAGCTGGAATGGCACATGTCCCCGGTAGTAACTGGAATAGCACTTGTCTCCCGTAGAAGCTGCAATGGCACGAGTACTCAGTAGAAGCTGGAATGACATGTATCCCTTGTAGAAGCTGGAATTGCACATCTACCTTGTAGAAGTAAAAATAGAACGTGTCCGATTGGTCTCCTGTCTATACCTGTTGTATGTTATTACTGTTATTAATAAATTTGATTCACATTACAGGATGCTCACAACGGAAGTACCTGCTGACTTTAATTTGCAAAGCCATCATTAGATGTCAGTGGATCGTTTTATAATGTTATATTTCCATTCTGTATTGTGAGAACTGCAAATACCTGTATACCTTTTTTTTTGCTTTATTTTAAATTTAAATAAAGAATTACAAAAAAAAAAAGAATAGAACGTGTCCCCGTAGAAGCTGGAATAGCACGTGTACCTGGTAGAAGCTGGAATAGCACGTGTACCTGGTAGAAGTTGGAATAGGAGGTGTCCCGTAGAAGCTGGAATAGCATGTGTCCCTGGTAGAAACAGGAATAGCACATGTCCCCGGTAAAAACTGGAATGATACATGTCCCTGGAAGAAGCTGGAAAGGCACGAGTCCCTGGTAGGAGCTGTATTAGCATATGTCCACAGTAGGAGCTGGAATAGCAAGTGTCCCCATAACAAGCTGAAATAGCATGTGTCCCCAGCTGAAGTTTGAATGGAAGGTGTCCTCGGTAGAAGCTGGAATGGCACGTGTCCCCAATAGAAGCTTGAATAGCACATGTTGCCGGTAGGAGGTGGAATAGCACGTGTCCCCGGAATAAGCTGGAATGGCATGTGTTCCTGGCAGAAGCTTGAATGGCACATGTCCCTGGTGGAAGCTTGAATGGCACATGTCCCCAATAGAAGCAGGAATAGCACGCATCCCTGTACAAGCTGGAATGGAACACGTCCTTAGTAGAAGCTTGAATAGCACATGGTCTGTCATGAGGGTGTCACGTCCGCCTGGAAGGTCACGTTGGGTAATAAATCTCAGTCCGCTTTAGAGATGGTGTGATTCATGTCCTATTTTAAATAGATTTCTTTTCCTTCAGTGCTGAGAGGGTTAAGGACTTTTTCCGTGCTGTCTGAGACCATACAGCCTGGTTGTTCTCAGCTGCAACTGTTTATCATTTACTCCCTCTATGTATACTGGCACTGGTTGTTTAGTCCTTGCCGGGGAAAGATTTGTCTTCCTGTGCTAAAGCTGAGTAGTTGGAATGTAATTGTAGTAGTATTGATCTGTTGTTTGCTGTTGTATGTAATAGTTTATCTCCTGGTCCCCATTCCTATTTAGTTTATTCCTTCCTATCCCCATCCTCCTCCCTATTATCAGTGAGTTAGTTTGTATGATAGTGGTATTCTGTTATCCCTGTTTTGGCTTTGTGTTTTCTTTGTCTTATATTTCTGTCCCATGCCTCATGGGGGTAGGGGAGGGTAGAGATCAGGGTTTAACAGGAGCATAGTAAGGTCGGAGACCCGAGCCTCTCTACCTTCAAGAGTACCCATGGAACAGGGATAGTTAGGTTCCCAGTTCCAGGGACAGTTTGAGGCCCCTCTCCCATGCTTAAGACTGTCACAGCGTGACAGTGTCCCTAGTAGAAGCTGAAATATCACGTGTCCCCGGTAGAAGCTGGAATATCACATATCCCTGGTAGAAGCTGGAATAGCACTTGTCCCAGCTAGAAGCTGGAAAAGCACTTGTTTCCCAGTAGCAGTTGGAATGACACGAGACCCCGTTAGAAGCTGGAATAGCATGTGTCACCTGTAGAAGATTGATTGGCACGTGTGAAAGGGATGTGGACTGTCTTACCCTGTTCCTGAAGAGAACAGAAGTGTCATGTAAACAGGTTACAAAGAGGACAGTGTTCTGGTGTTGACGCGTTTCGACTTTAGCAGTCTTAATCGTAACATATTGTGTCCTCTCGCACACAGTGGAACATGGACAGGGACCCGCATAGACGGAAGGTGATGTCCAGTCCCACATGCACTGCCGAGGTGGACTAGAAATCCCTGAGATTGACAGAATCAGTGGGCTTGGGGGTAGTCCAGGATGAGCTATCGACCGGACTGAAGAAGAGTTGTGCTAAGGAGGAAGAAAATGTGAACTGCGGTGCCCTATCCCACCTGTCACCACCTGATGAACTTGAACTGTCTAGTAAATGTTTGCCTGTTACAAAGAACCGGGTGTCCAAAGCACTGTGTGTGGTGGCTCATGAGGACGGAAGCCTGGAGGCAGCAGAGACCTGCGGCCTACAAGCATGCACCCCACAACTAACAGCACACTGGGACTGGGATATCCCATGTCTGTAAAGTGCCAGAGCGAAACCGGACAGCAGCTCGGTCAAGACTATTGCTCTGCAGCACTTTACAAGTGTCCATGGTAGAAAATTGAATGCCATGCGTCCCCGGTAGAAGCTTGAATGGTCAGTGTCCCAGTTAGAAACTGGAATGGCATGCATCCCTGGTAGAATCAGGAATAGCAAATGTCCCTGGTAGAAATTGGAGTAGCATGCTTCCACGGTAAGAGCAGGAATAGTTTTGTCCCGGTAGGAGCTAGAATGGCACGTTTCCCCGGTGGTGGTCATGGACTCACAACAACCAGTACTGTTTTTGCCAGGTGTAAGTGAACAAAGTGTATCTTTACCCCAGGATAAGGATAACTGCCAAAATCTTGTTCAGTGCATGTGTTTATGTAATCATTAGCAGAAAAAACTTTGAAAAAAACAATGTTTTGTCTTTCTTAAAGGGGTTCATCTAATATCTATGGCATTGGCCAAACCTGTGATACTAATGACCTATCCATAGTAGAGGTTAGCTCGCCAATACCAAATGTTAGGTCAGCAGTACCAGATCAGTGATGGTCCAACAACAGTAATGTACCAATCCTGGCATAATGTACCCATTCTGCTATAATGTTCCCCATCTTGGTACAATGTCCCTCATCTTGGTATAATGCCCCCATCCTGGTATAATGTCTCCCATTCTGGTATAATGGTTCCGATCCTTTTATAATGTCCCATATCTTGGTACAATCAAAAAAAATAGGAAGAGGGAAATAGGAAAGTCAGCTCACCACAGCATGTTACTCTGTGTCAGTGGAAGTCCTCTGCATGGAGCCGCCCCAGTCTAGGGCGTCAGTAATCAGCAAAAGGAAAAGAAGGTGTGCTCCAGCGATGAAACAATCCACTGATGTATAAAAATAGTAGTTTATTTAATTCTTAATCATGGTATGGATACCATGATTAAAGCTTAATTGCTGAAACGCGTTGGTCATATTACTTCTTTTGTGTTGCCCACATCGTTTTTCTATGTTTTGTTTTATGAAGGTGTGCTCCTTCATATCTTGGTACAATGTCCCATATTGTAGGACAGGGACTCGGCAGGATGATGGTGAAATATGCACATCCAGGTTAAACTAGTGTAGGTTTGCCCCCTCCACACAGGTCCTGATGGTCTCCAAGAAAATGGTGTCTGCTTCATACTATGGGTTTAAAAAAGACAAAAACAAAATCTTCAAGAAAATAGTGCTGGTTTTATACTTTGGACTCCTTCAAAATGGCTGTGATGCCTATGCAAAGTGAATAGAAAAAGCAACAGTGAATATATAAAATGTAACTTTTAATAATATGCATTAAAAAAATTATTATGAGGTGTGTCACCCAATAAAAGACAGCTGTCAAAAAAATAGGTAATACATATACCTTAAATTAAATACCGAAAAACAGACAGCTATAGAGGATAAAGAAGATTGCCACTAACGATGGAAAAGTGGC
The DNA here is from genome assembly GCA_033576555.1 of Oophaga sylvatica. NCBI lineage: Eukaryota > Metazoa > Chordata > Amphibia > Anura > Dendrobatidae > Oophaga > Oophaga sylvatica. Next base: position 142,074,639 of record JARQOD010000008.1, on the reverse strand, counting down.
AACTGAATGTCAAGGTGCTACCACATGGTGGAATAATACAATGCAGCCCTCCAAAATATTAAGGTTAACACCAGACGGCACATACATAACACATAATGTGACAATAATAACACAGAAGTGAGAAAAAATAGGAACGATCTCACCAATGTCATTCCTAAGGGGCTATCAAAGGACTATTCCCCAGACTCCCGCCCTAACAAGGGCAGTCCACAACTGGCCCTACACAAAAGTTCGCCCTGCACTTTCCCTATGAAGATGCGTTTCTTCTTTATAGATTCATCAGGGGACTAAACTGAGCTAAAGTGCAATGATGCAAAGGTGGAGAGGCAAGACCCTTCTGCTCTCAATGCTGCAGACAGCAGAAGGGTCTTGCCTCTCCACCTTTGCATCATTGCACTTTAGCTCAGTTTAGTCCCCTGATGAATCTATAAAGAAGAAACGCGTCGGGACATCTTCATAGGGAAAGTGCAGGGCGAACTTTTGTGTAGGGCCAGTTGTGGACTGCCCTTGTTAGGGCGGGAGTCTGGGGAATAGTCCTTTGATAGCCCCTTAGGGAATGACAGGGGATTGTCTTCCCATTGACGCACCAGGGACCCTTTGAAAACTACACGGTTCCTTGAAAACTCCCGTCCTCTCTACACAGCATTGGTGAGATCGTTCCTATTTTTTCTCACTTCTGTGTTATTATTGTCACATTATGTGTTATGTATGTGCCGTCTGGTGTTAACCTTAATATTTTGGAGGGCTGCATTGTATTATTCCACCATGTGGTAGCACCTTGACATTCAGTTGCCACTTTTCCATCGTTAGTGGCAATCTTCTTTATCCTCTATAGCTGTTTTTCGGTATTTAATTTAAGGTATATGTATTACCTATTTTTTTGACAGCTGTCTTTTATTGGGTGACACACCTCATAATAATTTTTTAATGCATATTATTAAAAGTTACATTTTATATATTCACTGTTGCTTTTTCTATGAATTAATTTGGTGAATTGTGTCTGATATTTTCTCCAGCCGACACTGGAGCTTTGCTGCTTTTTTCCTATGCAAAGTGAAGCGATTTCAAAAATCTTCAAAAAGATGGCGCTGGTCGTACTTTGAGCTTCTTCAAATAGGCCACAGTATCTGCCCTGCACAACAGAGTGTAATGTACTATAATAGACCTGCATTGGATAATGGCCTGAAGAATTATTTAAAGAGATAGTGCCATAACTATCAAAAACAGGGATAGTATATTATGTCATAATTTCAAATAATATAAAATAATAAATATACACCCAATATGTAAATGTGCCTACTTATTTAAACTCAAACTCATATTCCTAAGAATACAAGGGTGGAGTAAAACAGATGGCCTATTAATTTCTCCAGGAGGCAATATAATGCTTCTTACTCTATTAATAGTATATTAAAATATGTATGATATATAAATCCTATATAATAACCAAATGCTTAACATGTAAATATCCCTACTTATTTATATCCAAACTAATATCGCTAAGAATACAAGAGTACAGTAAAAAAAATTTGGATTTCTACAGGATGCACTGTAATGCTTCATACTTAATAGTATATTATAATGTGTAGGTTGAATAAATACCGTAATCTAAAATGATAAATAAATGCTTAATATGTAAATATCCTTAATTATTTATATCCGAACTAATATCCCTAAGAATACAAGGGTGCAGTAAAAATGTTGTCATAGGTCAGCAGGTGGAAGTCTTTTTCGTTTATACCAGCATTTGGATTATCAATACTATCACTAATACTATGGGGTGTAAAATGTGCCATTGATGGGCTGAGACAGGAAACTCAGAGTCTTGTACTATAGAAATAATGCATTTCTCATATTTTTCTTTTTCAATAGCAGATGTTTCTGATTTCATGTTTAGTCCACCACAGTCCTCTTAATATATATTGGATGGTTATCGTTTGCAGCTTACATCTTAGAGAGATTTCTAGAGTTTACGGTTTCCATGGAGCTAAAGTAACAGATATATTCTGGTAATGGCTGTATAAGTGATGTAGCGATTGTCTCTTTACAGGCAGTGGAGGTGGGTCTTAGTCTCTGTACAGGAAGTAGGGTGGTCTTTATCTCTCTACAGGAAGTGGGGGCAGGACATTATGTATAGGAAGTGGGGGCAGAACTTTGCCTCTGTACAGGAAGTACGAGCACATCTTTGTCGCTATAGTAAGTAGCTTTGGTCTTTATGTCTCTGCAGGAAGTGGAGGCAGAGCTTTATCTCTACAGGAAGTAGGGTGGGTCTTTATCTCTCTACAGGAAGTGATGGCAGAGATTTTTCTCCACAGGAAGTAGGGTGTGTCTTTATCTCTTTACAGGAAGTGGGGGCAGTGCTTTGTCTTTATAGGAAGTGGAGGCAAGTCTTGGTCTCTACAGGAAGTAGGGTGGGTCTTTATTTTTCTGTAGGAAGTGGTGGCAGAGCTTTGCCTGTATAAGAAGTAGGGTGTGTAACACTTGCGCCCAGACTAGATGGCGCGAGTGAGGATTGTGGCCCCACTGTGTCACAAACCAGACTACACTGGAGGGGCATGGCTAAGCAGCTACCTTGGTGTTCACTGGAGCCTGTAGTGATGAGGTCAGGCTTTTGTGGCAGGTAGCTGCCAGGTACCACTCAAGGGCTGTGTCTGGCAGTAGCAGCTGATCCCACTGGGGAACACACTAATGACAGGTGTGGGCAAAAACAGACGGGCACGACTGGCCCTCAGGTGGGAACGACTGGCACTCTGGCAAGCAGGCGGGCACAGATCAGATTGGGGAAACAGGAGCTCATTCGGGAAGGACAGGAACAGGGGCAGGTACAAGTGGAATATGGGAACAGGTAGGAACCTGTTCAGACTGGGGGAATAAATGAACTGTTAGGAACCAGTACAGACTAGAGGGACAACGAACCGAAGGGTGCGGAGCGGGAGCAGAGCAGAGTCGCAGGGTGCAGAGTAGGAGCAGAGCAGAGTCGCAGGGTGCGGAGTGGGAGCAGATCAGAGCCTCAGGGTGTAGAGCGAGAGCCAAGCAGAGCCACAGGGTGCGAAGCAAAAGCAGAGTAGAGCCACAGGGTGCGGAGCACAGCAGAGCCGCAGGGTGAGGAGTCGGAGCAGAGCCGCAGGGTGCGTGACGGGAGCAGAGCAGAAGGGGTGGACACAAGGATAAACACAGCTAAGTGGGGAAGGCAGTAGACAAGGATACAAACAGGTACAGGAAAGGACTTAGTTCAGACAAGGACAGACACGTAAACAAGTTCAGGATGAAGGATTCAGGCCTGGGTATACAGCCCCCAGGATGACAGGAACAAGACACAAAGGAAACAGGAACAGGCCTGGGTATACAGCCCCCAAGGTGGAAGGAACTCGACAGTAACAGGACAGGACCTGGCAACTCTGTGGCAGAACACAGACTGAGTTTGTTGCTCAGGCATCTCCCTATGGGTGGAGATGCCTTAAGTACACGATACCTCTTGGCAATAGGCTGGGGACACATTAAGAGTGTGCACACTGTTCATATAAGACTCAGGAAGTGCAGGCGCCGCCGCCCTAAACATACAGCCAGGGAGTAAGCACACAGCCAGCAGAGGACATGAGGTTCACAGCACGGAGCAGGCAGAGGGCAGAACTCACAGCATAGCCCAGAGTGGTGAGTAAGATGGTGTATCAGCCTGATGGGAGATGGGAAGCCATGCAGTGATGCCAACATGGATGTTACAGGGTGGGTCTTTATCTCTCTACATGAAGTGGTGGCAGAGCTTTGCCTCTGCAAAAAGTAGGGTGGGTCTTTATCTCTCTACATGAGGTGGTGGCAGAGCTTTGACTCTATAGGAAGTAGGGTGGGTCTTTATCTCTCTACATGAAGTGGTGGCAGAGCTTTGCCTCTGCAAAAAGTAGGGTGGGTCTTTATCTCTCTACATGAGGTGGTGGCAGAGCTTTGACTCTATAGGAAGTAGGGTGGGTCTTTATCTCTCTACATGAAGTGGTGGCAGAGCTTTGCCTCTGCAAAAAGTAGGGTGGGTCTTTATCTCTCTACATGAGGTGGTGGCAGAGCTTTGACTCTACAGGAAGTAGGGTGGATCTTTATCTCTCTACATGAAGTGGTGGCAGAGCTTTGCCTCTACAGGAAGTAGGGTGGGTCTTTATCTCTTTACAGGAACTGGAGGCAGGGCTTTGTCTCTGTATAGGAAGTGGGAAATAAGATATAAATGAGGTGGAAATTTGCCTAGTATTTGACACATTGCTAATGTTTGGGTCAATAAAGAGTGGTAACGAGACATTTGAGCTCCTATCCACTTTGTCTCCGGGAGGATAATCAGACACAGGGTAAGGGCAGTACTTTGATGAATCTTATATCCTGGACCAAAGGATAACCTACATACAGTTTTGGGACAATGTAATAACTTGACACTAGACTCAGAATAAAACACACAACACATTTGTATCATGATATAGTTTGTATTCTTCTTTAACAATACCAAGCTATAGACAGGGACTTACAGAGGCCTATACACTACCGGCAGATACAAACTTCAGAAACACTATTTACATTCAAAAAGATACATCGCGCACCTTCTCCCCCTTACCCGATGCTTCTTGATTTCCCTTTAACCCCTTCACTTCCAGGGGTGCCTGCAGCCTCCACCCCTGACCGCAAAAGTGTTAATTCTCTTCATTTGGAGCTGGAGGATAAACACCAAGTGTGAGCATTCATGTGCACTGTCCATAAAGAACAATGCCAGGAAAAAAAATCACTCCGCGGGGTTGCTGTTCCTTCTAAGCTGAGTTAAAAACCAAAGAGTTGGACATGAAGTGGCAGTCATGCTGTTCAGCTTCTACAGTGCTTGGGTTACAAAGACCTTGCACAACCTGTGGTCCAAAATGGCATCATCAGCCAGCAGCCTTTTGGCATCCATGGTTGGGTAACCATTGGCCGGCTAATGGAGACTACAATGGAACAATAGTACCTCCATGTGTAACATGTAAGAAATGGTAGTTGTGGTATAAGCTTGGATGGACGGTCTTCAACCTTCTTGCACTTCATTACCATAGTGTTCAGCTTAAGTCCTATACAAACATTATACTTTACTTGAACATGACCTCAAATGAGGTTTTTTTTCACCCTTTCATCAGATATTCCTCCGAATTCCTCTATTTGTAGTAATGGCATTATATATAATTACAAGGAAATAAATGTGTACTGTGCTACAAAGAACAGCGGCAAATTGATATAATGGTGGCTTATGCAAAGGTAAAAAATAATCAAGTAAACAGTCACATGTGTTGAGATGGTGAACGATGGAGAACATTCATGATTTAATCAGTCATTTGTTATCATTATGGGAGGTTACCGACATTTATAGCATATCCATGGACTATGCCGAAAAGTTGTGATACGTGCAGGTTCCTGCTCAAGGGCCTCCACCTAGAATGGAGGAAAGAGAGACAGTTGGCCACATGTACGTGTCTTTCCATCTTTATGGGTACTAAATGGGTAATCCCATTCCTTACCTATAAATCATCATCAAAATATGGCAGACATGTCAGATATTTTTGAGACTTCCTTAGAGAATGGCAGCACACGGTAGGGTCCTGTTCTAAAATATAGTAACGGGACCCCATCTATCAGACATGTATGACAAATCTTTTTGCTATTTCATAAATATTTACGATGTGATCATGGACCACGCGGATTTTAAACGATGGAATCCATTGTCTTACTTGCGGCTACCAGAGAAAACGTTCTGGAGGGCCTAGCTTCCATCTCTATATCCACTTATAATTATATTGTAAGCATTATCATAGGACACAGAAGACATATCAGTAAGCACTAAGACTTTATAAGTGATGGGCTCAAAGTCAGCTCCAAATTGGGTTGACTTCTGCTTCATATTTGGGCACCATTATGGTCAAAGAGCCTGGACATACAAGACCCGCCAATGATTCTCGATGAAAGCTTTCTCTACCTAGCTTCTAATGACCATGCTTTATGGCCACTAGTAAGCCACTAAGCTAGTTTAGATGTCTTAGAGAATATTCACAGCAATAGTTTATCCATTTGCTAAGAATTAAAGAGTAGTCTTTTATTTTTGTTCACTAACCTATAAGAAATAAACTCTAAAGATAAATGACTGGCTCCAAACTCAGCTCCAAGTTGGGTTGACTTTCGATTAATCTTTGGAGACTATTATGGTCAAAGATCCTGGACCTTCAAGAACATCTAATGGTACTTGATGAAAACTTTTCTCTATCCAGCCATTCTTGACCTTGGAAACTATTGAGCTGGTGGACGTCTTAGATACTATGACTAGCAATAGTTTATCCACTTGCTAAAAATTAAAGGGTAGCCCTTAATTAATGTTACGTTATATTGTGAGTCTATAGGCATCAACATGTTAGCCACAGTGTCTGACAAGGCAGTTGTGATGAGTAGATCCTATGCAGCTAGAAACCAATGTAATTTTGATTGAGGTCCATCATGGAACTCATGACTGTTTGACGTGAACATCAGACAACTCCAAGACGCAGCCTCTCCCATAATGAAACATTTATGACCATATATTTCCTGGCACTGTAGGTTAGTATATTCTTCTCCTTCACATATCCTCCACCTCCAGATCAATACTCCAAAAAAATTAAAAACCAAACAAATTTAACATCTACAGTGAGATGTGATACCAGACAGGGGTGGTGGTGGTTACTCAGCCGAAACGAATGATACCCTTTATATATACACAGTAATTCTGTCTGAAAATATTCTGCTGAGGTTTCCGGGCAGCCACCTCTGGGGTGGAAACACTGCTGCATGTTCCTGCAGAAACATGGGGGCGAAGGGTAATAATAGTCACAGGGCGGACACTGAGGCACAAGGAGATAAGGTGGTTGGCATGGATCCTCCCAAGTAAGCACCTTAGCCATAATGCTGCACCTGCCCCCTGAGAAAGACACTGGGATACAAAGACATTTGTTCTCCTTTGGTCCTGACATCCTAAAGAAATGAAGAACCTTGTGAAAGGCTAGCCTGACTGCGTATCATTTGCTGACCAGTTCTGCACTGAGCATGCAATAAACCCTGTAATCAATGGCAGACCCCTTAATTTCAAGAAGGCCCCACAACTAGTAACAGAGGGGTCTAATCAGTTTGTTGCCTTCATTGCTCCTGAGATGCACACCATGCAGAACTGAGTGCACGGAGGTTGCTGAGTGAAGCCTATGTAATAGCCTGGAGCATATAGTACGTATGCACTGTGACCAATAGTCAAATATTAGCCAACAGACCCCCAAGTTGCATGAATGGAGAGCAACTGAATGATTGCCGTTGGCTGCTTCATGGTCTTACTATATGCCACACTGCATTGAATAAGCCTATCTTGTATAAAAAAAATTGCTACTTACCATGGCAATCCAACAACTCACTGGTAAATCGTGATATGATACATTAGCTTTTGCCAAAAGATAGACCATGAGAATGCCAGACACGCGTTTCGCGTAAAGCCTAACACGTAAATGCCCCCTCTCTTCCCGATGAGAGGCCATGAACTAAACAGCATAAAAAAATAACACTTTTTCATTACTTCTTTCTTCTTCAAGGGGAACTCACTGTGATTACAAGGGAAGGAGCTAAGATGATCGCCCCCGAAATCTGGCTCATTGATTGACAGATGGGCGTGCTGAAGGTATATGATGATGACGAGACATACAGAAGATTTTGCCATGTTGGGAAAAGCACACATATGCATACATTGTTCAGATTTCATGTATTTTTTTTTATCTCTATTATTTTTTGGCAAGCTGCGCTCAGATAATGAGACCCACAGAGCTGCTGGGTCCTTTGTGAATTTTAAACACACGGAAAGAGACCATTACAAAGAAAAGACACCATAGAAAAGTAACACAGTTCTTGTGTGAATGCGAAACTTGGCGTGAAAGAGAGAAATGCATTTTTTTTTTACTTTTTTCTTCCTTTGGTTTTTCATTTTTTTTTTTATTTTTCACATTTATCGATGAGTGTCCTTCTCCTTTTATCCTTTGTTGTTGCTTTTTTTTCACCACTTTTTGTTCATTTTTTTTATTAAATAAAATGAGAACACTGGTACCCATCCTTTGCAGAATCTGTTGGCACCTATACATTTGCTTAGTACAAGTCATGGAGTTGCAGTCCAAAAATAGTACAGCAGTTTGACCCATTTGGTGCAAGAGAGACTCGCCACATAATATACAACTTGCTACTCTAGCGCCAAAATGGTTAGTAGATTTGCAAGCAGAAAATAAATTCTCCAGATCCATCCAGTTCTTTCCATTGCCCACCTAAGTGTTCTTTCTTGATTATTTCCCCTAAAACCATCCTCCATCAAAAATGTGTTTTTTTCTTTTTTTACTCTATAGCAATATTAGGAACAACCGGAGAGGTTGCACCAGAGCTGTCATTACCCCCAGGAGCCTCCTTTTCTTTTTTGCCACTGTATTGACCAATGAAGGAGCCATCCTCATTGAATTGGACATCCACACTTCCGCCATAGTCAGCCAAGCTGTCATCACTTCCTAGGGGCTTGACGTCACCATTGAGGGAAGGTTGGCTGCTATTGAATGGTTTCTCGTCATTATCACTGGATAAAAATGAAAGGCAAATGTGGTTAGCACCGTCACAATTTTTTTTTAGATTTAAAAGTCATATAACTTTAACTTTAGGGATGCGCTACTGAAAATTCTCCAAACACACCCTTCTATCTTTCAGCCTTCATTCTGTGGGTGACTGTATGCAATTGCATGGAATGAATGTCGTCTTGGTTTAGAACCTTCAATATTAACCATTGGAAAAAGTAGAAAATTATTCAGTGGGTTCGGAAAGTATTCAGACCCCTTTAAAATTTTCACTCTGTTTCATTGCAGCCATTTGGTAAATGCAAAAAAAGGTTTTTTTTTCTCATTAATGTACACTCTGCACCCCATCTTTACTGAAAAAAACAGAAAATGTAGAAATTTTTGCAAATTTATTAAAAAAGAAAACTGAAATATCACATGGTCATAAGTATTCACACCCTTTGCTCAGCATTGAGTAGAAGCACCCTTTTGACCTAGTACAGCCATGAGTCTTCTTGGGAATGATGCAACAAGTTTTTCACACCTGGATTCGGGGATCCTCTGCCATTCTTCCTTGCAGATCCTCTCCAGTTCCGTCAGGTTGGATGGTGAACGTTGGTGGACAGCCATTTTCAGGTCTCTCCAGAGATGCTCATTTGGGTTTAGGTCAGGGCTCTGGCTGGGCCAGTCAAGAATGGTCACAGAGTTGTTCTGAAGCCACTCCTTTGTTATTTTAGCTGTGTGCTTAGGGTCATTGTCTTGATGGAAGATGAACCTTCAGCCAGGTCTGAAGTGCAGAGCATTCTGGAAGAAGTTTTCATCCAGGATAGCTCTGTACTTGGCTGCATTCATGTTTCCTTCAATTACAACCAGTCGTCCTGTTCCTGCAGCTGAAAAACACCCTCATAGCATGATGCTGCCACCTCCATGTTTCACTGTTGGGATTGTATTGAGCAGGTGATGAGCAGTGCCTGGTTTTCTCCACACATACCGCTTAGAATTATCACCAAAAAATTCTATCTTCATCTCATCAGATCAGAGAATCTTATTCCTCATAGTCTGGGAGTCCTTCATGTGTTTTTTTTAGCAAACTTTATGTGGGTTTTCATATGTCTTGCACTGAGGAGAGGTTTCCGTCGCTACTCTGCCATAAAGGCCTGACTGGTGGAGGGCTGCAGTGATCGTTGACTTTGTGGAACTTTCTCCCATCTCCCTACTGCATCTGTGGAGCTCAGCCACAGTGATCTTGGGGTTCTTCTTTACCTCTCTCACCAAGGCTCTTCCCCCACGATTGCTCAGTTTGGCTGGACGGCCAGGTCTAAGAAGACTTCTGGTGGTCCCAAACTTCTTCCATTTAAGGATTATGGAGACCACTGTGCTCTTAGGAACCTTGAGGACTGCAGAAATTCTTTTGTAACCTTGGCCAGATCTATACCATCTCAAGGAGGATCACAAGGAAATGGACAGCATGTGATGAAAATATGAGTGTCTGAGCAAAGGGTCTAAATACTTATGACCATGTGATATTTCTGTGTTCTTTTTTAATAAATTTGCAAAAATTTCTACATTTATGGTTTTTATCAGTGAAGATGGGGTGCAGAGTGTACATTAATGAGGAAAAAATGAACTTTTTTGCATTTACCAAATGGCTGCAATGAAACAAAGAGAGAAAAATTTAAAGGGGTCTGAATACTTTCCGAACCCACTGTAGGGGTTTCTTTTTGGGTAACTAAACAATGTGGGCCTGATGGTAAAAAAAACAAGTCTGAAGGAAGGCACAGAAGGAAGATCGATAGAAAGCTTGATATGTATGATTGCATAGGAGGATTGCAAAAGAAGGAAAGAAAACACAGAATTCAGGCAAGCCATGAAACCTAAGGGAAAAAATTCTGAAAAAGCAAAAAAAAAAAGGTTTGGACACTGATGGGCACGTCCCTCACCCCATAAACCATTACTGTTTCTGTGATATGAAAGGCTAACTTGACGCTGGTAAGTCTACTGCTGGACATACTTCTTTGAAATTGGCATAAATCTTGCTCATATATGTTAATGCAGTCATCCAGAATTAGAAAAAAATGGCTGCTTTCTTTCAAAAACAGATTCTACCCTTTGTGAGTGGCATGGCCTTTGATGCGAATAGGGATGAGCTATACACAAATTGGAGAAAGGTGTAGCATTGATTATGAAAGAAATAGCCATGTTTGTTAAATTCAGAATAACCCCCTTTAAGCTCCTTTAAGACTGGAAAACCACCACAGCATCCCTATCTTCTTAATGTAGGAATACATGGTACCATCCATGATCAGCCCATCTCCTTTCCCTGATTGTGAGATTCATTGCCCACACCATAATAATATTGAATATGAAAGGGGACTCCCTAACCAGGTCTTACCACCTTTTGAAATAAGGGTTACAGCTGGTCTCTCTCTATCCAGGGGTCCAATAGGAGTGGCATCCGTTACATATAAGCCCTTAGGTACATCAGATTAATGTTGGACAAATCTGGTGGGACTAGCCAACCATGCACTATAATTTAGGCCTCCCAACTCTCTTCCATGAAGATCAGGCCCTTTTAACTCAACACCACAAGAGTTTGCCACTTTGAACTTCCAAACCTTTTGCATAGCCAAGCGTTCATGCGTATGATGGTTTTGGGAGAGAAAGCTATTGGCCGAGACAGCTATTTAAAGTGTATGGCCTCGTTCTCGAAAAGTGGGACAAAGGGACACTACGACACAAGAAATGTACGACTTCCCAAGCATCAAGGAAAGAGGCACCAAGTCAAAGTGATCACCATCATATATCTATGTTCAACAGCCAATACGGAAGGTAAGGAAAATTGATTGCAAATTATTGTCTATGATAAGCTTCATCATGCATTTCATAATCTAACATCCAAATTCAATATGAATTATGGGAGGGTGGACATTGCCAAAATTCTGGATAACACTCAATGCTTACTGGTCGAAGGTCCAAATAAAAAATAAAAAAAACACAAAAGGAGAAATCTACTATGTACCAGATGCAGAAGGATAAAAGCATTTCATGGGTCATACTGAATGGCTTATAAATGTATGCAGAGACATAATGGACAATGTAAGTAATACTCTAGAATAGTGAACCATGCATGGAGACATATCAAATAGTGACAAGGTGTCCAATACTATTCTATGAAGCATTAAAAATTCATGAAACACTAGTTCACTTAAAACCCTCTAGCCTATACCTAAAAAGATGACTATACATTTTGCATGTGCAGTCACTTTCCCTGCTGACCTCTGTTCCCCTCCTCCTGCCTCCTCCTCTGATTAAAGTCATCTTCAATCCAAAGTAGCCGGTGGAGTGGCATGGGGAGAGCCACTGCTTATCGTTTTCTGAGTGATGGACACACAATGATGAGGTTGAGGCTGTGTCCGTCTCTCGGCACACGAAAGACAGGGAAGGCATGTTGTAAACTTTCCACTGCTTTCTCCATGCCATGAAGGATTGAAAAGATCTAGAATGTCGAAATGTGAAAAAAGGAACAGAGATGGGCAGGGAAAGTGATTATACTTTTTAGGAGTAGGGTGGAGTTTTGCTTTGATGGACGGTCATCGAGGAAGGTTGTTGGTGCATCTCAGACTATATACAGTGCCTACAAGTAGTATTCAACCCCCTGCAGATTTAGCTGGTTTGATAAGATGCAAATAAGTTAGAGCCTTCAAACTGCAAACGAGAGTAGGATTTATTAACAGAAGCATAAATCTTACAAACCAAAAAGTTATGTTGCTCAGTTGAATTTTAATAAATTTTAAACATAAAAGTGTGGGTCAATTATTATACAACCCCTATGTTTAATATTTCGTGGAATAACCCTTGTTTGCAATTACAGCTAATAATCGTCTTTTATAAGACCTGATCAGGCCGGCACAGGTCTGTGGAGTTATCTTGGCCCACTCCTCCATGCAGATCTTCTCCAAGTTATCTAGGTTCTTTGGGTGTCTCATGTGGACTTTAATCTTGAGCTCCTTCCACAAGTTTTCAATTGGGTTAAGGTCAGGAGACTGACTAGGCCACTCCAACACCTTGACTTTTTCCCTCTTGAACCAGGCCTTGGTTTTCTTGGCTGTGTGCTTTGGGTCGTTGTCTTGTTGGAAGATGAAATTACGACCCATCTTAAGATCCTTGATGGAGGAGCGGAGGTTCTTGGCCAAAATCTCCAGGTAGGCCGTGCTATCCATCCTCCCATGGATGCGGACCAGATGGCCAGGCCCCTTGGCTGAGAAACAGCCCCACAGCATGATGCTGCCACCACCATTCTTGACTGTAGGGATGGTATTCTTGGGGTCGTATGCAGTGCCATCCAGTCTCCAAACGTCACGTGTGTGGTTGGCACCAGAGATCTCGATCTTGGTCTCATCAGACCATAGAACCTTGAACCAGTCTGTCTCAGAGTCCTCCAAGTGATCATGAGCAAACTGTAGACGAGCCTTGACATGACGCTTTGAAAGTAAAGGTACCTTACGGGCTCGTCTGGAACGGAGACCATTGCGGTGGAGTACGTTACTTATGGTATTGACTGAAACCAATGTCCCCACTGCCATGAGATCTTCCCGGAGCTCCTTCCTTGTTGTCCTTGGGTTAGCCTTGACTCTTCGGACAAGCCTGGCCTCGGCATGGGAGGAAACTTTCAAAGGTTGTCCAGGCCGTGGAAGGCTAACAGTAGTTCCATAAGCCTTCCACTTACAGATGATGCTCCCAACAGTGGAGACAGGTAGGCCCAACTCCTTGGAAAGGGTTTTGTACCCCTTGCCAGCCTTGTGACCCTCCACGATCTTGTCTCTGATGGCCTTGGAATGCTCCTTTGTCTTTCACATGTTGACCATGTATGAGTGCTGTTCACAAGTTTGGGGAGGGTCTTAAATAGTCAGAAAAGGCTGGCAAAAGAGATCATTAATCCACACATGTGAAGCTCATTATTCTTGGTGCCTGAACTACTTCTTAATACTTTAGGGGGACCAAACAGAATTCTTGTGGTTTAAGGGGTTGAATAATAAATGACACTCTGAATTAACTTTTAACGTTTTTAAAAAAAAAAAAAAAATTAAAAAATTTTTTTTTGCTGCAGTGCATTTCCCACTTCCAGGCTGATCTACAGTACAAATGTCACAATGCCAAGTTAATTCCGCATGTGTCAACCAGCTAAATCTGCAGAGGGTTGAATACTACTTGTAGGCACTGTATGTTCCAAATTATAATGTTCAAATGGACATTATCCTATATTTTTAGGTCTGTATGGAGACCGTGACTCTTCTAGCTTTAGAACTTATCTTTTAGACCATGGGTAAGTCGTTGACCACCAACACTACCATTCAGTATCATGGAGTCATAGGTTCTGAGGAATCTTCCATATTACGTATCGGCACAGCCCTCCAGGCAATGCTTCTACAGGAGAATGCCTCGGTCATAGGACATCGAATATGTCCTAAGTAACCCTCAATTTTAGCTTCACATAGAATAGCATTGGGATAGCGTAATGGAGATGAAAGGTCAACCAAGTGAAGGCATGGATGAACGACTGGAACTGTCCCCGATTTCCCTTGACTATATTTCAGTCAATTTAAGCAGATTTCTAAACTCCTACGTGAAGGATCCCATCATTTGCTTAGTGCCTCGATAGATCTCCATCCAAATGACCAAGTAGGAGTGGTAGAAGCAGGATCTGGCATTTGGGCACATGCAGAGGGTGCAGTATAGTGTTACCGATGCATGTGTTTTACCTATTTCTAAAGAAGGTACTGCTGTTGGAGGAGACAAATGACAGAATGACAATCACGAGACAACCACAATCACAGACATTAGACTTTTTGAAAAACAAAATGTGAGCATGCAAGGTCCATCTGCTGAGGCTGTATGTAGAAACAAGCTGGTTACCTGTGGGTATCCTTTATAGGATATGGTTTATGATCTTACACAGAAAAGAAAACTGTCTTATAGGAACTTGGGAGTCCTGTACGAAACAAGGAGACCACTAGGCGTTGGTGGCTGTTTTATGGAGGCCTGTCTCTGCTGTAGATACAATGACTTCCAGTTTACAAATGGATTGTGGCCAAGTTCATAAGGGCAAATGTATCCCTAAAATGCACTGCGTTATCCATCCCCATAAATTGGATAAAAGCCTATTTATGTAGTAGTAGGGAATTCATAACTTGGGACACTCCTTTAATAACCAGAATGGGCAGCCGCTGTAGAAAGTAGCAATCCCAATAATTACAATCGATCTTGGGGATGCAGTACGCTTGGTGACGAGCCCACTGTTGCAGCCTGTTGTATGTTACTGCAGCCCCCCTATAAGACACCTGCCTTCTACCTGCCCTGTTAGGCCATATGGCTGCCATAAATAGGATTCGGTCTTATGGAGTTCTATGGTTGAATTATTTCATTTGCAAAAGGTGTTGACTTTACGAGATAAACCCTTTATTGATTCTCTACTATACGCCTATTATAGGGGACGCTACCTCTATAACATTTTTGTGTATGCCCGTTCCCTGTGTATGCTATAAGTGTAGGATTTCCAATGGTGGCCCCAAGACGAGGGCTCCAAAGTGACACCACGCCGAGTCCAGTGAGCTCTGCTAACATCATGGGAATATCATGAAAGCATTTCCCAAAAAAATCTGCTTTTTATTCCATAGGGAATTAATAGGGTTGTAAAACGGATTTGGTAATCCCATAATTTGGTGGGTGATGTCATGATGTCGCGAAGCCCTACAAATGCAAGGTGAGAATTTTCATAGCCATGCACAGAACAAGAAGACTGGACATTACTATGACGCACATCACACACGGCTAGAACATGCACATGTACACTATAGATCCGTACTGGCAAATGACGACTTTTACTGTATCAAGAAAAATCGAGTTAGATGCATTTGTGGAGATTTCAGCTTCGCGGTCCACATTGATATTCCCTATACCAGTCTATGAACTGCAATGAAGTGATACACAGAGATAAGCCATGTGTACATATGGCACGCTGCTCTCTATACTGAAGTATATGGCAAGTTCCCATTGTGCTAGGGATGTGCAGGTGACACCGCCAGACTAGCAGCGTCTTGTCATTGTTTAGGATCGATCAGAGGATCGTAAGTGACGATCTTGGGTAGAAAAATAGTGTGGGCAAATAGCAGGCCAGGGGTCCATGGTCACCAGATATTGCCAGGCTGATTGGCTTCTGTGGACTTCTGCCCAACTCTTTGACCACACTAGATTTTATGGATAAGATATTTATAGCATTCACATATAATCTCCCTGTAACTTGGCAAGGCTCGGGCAGATAAAAATAATGGAGTTTCTTATGGGGGTTGCATGACTTTCTTTCCACTAGCATTCACTACGGACCCTGTCCGGCATGTGGAATGCCTGTAAATTCAGATGACAGCCACAGTCTGCTTGGGAGGCATCATAATCAAACCTAGAGGCACTTCCAACATAAATAGCTTACTTGTAAAAAGTAAAATAAGGATGTTTAAAGAGGTTTTGCTTTCAGATTTTGGTAAAACCAGTTTCCCTGGCTGCAGTTTGATAAAAATAAACCTGTTCTTTACTCACCCTCCCTGGGTCCGGTGTCGAGTCTTTGCTGCCATTATTACTGGCAGTGCCGAGAACACCTTGACAGCGCTGCAGCCAATCAGTTAGCTCTACAGATTTGAGTGGCTTGAGCCATTAACTTGGGCAGGGCCCTAAGCTCGTTGACGTTGTCGGCACTGCTCACAATAACTGACCCAGGGAACATCAGCAGAGACTAAGCGCTGGACCAGGGAAAGGTGAGTAAACAACAGTTTGTTTTGTTTGTAAAACAAGACTGAAAACACCTTAACTCCAAACCTACTTTTGATTGCGCCTGGATAATTCCCCACTTTCCTAGCCAATACAGGACCGAGCATGTCGGTGCCACCATTTTTTTTTTACTCATGGATTCCTCAAGAATATGGGGGTAAAAATGATCAATAAGCCAATGTATTAAATTAGATTAACCCCAAACTACAGTATGGCCAGTGGCCCTATGGACGGTATACTAGACATCTGTATACAATACTGGACACTAATATGGTGGTGAATCCACTAAACCATGTCTTAACGTGGCTTTCGGTGATAACATAGGACCAGACATATGGTGGTCCACCAAAGATTTGGCTATCAATGGTGACCCAGAATCTGACCAACTTCTTATGTCTACTGGAATATGTCAGCAATCACATCTCCACTACCTAAAGAAGCAGAAGAAAGTTGGTTTAGGGCCTCACATGAGTTATTTTCTATCCGTTCTGAAGGATAAAACTTGGGTGGCAATGTTGGCGATGGACATAGAACTACCAATGATCTGTCGATAGGCTCGAAAAGAAAAAGTGTGGACAACTGTACCCAAAAAACTCCAGGCTGACTTCTGAAAAGGATGACCAATATATGTGAATGCTACATGGATTGTATCCTGCCGCTTTAGACATAGATGGCCTTTAATTTAGTTGGCCGGTTAGCTTTAAGAATGATTGACTTTCTTACATCCAGCCATCGTAGTCTTACCAGACAGTTACCAGCCAGCCAGCTGCTGGTAGACCCTTCTGAAAATCGAATTTAGCCAAGGCTGGAGGCATAATTGCATAACCATACCATGTAGTCAAGGAAAAATTGATTTGAAAGAAGGAGGCACAAAAGGGTGGAAATAAACTTGATTCAATGAACACCCAATGTGCAAAAAGCGCATCCCCCATCTGTAAGAAGGAACTTTACCGTGCGAGAGCAGCTTACCTCTCCAGAGATCTGATGGCAGCATGGACAAGAGAGTGGAGAACGAATGCATAAGGTCAGGCATGCCAATCACACATGTGCAAGCAGGGTATGTGGGCAGACGCCCGGCAGTCGCTTCTAAACATCGAATCATGTACTGGAATCTGTCTCTCAAGTGTTTCCAAACCATATAACATTGAAATATTACTCTGTCCTTCAGATTGCTGCCCCCTTTAACAATAGTAGGAACAAAGGTGAAATCTGCCATCTTTGTATAATGTAGAGATAGAGACCCTGATTCCAGCAATGTGTCACTTACTAGGATGCTTGCTCTAGTTTTCATAAAATCACAGTTCTATCAGCAGCAGAGGACTATTAACCTGCTGCCATGTAGTCCTCCATATTCATGAGCTCTGTATAACCCCGCCTCCAACAATGATTGGCAGCTTTCTGCCTATCCAGAAAGCAACCAATTAGTGGTGTGAGTGGGGTTGTACAGAGCTCCGAATTGCAGCTGGTAAAACCAAGATTTTATCAAAATTGCAGCAGGCAGCCCAGTAAGTGACACATTGCTGGAATCAGGATCATACATCATACATTATGCTGTTCTGAGATGCAGTAGCAAAACTCTGATAAAAGATTCCATTTCAGGAGGATCTGTAACTTTCCATAACTATATGCTTTTACTGGTGTAAATGCCACTGTTCTCCAGAATCCGGCAATGTTTTTCTTTTGTTCCTGCGCCTCTCCTTTCCTGAGATATGGCCCTCTCTTCCTCGTATACAAAAGTAGTCTTTTTACCCACTTGGGTGTGGCGCTCAGGAAGAGAGGAGGTGGTGACCACACCCAGTTTGATGGATTTACATACAGGAAAGAAGGGGTCATATCTCAGGAATGGAGAGGCGCAGGAACAAAAGAAAAACATCGCCGGATTCAGGAGAACAATGCAAATTACACCACGTAAAAATATTACATATTTATAATAAGTGACAGGTCCTCCTTAAAGGAAGTGTCCACATAATTAAAAGTATTTTTTAAAGGTCTCAGATTGATTAAAAGAATAACAAATTTACTATGCATCCTCATCAATACCCTATAGCTTTCTTCACGATACTTATCTGGTCCCTTTTGGACTTTACTTCCTGGTCCCATCTTGACACACCAGAATTGGCCAGAAATGGACGCTCAACCAATGACTTAAGTCTGTCTCTAATGTGGCCAGTGATTGGCTGAACTGGCCTTTATGTTGTGTCCAGATGGGAACAGAAAGTAGAACCGACAGGGAGCAAGTAAGCATCAGAACTGGAACTGCTGGGATTGATGACGTTTTATGCTAATTGTTTTTAACCAGTCCAAGCCCTTAAAAAAAAGAAAAACTTTATTCACCAAAACACCTTTTAAAGGGGTATGTCTTTCATTAGAAAATGGTGCAATTGGTACTGAATACGTGTGGATGTCATCGATGTATCCAGCGCTTACACTTGGTGGCATCATTGTTTTAACCTCTCTGCAGGGTCGGTATTAGTGTTAATCTGTAATGGTTTGGATTCTCTAGCATTTATACCATCGTTGATGTGCTGGAGAATATAAGCAGGTGTTGAGATGAATATATAACAATGAAGCAGAGCCGAATTTGTCATACATGATAAATGAGAATGCAGCAGGAGACTACACATAAGACGAGGAGCTATGACCAATTAATAAACTCAACTCTGCTACATAATAATTCAAATCGACTCATCTAATATCTGTACATGAATTCAACACCTCAATGTGGCCTGTGCGGTAATTTACTGCGCCCGTTTTTCTAAGCTGGGAACCCAAGTGATGTTCCCAGCCGGTTCCAGTATGATATACTGTGACAATAAAGGTACCTTGAAATTCCTTCAAGAAGGATTATTAATCACATTTGTTCTGTTTGGGGTTTAATAAGATTAGAAAGAAGAGTCTACTTTTTTTTTTTAATAAAACAGTGTCTCTCTTATTTATGGGTTGTGCCTGGTATAGCAGCTCAGTGCTATTCAAGTGAATCGGAAATACCAGCCACAGTCCATGAGCAAGAGGCGCGTATACATGTAAAGCATACGGACACCATTTTTCACTCCAATGCATGTCTTTTTTAGGCTAAAAAATCCTTTTTTTGCAATAAGGTCTAATAAAAAAGTGTGACTGTTTGGCTTCAACAGCCTCTATGTATGCCAGTACATAGCTGACTGCAACTTTGGAACTTTGATGTGGTCAGAAATCAGTTTAGAAGAAAGTTCAGCATATCAGATGTAAGTGCTGCATACCTTGTCGTCAGAATGAGCTCACCGATCAATTCACTGTTAACTCTTTTTTTTTTTTTTTTTGCATCCAGCCATGTACAGTGATATACAGAGGCTGCACATGTTAAACAAGTCAAAATGTTTACTTTTTTGGTGAAAAAATTGACTTTCTCATATATGCCTGAGGCTGTTGAGTTCAGGTCAGGAGACTCGCAGTTTTAAAAAGATGAAAAACACCATTTTCCTTTAGCGTCTTTTGCAGATAAAACTAAAAGATGCGTGTGCATGTACCCTTGGAGAAAATCTTCACATCTTGGAACAAGATATGTATGTAGTCATATATTGGACGCAATAATGAGACACCATCAATGACAATGTAATGACTTGAAAATAATTTTGCTTAAAAGGAACTGTCACATTCCAAAACGCTAATAACCTGCAGATATGGGATTATTCTGCAAGTTATTAACATTCCAATGCTGCCCGGTCGATAGATATCCCCGCTGGTGGGATGAAATGAATGTTATTCCTCCTAGCAGCCTCCGGCTTTCAGTCATAGAGGTGCAGCGGTAGGGGTTCAGTCACTGCTCAGTACATAGTGAGTGGCAGTTGGTTTCGTACGGATGCACTACAGATACAGCTTTCAGTTAGTGTCGTGGCGTTGTTACAGCACTGAGCGGTGACTGAAGCAGCGCCTCTATGACTGAAAGCCGGAGGCTGCTAGGAGGAATAACGTTAATTCCCTCCCAACAGCTGGGATTTTTGTGCAACGGCCGAGCAGCTTTGAAATGCTATTAACCTGCAGATTAACCAGATATCCGCAGGTTAATAGCGTTCCAAAGCTGCCCGGCTTTCAGTCATACAGGTGCGACTGGCACGGGTTCAGTCACTGCTCAGTACATAGTGAGCAGCAGCTGTAGCCGAGCCCCTCGCACTGACTGTCAGCTTGCTCCATGCTGATGCACCGCTGAGCCGGCTTTCAGTCATAGAGGTGCGACTGGCACGGGTTCAGTCACTGCTCAGTACAGTGAGCAGCAGCTGTAGCCGAGCCCCCCGCACTGACTGTTAGCTTGCTCCATGCTGATGCACCGCTGAGCCGGCTTTCAGTCAGTGTTGAGGGCGTGGTTTCAGCCGACACTCACGATGCACTGAGCAGTGACTGAAGCCGCGACTCTATGACTGAAAGCCAGAGGCTGCCAGGAGAAATAAAGTCATTTTCCTCCCAACAGTTGGGTTTTTAGTGTAATTGCCGGGCAGCTTTGGAAAGCTAAAGATTAACCTGATATCTATAGGTTGATAGCATTTTGAGACGTGACAGGTTCCCTTTAACGATTGAAGGAGTTGCGATATTCTCATTTGCATCAATTTATCATTTGGATGATGAACTTATTGTTGCTGATTTTAGAATGGTCTGGAAACAATTCAGAATTAATCTTCTCCTGTTTCCCTCCTCACTTTTAGTTGCATAAAAATTGCCAAATCGGAAAACACAAATAGTATTTGCATAATAATTTGCAGCAGATGACAGAAAAGTCTGTTCCTCCTTGTGTAATGCAAAAAAGCAAAACCTGGTGTCGTTTTCCTTCTTGATGTGTGTCATAAAAATATATTTGTGCGAAACCCAATTGCTGTTTATAAATAAGTGTTACGGATGTAACAAAGATTCCAACTGGCTTTCTATTACATTTATAGTCTTGGCCTTATAAGAAAATGTGAAAATGGAAATATACTTTCTGGCTACTAGAATACAGTATTTCCTTTGTAATTTGGATAGTTGCTATAAACTGATACAGATTGCAGAAAAAAAAACAGAAAATACAGGAAAGAAAATCATCGATGTACCCATAGAGAAAAAAAATGTTATGTAAGCCTATTAATCAATAAATAGAGAATTCAACCTAGAAAGATGATATCAATGAAGATCCAAGAGCCCAGGGCCAAAATTAAGGGTCAGAACCCTAAAATATAAATCTAAAATATCAATAAAACTCATGCAATCTTCAATAGATTTTAACATACTATAGTACAGAGTATGTAGACCCTTTACATTTAGTAGAAGGCATCTACTGAAATGTCCATGTCAGGAGAAGACCATAAGTCAGTCATCCTTATATTAACTTACTTGCACTACAATCACTAGTCTTTTTATTGTACCTGTACTCTCCAAATGTTTCATCTTTCATCGGACGAGCTTCAGAATCCACTTGGGTGTCTTCTTTATCTTTCACTGTATAAAACAAAAAGTCAAAAAATCTAAACATAGAAGGTGCCATAAAAAGTTGGAATATGGATTTGATAGAAGTTCCAGAACTGGTCAGAGAACCTGTGATTGTCACCTTTGTTTCACCTTTAGCTTTAACCCTGGTGAGAAACTATCCAAAATATATGTTATCCTGTTTCTTCCTCCTGAAAGTAGCTTTAGAACTTGGAAGCTTCATGGAAGTTCCCTCAAAATTTCTCCTCTTAAATAAAACTTTTCTAAAATCTGGAACCTGCCACATTATACAATCTCTAGCACTGGTGCATCAAACATTCAGTTTTCTTTATTGGACACCACTGAGCTATGTCCTATTCTGATCCTCGTCATCGGACCGGCTTAGGCCATGCTCTGAGTTTCATGGATCTCATTCTCGGATCCATCATTTTTATGAATTTGTGAATGGATCTGTGAGACTCGATGGGTCAGAGACAAATGTGGTCCAATAAAAAAAAAAAGAAAAAATCGAAGAGCACTCGGACATTTTATGTGTGAAGGAGAGGGGTGGTACTTTCTGCCCTCTGTGATGGGTGCCAGAGGTGGCCAACAAGGTATGGTGTCTTATTTAGATAAAGCACCCTAAGTAAGTGAAGTTCCCCCAGGTGAGGAGAAGCATAAATTCAATTATGCAGAATATTTCCATTGACAAAGTTGAAGCATTGCACCAATTAAGACAAACCCGTAGAACCTTGGTTATAGGAGACTTCTTCCTCAGCTGTGACATGCCAGAGGGTGCCAACAAGTATTTCCATCTTAGAATATATATATAAATATAGGTAAGGAAACTGCCTCAGGCCAAGGAAAGCCCAGCTGCAAACCTACAGGCCATCTCCATTGATAGAATCAAAGCATGGAGCCGCGGAGGAGAAGCTGACGGGGTTTGATTTCAGTGGAATAGCTCTTCCTATTCCCGGTATAGCTCCCCTTGGGGGAAGGAGATAATTTGTTACATCCAAGTCTATAAATCTTTTTCTTTTTAGCTCTGGAAGGCTGATAACTTACCTGAATATTTTCCACCTTTGCTACGTTTGATGAAGCACAGGATAAGCAAGATGAGAAGCAGCAGAACAATGGCGCTAATCAGCCCAATAAACCAGCCCTGACTCGCAAATCCCTTCTCATCAGGAAGAGCTAGAAAGAAAAGGGAAGAAGAGACCCAGGTAATAATTTACTCATCTATCTATTACCTATCTCTCTATCTACAGTTGTGTGAAAAACTGTTTGCCCCCTTCCTGATTTCCTATTCTTTTGCATGTTTGTCACACTTAAATGTTTCCGATGACCAAACAAATGTAAATATTAGACAAAGATAACACAAGTAATCACAAAATGCAGTTTATAAATGAAGGTCTTTATTATTAAAAGGAAAAAGAAATCCAAACCTACAGGGCTCTGTGTGAAAAAGTGATTCTCCCCTAAACTTAATAACTGGTTGGGCCACCCTTAGCAGCAACAACTGCAATCAAGCATCTGCGATAACTGGCAATGAGTCTTTTACAACGCTCTAGAGGAATTTTGGCCCACTCATCTTTGCAGAATTGTTGTAATTCAGCCTCATTGCAGGGTTTCCAAGCATGAACCGCCTTTTTAACGTCATGCCACAGCATCTAAATTAAGGTCAGGACTTTGACTAGGCCACTCCAAAGTCTTAATTTTGTTTTTCTTAACCCATTCAGAGGTGGACTTGCTGGGGTGTTTTGGATCATTGTCCTGCTGCATAACCCAAGTGCGCTTCGGCTTGAGGTCATGAACAGATGGCCGGACATTCTCCTTCAGGATTTTTTAGCAGTCAGCAGAATTTATGGTTCCATTTACCACAGTAAGTCTTCCAGGTCCTGAAGCAGCAAAACAGCCCCAGACCATCACACTACCACCACCATATTTTACTGTTGGTATGATGTTCCTTTTCTGAAATGCTGTGTTACTTCTACGCCAGATGCAATAGGACATACACCTTCCAAAAAGTTCCACTTTTGTCTCATCAGTCTACAGAGTAGTCTCCCAAAAGTCTTGGGGATCATCAAGATGTTTTCTGGAAGAACTGAGACGAGCCTTTATGTTCTTATTGCTCAGCAGTGGTTTTCGTCTTAGAATACTGCCATTCAGGCCATTTTTGCCCATTTTCTTTCTAATGGTGGAGTCGTGAATACTGACTTTAATTGCAGCAAGTGAGACCTGCAGTTCTTTGGATGCTGTTGTGGGATGTTTTGTGACCTCGTGGATGAGTTGTCGCTGCGCTCTTAGGGAAATTTTGGTTGGCCTGCCACTCCTGGGAAGGTTCACCACTGTTCCATGTTTTTGCCATTGGTGGATAATTACCTTTTACTGTGGTTCACTTGATTCCCAAAGCTTTAGAAATGGCTTTATAACCTTCTCCAGACTGATAGATCTCAATTACCTTGTTTCTTATTTGTTTCAGAATTTCTTTTGATCACAGCCTGATGTCTAGTTTTTGAGGATATTTTTGGTCTACTTCACTTTGCCAGGCAGGTCCTATTTAAGTGATTTCTCATTTGAGAGTAGCTGTGTCAGTAATCAGGTGTGTATGTGGCTAGGGAATGTGAACTCAGCTTCCCAAAGATGTGAGAAACCGCGGTTAATTTATGTTTTAAAGGGGAAGCAATGACTTTTTCACCCCGGTCCCTGTAGGTTTGGATTTCTTTTTCTCGTAATAATAAAGACCTTCATTTATAATCTGCATTTTAGTTTTACTTGTGTTATCTTTATCTAATATTTACATCTGTTTGGTGATCTGAAACATTTAAGTGTGACAAACATGCAAAAGAATAGAAAAATCCTACCAATGTCAACCTAATAGAATGGCACTTCCTATACAGAAGTATAATCCAAATAAGCATTGGAAGCATTATGCCAAAAATTTACAAAACTTTATTGGAAAATTACATTCATAACAATACACAATGAAAAGATCCATTTAAAAAGGGGATGTATATACAGTATACTCCCACAGGTGTAGATACCATGACTTGTAAATGAATTTTAGTCTAGAGTCAAAAGCTAGATATTGCTACTAAGTATGATGTGCCAATGGATAGTGCTATCAAACAGTGTTAGGTGTTTTAAAGCTCTTGACTAGAATGCAGGCAATATATAATTAGCCAATAATTTGCCAATATACTTTCTGCGGCCACAGCTGCCAAGCGTATTGATAGAATGGTATTTCACTTAATGCAGTCGTAATTTTAATACACACTGTGATTATAAATGTACCACATATGCGGACTGATATATTATCCAGTGATGAATTTCGCATAGAAAAATGTCTACTATGATGTATTTGTAGACTGTGCTAAACAGCTGTGCCAAATGCTGGATGTAAATGACTAAACTTCAGGCATCTATGTATAGTTAGATTAACGATTTGTCACCTTAAATAAAGCAGTCATGAATGCCAAGTATATGCATTATTGGGGGGTGTGTCACCAACACAATAACAAAAATAATATATACAGTGTGGTTATAAAGGTGCCTTGTATGCGGACTGACATATTATCCGGTAATACATCCAAAATCAGATAGAGTCCGCTATGGCCCCATTACCACATTTATATAACTGAGTGACACAATGTAACAGTATTAGTCATGAGAGGTATACAACCTTGTGGGGGTCCAATGTTCCCCGACGCGCGTTTCGCGTTAGCTTCGTCTATGGGGGTTAGTAGATCTAACAGTGTGTATTAAAATTACGACTGCATTAAGTGAAATACCATTCTATCAATACGCTTGGCAGCTGTGGCCGCAGAAAGTATATTGGCAAATTATTGGCTAATTATATAGTGCCTGCATTCTAGTCAAGAGCTTTAAAACACCTAACACTGTTTGATAGCACTATCCATTGGCACATCATACTTAGTAGCAATATCTAGCTTTTGACTCTAGACTAAAATTCATTTACAAGTCATGGTATCTACACCTGTGGGAGTATACTGTATATACATCCCTTTTTAAATGGATCTTTTCATTGTGTATTGTTATGAATGTAATTTTCCAATAAAGTTTTGTAAATTTTTGGCATAATGCTTCCAATGCTTATTTGGATTATGCAAAAGAATAGGAAGTCAAGACACAACTGTATAAGATAGATAATAGATAGATAGTTAGATAGATAAAAAGATGATTGATAGATAGATAGACAGACAGATAGATAAATTTTTGCTTTCATGGCCTTTTTTCAGAGAATATGAATGGTAACACTAAAACTTTTCTCCACTCATGGTTAGTGGTTGGGTGAAGCCATTTATTGTCAGACTACTGTGTTTTCTCTTTTTAAATCATAATGACAACCCAAAACATCTCAACCCCAATTTCTGAACCCACCCGAAATCTATCATAGGCCACATTTACATGTTCAGTATTTGGTCAGTATTTTCCATCAGTATTTGTAAGCCAGAACCAGGAGTGGAATAATCAGAGGAAACGTATAATGGAAATACGTCCCCACTTCTGTATTTATCACCCACTCCTGGTTGTGGATACAAATACTGTGTAAAATACTGACCAAATACAGGAGGTGAGAATGTGGCCTCATGTCTAAACTGATTTCCATGTGGATTATCAGTGGGTTTGGAGGGGTTAAACATCCCGACACATTTCATTTCTGATTCTCTCGCTCTTGTTGCTATTGAGCCTTTTCATGGCGGCGTATCATGGTAATAGGTAAATGATTTAGTTCTTAGTTTGCATTTGCGCCTACCTGATGGCAGAGTGTGAGTTTCGACTCCCCAAATTTCCTCATAATGAGAGTGATTTAATGCCAACAGACGAACAAAGTAATTTTCGCCGGGTTGTAGTTCGACAATTTTGAATTCAGCTTCAGAAGCGTTCACATCGTATTGCTGCCAAGAACTACCTGGAAATGGGAAAGAGAAGTGTTAATTCTAGGACCAGTTTTATATGGGAGCTCTACTTTCCACAAGCTTTGCATAATCAGAAGTCTTTGCAATGAATTTTAACAGAAAATTCTACTTTCTTCCTCCCATATGAAACACTTTTATTTCTTTCCCCTGATCCTGAACTTTTCATTCACTCTGAAAAACTACAGCTTCACTCTGTCTTGGCCAATACAAGACAGGCAGTGAGGAGTCAGGTTACACCTCCTAGAACACTTCTATGAATAGAGGAGAAGAGAGAAAACAGGCACAAGCAGAGAAAGAAAGATCGTATTAAGATTTCTAACGTGGCGTTTAGCTCACCTCAGAGCTGGATTCACATCTACACTGCTCAGTACTGCTGTCTAATATTCTTGATGTTGCTGCTGATATAGTTTTTTTTTAAATGTTAAGCTACCTAAAGAATGAAAAACACAAATCCCTCTTTCTTTCTACTTTGTTGGGGAGAGATCATAGCAAATAATTTCCTCCCACCAGCTCAGAGAGAATTGCAAATTAGAAATAGAGCCCGCAGAAGAGAAAACTGGGGAAAATGCAGGATGCAAGTCACATAATAAGGATAAGGATAGCTTATTCTGAAAAGTTACTTGAAAGTACAGTTACCTTTTAACTTCAATAGGTTATTTTTAAAGGCTGTTTTTTTATGACTCTAAGATAGAAACTGATTGACGAAAGCGATTTTCCAGCCCATTTCCACATATACCGCTAGCACCTTGCAAATAACACCCAATAACAGAGGAGACAAGTTACTTGTCTCCCTTTATCACTTACTGCTCTTGTTTTTCATCTGTACTTTGAGTTCAACATTTCTCTGTCCATCCAGAGGTCTCCATTTTATGGTGATACATTTGGACGTTTTTGAAACTGAAATATTCAGAACTGGTGGAAATTCTAAAGACAAAACAGAATAAATAATACATCAGAGCAATATCTAAAGGTAATACCTATGTCATTGTAATGGGAGTTGGTAGAAATTCTTTTCAGTAAGGCCATAAGTATCGCGAGAAACCGCAGTATCCAGTATAAACATAAGGCTTCCAAAATCCAACAAAAAGGAAAAGAAGGGATGGAAAAATATCAGAAGAGAAGAGAAAAAGATGATAAAAGACAGGAGAAGATGGGAAGAGAAAATAATATATATGGTATGTATATTGTAAGGTGGCAGCTGGACAGGTCCTGGTATGTGTCACTGAGGTGCCAAGCCTCAGTGATGTAAGACCCAGAGAAACAGGCTCCAGCATGTATCGTGCTGAGAGGTGTTTTTAATGGACCTAGATTTTGGGTCCAGGATTTAGGAACGGTCATAGAGCTTGGAGGGACTGGCCGTTCTCTTACTTTCATTTTCAGAACTTGGAGCAAGCTATATAAAGCAGCCCAGCTGCTTCTTTTATGGTCTGTGTGTGGAGGAGGAAAGACCCTGTTTATATCACTCAGTCCCTGCAAGAGTGCAGGACTGATATTTAAACGGGTGTGCCCATGATAGATGTATGGACTATTTTGTTTTTTGTTTTTTCACTTTGTTCCAAAACAAGGCTGTTTTGTTTTGTGAATAGGGATGGTTTATGAACTTTTAATAACCCAGTCACTATTTGCACATAAGAACATACTGCCTTTGCCTACTTAGACCGCTGCCAGCAAGAGAGAGGATATCTACAATAGAGAGAGAGAAGTAGAGAGGAGTAGAGAGCTAACCTGGAAAGAATAAAAGAGAGAAGAGATAATAGATAACAATAGCAGAGCAAATAAGGGAGAGGATAAGATATAAAAAAGAGAAGAGAGTTGGTTAGAAGAGAGGAGAGATGTGAGGAGTAAAGAAATGAGGAGGGGAGAGAAGATGAGAAAGAAAGAGAGGGTGGGAGGGAGAGAGAAGAGATAGAGAGAGAGGGAGAAAGGGAGGGAAAGTAGAGAGAGAGGAGAAAGATTGGGAGGCAGAGGAGAGAGAGAGGAAAGGAAGGAAAAAGAGAGGAGAGAGGGAGAGAGAGGGAGGATGGGAGGGAGAGGGAGAAATAGAGAGAGAAAGACAGAGGGAGGGAGATGAGAGACAGATAGAGGTGAGGAGATAATTGAGGACAATAGAAGCACAAATAGAGAGGACAAAAGAGAGATTTGAATAATAAAGAAAAGAGAAGGGGAGAGGAGAGAAGAGAGAAAGAAAGGGAGAGGGAGAGAGAAGAAATAGAGAGGGAGGAAAGGAGAGAGAGACAGAAGGAGGGAGGGAAGGAAGGAAAGAGAGGAGTGAAAGAGGAAGAGACAGACAGAGGGAGGAAGAGGGAGAAATAGAGAAAGAAAGAGGGAGGGTGGGGTTGAGAGATAGAGGAGAAGAGATAATAGATGACAATAGAAGCACAAATAAGGGAGAAAAGAAGAAAGTTGGTCAGAAGAGAAGAGAGATGTGAGGAATGAAGAAAAGAGGAGAGTAGATGAGAAGAAATGAAAAAGAAAACAAGTAAAGACAATAGAGAATCAAATGAAAGGAATGAAGAAAAGATAAAATAAAGAGTACATGGTCAGAAGAGAGAAAAACAGAAGAGGGATGAGTAGAGAGTAAAAGAGAGGAGTATTAAGGAGAGAAGGCAGGAAAGGCGAACAGAAGACAGATGAAAAGTAGCAGAGGTGACAAGAGAGGAGAATAACAGAGAACAGAAGAGAAGGGATGAGAAGAAAGAATATGGAACAGGTGAAGGAGTGTGAGGGTCTCTGGGGTCTCTGTGTATTCTGTAGTGGTCTATAGAATGACTAACCAGATTGCTTCAGAAAAAAACAACTCTACAACAATTACTGTTGAATCAAATCCAACTCTAATCCACCATCCATCTTTCTCACCTAGCTCCTTCATGGTGCTGCCTTCTATCTCGGCAGGTAGACTTTCTCTTGCAGAGTTTTTGACGTAAACGTAGAACTTGTAGGTATCTTTGGTGCTCATGTTGTGGAAAGTCCAATTCTGCTGAGCAGGGTCATTGATCGTTTGCAGCAAGAATGAGTCGGAGTGATCCTTACTCACTGTGCGGAAATGGAAGAAGGGTCAGGAAACAAATCCCATTTCAGCGTGTTGACAATATCACTAGTGATAGGGGAACCCCTGGATGTTTGGGTCCAACGGGTTCGGCCGAACAGTTAAAAAAAGTTTGATTTGGGTACCAGGACCGTACGTGAACCTGGACCCCATTCAGATGAAAGGGGGCCCAAACATCCGTTGTCATCCAGGCTGTAATCTGCATGACAGTGTGGCAAACACTGCTTCTAATAAGCGGTAAGATCATTAACGCCGGTCGGAGAGCTGCGGTTCCCACGCTGTCAGATAACAGCGCGGGCCAGCAGCTGTGACCGGCAGAAAAAAGTTTACCTCCGGTCAAAGAGGTGTAAGCTGATGTTAGTACTACTCCCATCAGCCCACGTCTGCTGCCGCTAATAGCGAAAGCAGGGCCACTGATGGGAGTATTCATCAGCCGGCGCCTGCGCTATAAATAAATAAATAAAAAAATGATGTGGGGTCTTTCAATTTTTTGTAACCAGCATGGCAAAA
Organism: Oophaga sylvatica; assembly: GCA_033576555.1. Classification (NCBI taxonomy): domain Eukaryota; kingdom Metazoa; phylum Chordata; class Amphibia; order Anura; family Dendrobatidae; genus Oophaga; species Oophaga sylvatica. Next base: position 142,044,334 of record JARQOD010000008.1, on the reverse strand, counting down.
CTGACAGCTGCGGGCTCCAGCCCCCAGCTGTCAGCTTTAGCTTGGCTGTTTATCGAGAATAGAGGGGTCCCCACTGTTTTTTTATTATTTAATTAAATAATATAAAAAAGGGCAAGGGGTCCTCCCATTTTTGACAACCAGCCAAGCTAAAGCAGACAGCTGGGGGCTGGTATTCTCAGGCTGGTAAGGGGTCATCTATTAGATGTGCCAATTCTGTCGCTTTGCCTGACTCTTCCCACTGTAGCGATGGCAAATGTGGTTTATATTTGTGGAGTTGTTGTCACCTTTGTATTGTCTGGTGACATCAAGCCCATGGCTTAGTAATAGAGAGGCGTCTATAAGACATCTATCCATTACTAATCCTATAGTTGTATTTTAAATAAACACACAGCAAGAATAATCTTACTGCTGATCATGCAGGTGACAGCGTGGGAAACACCCGATGTTTGGTGGGGCCATGCCTGAACAATGAGTGTTCAGTACGGACCCCAAACTTTACTGTTCGGGTTCGACCGTCACTAAAGATCACTACTTTATAAGATGAAGACGACGATGACGCTTTGTTTTGACACGACATTGCAAAAGCAGAACATAATTAATGGGAGGAAATATTACATTTGCGTAAATCATTATAGGTAAAGTAAAATCTGAAATAGGTTTCTTATCAATTTTTACCCTGCAGGGGACGACGATGAGCACGGGAGAAAGCTACTAGAGAAACTATTCTGAGAGCAAAAAATCCTCACTCTGATCTCTGGTTCCTTGAGAGGCCGCTCTACTAGGAGTTAAAACTACCCCAGGTCTTACTACTCAATGGAAGCCGGAAAGTAGAGTTGCCTCTAAGGGACCAGAGTCCATTTATTTTAATATGAACTGTTATGGAAATCTTCTATAAGTAGGTATGAAGTATTAATGTTATCAAAGAAACATGGAATATCAAAATGGAAAAAACTTACCCAGATGATGAGAAATTTTATATCCTGTTATGATCCCATTCGGATGTTCAGGCGGCCCCCAAAATAATGCCAAAGAGCTGTCGGAAAGACGTTCAATTCGCAGACCTGTAGGCGGTGACGGAACTACAAGAAAACATGAAATGTTGAGGAGTCCAATTAGTTAAGAGTATGTGTATATGACCGTATTTTGGCCCAAGTGCAATCTGACAAAACTTCACTGGGACCAATGTTATTCTATGGGGCCGAGCACATGCCGAAATTGCAGCTTGCACTATTTGCATCCGTAAATTGGATCGAGCACAGCCATGGAAGTCAATTAGTCCATGGAAAAAAAAAAATCGGACCACGCTCAGATGACATCTGAGTACAGTCCGATTTTCACGAACTAATGGAATAGAAGGAGACATTATTTTCTCCATTCTCGCCTCATCCGAGAAAATCGGATCAGACTCGGAGCAGAGTGTGATTAGCATAATCGGTCCGATTTTTCTCGGATGAGAGAATACACAGTCATGTGACCCTAGCTGAAAAGTGAGAATAAAAACGATAATGATAAAAATACAACATACGTTTCATGTGCCTGAGACCCCTCTGGGCTGAAAGATGGACCAGTGGCTAAAAATATTGGAGTATCACCATGTATAGATCCCCTCCACCAGAAGGGCACCGACACAATAATAATGGGTACATAATACGCAAGCAGTATGGATGAACATGCATTTGTGCCAATAATATATGCTATCCATACCATCAAGCCCATTGAAAAATGGCAGTCATAGCCAGATCCACGCAATAATGTGATGCCCATAAATCACACATTCGACGGGATTTACAAAGACATCAGCGGTCATAGCAGTGGTCATACTGTAGAGTCATCTGTAAGACTGCTACCATCAGGACCGATACCAACCATATCAGCTCCTTATTGTGCTGTAATCCTTGGTAATGTTCTTCTCCTCCATGATATGCATTAACAGCTGTGCTCAAAAGTTTACATACCCCGGCAGAATTTTTGCTTTCTTGGCCTTTTTTTAAAGTATATGAATGATAACACTTTTTCTCCACTCATGGTTAGTGGTTGGGTGAGGCCATTTATTGTCACACTACTGTGTTTTCTCTTGCCGGGGTATGTAAACTTTTGAGCACAAGTGTATATACATTTTATATTCCATGTCTGTGAACTCACCGCCCTCCTCCGTTCGGATGGTCTGCATCTCACTTCCGATGCCCTCTCCTTTCCCGTTTAATACATGGACGGTCACGGAATAGTTGGTGAAAGGCTTCAGGCCATAGATGGACGTATGGGTGACATTTCCATGCACGGTTAGCTTGTTTTTGTGCCTTTCGTTTTGAGCGACGTATCGGATCTATGAGGATGCAATTGTGTGAGATACACAGATACTGGCAAACGTGATAGTGACAATAGAAACACCACGGACTGCTGCATTTTGCTCTTTTTTTCTGTCACTCCATCCATGCTCTACACTGCAGCACTGATTGTTTACATTGATGACAGCATGTAAAAGCTATTCAAATGACCTACAGAGCCAGACATGGAGTCCTAGTTAAAGGGAACCTGTCCCCCCCATGGCCGTAAAACAGCCACCTTCAGCAGCACTAAGGCGTCATTCTGTGAAGGTGGCTTTTAGGTTTCTTGTCCCTAGGAACGCTGAAATACAGAGTTACATGCCCGGCGCCTGCGCTCGGCCAACATCTCTCGGGCATGCGCCGTACGCTCTGGCCAGGAACTTACATCAGGTGAAATGTTGGCAGAGCGCAGGCGCCGGGCATGTAACAGGAACACAGGAGGCGGCGCACAGATGCAAGAGGACAATGATTGACGGCTCTGAGGCGGTTGACACAGGGGGAGAAGACATACCTCCAGGACACAATAGAGGTATGGCGGGCAAATTATAAAACTCTGTACTTCAGCGTTCCTAGTGATCAGAAAACTAAGAGCCACCTTCACAGAATGCAGCCTTAGTGCTGCTGAAGGTGGCTCTTTTACTTAAAAAGGCCCTGGGGGGTGACAGGTCCTTTAAATTTTACCTGTCTTTTCACATGGTATACGTGGAAACGAATTCCTGCCCTCATTACAGATTATTCATTGCCACAACTACTTTTTTTCATACCAGTTTAATTTTCTTTAAATCCACTCTTTTTGATTAACCTGCTGCCAGCATGATAGGTACTGGAATTTCCTATACCTTACTTCCCACAAGCGTTTCTTATCCAACTGTAATTAATGGTTTGTCTGTTCCAAACTGAAAACCTGCCTCTTTCATATGCCTGTATACAGTATGACAAACCGGAGAGGGGGCGCATAGAGACAAAGAACCGCCTCCATTTACTGCAGAGAGCCAAAGAACTGCCTCCACTTCCTGTAGAGATCCATAGACACGCCTCCACTTCCTGTAGATATACATAGACACGCCCCCACTTCCTGTAGAGATACATAGACACGCCCCCACTTCCTGTACAGATACATAGACATGCCCTCACTTCCTGTAGAAATACATAAACACGCCCCCACTTCCTGTAGAGATACATAGACACGCCCCCACTTCCTGTAGAGATACATAGACACGCCCTCACTTTCTGTACAGATACATAAACACGCCCCCACTTCCTGTAGAGATACATAGACATGCCCCCACTTCCTGTAGAGATACACAGACATGCCCCCACTTCCGGTAGAGATACACAGATATGCCCTCACTTCCTGTAGAGATACAAAGACAAGCCATCACTTCCTGTAGAGATACATAGACACGCCCCCACTTCCAGTAGAGCTACATAGACACGCCCCACTTCCTGTAGAGATACATAGACACACACCCACTTCCTGTAGAGATGCACAGACAAGCCCTCACTTCCTGTAGAGATACACAGACAAGCCCTCACTTCCTGTAGAGATCCACAGACAAGCCCTCACTTCCTGTAGAGATCCATAGACACGCCCCCACTTCCTGTAGAGATCTATAGACACGCCCCCACTTCCTGTAGAGATACATAGACATGCCGTCACTTCCTGTAGAGATCCATAGACATGCCCCCACTTCCTGTAGAGATCCACAGTCACGTCCCCACTTCCGGTAGAGATACACAGACAAGCCCTCACTTCCTGTAGAGATACAGAGACAAGCCCCCACTTCCTGTAGAGATACACAGACACACCCTCACTTCCTGTAGAGATACACAGACAAGCCCCCACTTCCTGTAGAGATACACAGACAAGCCCTCACTTCCTGTAGAGATCCATAGACATGCCCCCACTTCCTGTAGAGATCTATAGACACGCCCCCACTTCCTGTATAGATACATAGACAAGCACCCACTTCCTGTAGGGATACACAGAGATGCCCCCACTTCCTGCAGATACACAGAAAAGCCCTCACTTCCTGTAGAGATACACAGACAAGCCCTCACTTTCTGTAGAGATACCTAGACACGCCCCCACTTCCTGTAGAGATCCATACACACGCCCCCACTTCCTGTAGAGATATAGACACACCCTCACTTCCTGTAGGGATACATAGACACATCCCCACTTCCTGCAGAGATCCATAGACACATCCCCATTTCCTGTAGAGATACAGAGACACGCCCTCACTTCCTGTAGGGATACATAGACACGCCCCCACTTCCTGTAGAAATACATAGACAAGCCCTCACTTCCTATAGATACACAGACATTCCCCCACTTCCTGTAGAGATACACAGACATGCCCCCACTTCCTGTAGAGATACATAGCCAAGCCCTCACTTTCTGAGGAGATACACAGACATGCCCCCACTTCCTGTAGAGATACACAGACAAGCCCTCACTTCCTGTAGAGATACATAGACACGCACCCACTTCCTGTTGGGATACACAGATATGCCTCCACTTCCTGTAGATACACAGACAAGCCCTCACTTCTTGTAGAGATACAGAGACAAGCCTTCACTTTCTGTACAGATACATAGACACGCCCCCACTTCCTGTAGAGATCCATAGACAAGCCCTCACTTCCTGTAGAAATACATAGACATGCCCTCACTTCCTGTAGGGATACATAGACACACCCCACTTCCTGCAGAGATCCATAGACACACCCCCACTTCCTGTAGGGATACATAGACCTGCCCCCACTTCCTGTAGAGATACATAGCCAAGCCCTCACTTCCTGTAGAGATACACAGACATGCCCCCACTTCCTGCAGAGATACAGATACGCCCTCACTTCCTGTAGAGATCCATAGACACGCACCCACTTCCTGTAGAGATACATAGACATGCCCCCACTTCCTGTAGAGAAACAGACATGCCGTCACTTCCTGTAGAGATCCATAGCCATGCCCCCACTTCCTGTAAAGATACATAGACATGCCCCAGCATCCTGTAAAGATACATAGACACGTCCCCACTTCCTGTAAAGGTACATAGACATGCCCCAGCATCCTGTAAGGATATATAGACACGCCCGCACTTCCTGTAAAGATACCTAGACATGCCCCAGCATTCTGTAAGGATGAATAGACATGCCCTCACTTCCTGTAGAGAGACAAACACTTCCACATATCCTGTAAAGATACATAGACATGCCCCACAAACAGCAGAGAACTGCCTCTCTTCATGTAGAGACATAGACATGCCCCCACTTTCTGTAGAGAGACATATACCCTTTCACACTTCATGTAGAGCTACATAGACACGCCCCTCACTTCCTGTAGAAATAAGAAATACAGACATGCCCCCAATTCCTGTAGAATGACAAATACCTGTCCCTACTTACTGTTTAGACAAACACCTGCCCATACTTACTGTATAGAGACAAACACCTGCCCCTACTTACTGTATAGAGACAAACACACGCCCCTACTTACTGTATAGAAACAAACACACGCCCCTATTAACTGTATAGACAAACACCTGCCCCTACTTACTGTATAGCCAAACACCTGCCCTTACTTACTATATAGAGACAAATACCTGCCCCTACTTACTGTATAGAGACAAATACCGCCCCTATTTACTGCATAGAGACAAACACCCGCCCCTACTTACTGTATAGAGACAAACACCCGCCCCTACTTACTGTATAGAGACAAACACCCGCCCTACTTACTGTATAGAGACAAACACCCACCACTACTTACTGTATAGAGACAAACACCCGCCCCTAGTTACCGAATAGAGACAAACACCCGCCCCTAGTTACCGAATAGAGACAAACACCTGCCCCTCCTTACTGTATAGAGACAAACACCCACCCCTACTTACTGTATAGAGACAAACACCAGCCCCTACTTACTGTATAGAGACAAACACCCGCCCCTACTTACTGTATAGCGACAATCACCAGCCGATACTTACTGTATAGAGACAAACACCCGCCCCTACTTACTGTACAGAGACAAACACCCAGCCCTCCTTACTGTATAGAGACAAACACCTGCCCTTACTTACTGTATAGAGACAAACACCCGCACTACTTACTGTATAGAGACAAACACCCGCCCCTACTTACTGTATAGAGACAAACACCCGCCCCTACTTACTGTATAGAGAGAAACACCCGCCCCTTACTGTATAGAGACAAACACCCGCCCCTATTTACTGTATAGTGACAATCACCAGCCGCTACTTACTGCATAGAGACAAACACCCGCCCCTCCTTACTGTATAGAGACAAACACACGCCCCTACTTACTGTATAGAGACAAACACCCGCCCCTACTTACTGTATAGAGACAAACACCAGCCCCTACTTACTGTATAGAGACAAACACCCGCCCCTACTTACTGTATAGAGACAAACACCCACCCCTACTTACTGTATAGAGACAAACACCCGCCCTACTTACTGTATAGAGACAAACACCGGCCCTCCTTACTGTATAGAGACAAACACCTGCCCTTACTTACTGTATAGAGACAAACACCTGCCCTTATTTACTGTATAGACACAAACACCCGCCTCTACTTACTGTATAGAGACAAACACCCGCCCCTACTTACTGTATAGAGACAAATACCCGCCCCTACTTACTGTATTGAGACAAACACCCGCCCCTCCTTACTGAATAGAGACAAACACCAGCCCCTCCTTACTGTATAGAGACAAACACCCGCCCCTACTTACTGTATAGCGACAAACACCCGCCCCTACTTACTGTATAGAGACAAACACCCACCCCTACTTACTGTATAGAGACAAACACCTGCCCCTACTTACTGTATAGAGACAAACACCCGCCCC
>JARQOD010000008.1:141977027-142037033 GCA_033576555.1 Oophaga sylvatica | reverse complement strand
GTGTAGACCCGAAAGTCCAGACCGGCTGCGGATCTCCTGACCCAACCTCAGGGCACATACCAAGCTGTTGATCTCAGGCCAGGAGACAACGTCCGGTCTGGACTGTACGCCGGCGTCGGCGTCCCTGCCCTCTGCCAGGCAGGGACGCTGTTCCCCTCACCCCTCTGCTCCAGGACCGGCGTCCTCCTGCCGCTCTGCTGGCGGCGCACGCTCCTTCCCTGCCTCTGTGCTTAGGGCGCGCGCGCGGGCGCTGCCCTCCCTCTTAAAGGGGCCGCGCGCGTCGTCCTAAGGAGTCCCGGCCAATGGCCGGAGGACTTCACCTATATAAGGCCCCTCCTCCAAAATGGAGGTGCCCGAGCAATGTTGTTGCACAGTTCACTACTCTGCTCAGTCCTCAGGGTCTTTGCCAATACCTGTCTGTCGCTATCTGTTACCTGCCTGCCCGCTCACCTGGAGCGCTCATCTGTTACCTGCTTGCCCGCTCACCTGGGAGCGCTCATCTGTTACCTGCCTGCCCGCTCACCTGGGAGCGCTCATCTGTTACCTGCTTGCCCCGCTCACCTAGAGCGCTCATCTGTTACCTGCCTGCCCGCTCACCTGGGAGCGCTCTTCTGTTACCTGCCTGCCCGCTCACCTGGGAGCGCTCATCTGTTACCTGCCTGCCCGCTCACCTGGGAGCGCTCATCTGTTTACCTGCCTGCCCGCTCACCTGGGAGCGTCCATCTGTTACCTGCCTGCTAGCCTACCTGGAGGCTCAGCCATCACAGGTCGTATCTACACTCCTCCAGAAAAGCAATATAATAAAGATTTGCCCCAAAATGTGTTTCAATATGTAGCAGCAAAGAAATGGGGATATAAAACTTAACATTTAATGAACTTAATGTTAAAAAGGGACATGAGAGCAATGCATTTGATATAGATGTCTCTAGTTGCCATATCCCCTGATGAATCCTGAAAGGAGGAAACGCGTTGGGAAAGGCCTTGTCTACTCTGGAAAATGACCAGATGCATATTTTATTAGGAGATGAACTTTGGAGCGTATATCTCCATTCAAATGGGTGAGATCATTCCTTTTATACATACTGTCTCACACACGTTTTATTGAGTTTCAGACAAATGACTTACAAATAAGCGATGTTTACACTTGCATTTAGGTAGTCAATTTTTGCTCTTGCGGTGCAGAGCTAATTAATATGTTGTCTGATTTACATATATATCTCCTATTTCTTGTAGTCCCTAGTGGACTTAACTCTCTGATTATATCATATATCCTCACTACTTGGTTGGAGGATGGTAATTGTCTGTGTGTCCCCTACACTCCTCCAGAGACTAACCCGGTCACTTGCCGTGACCTCCTACCCACTCATCCAGAGACTGCCCCGGTCACTTGCCGTGACCTCCTACCCACTCATCGAGAGACTGCCCCGGTCACTTGCCATGACCTCCTACCCACTCATCCAGACTCTGCCCCGGTCACTTGCCGTGACCTCCTGCCCACTCTTCCAGAGACTGCCCCGGTCACTTGCCGTGACCTTCTGCCCACTCATCCAGAGACTGCCCCGGTCACTTGCCGTGACCTCCTGCCCACTCATCCAGAGACTGCCTCGGTCACTTGCCGCGACTTCCTGCCCGTTCATCCAGAGACTACCCCGGTTATCTGCTGTGACTACCTGCCCGTCCACCCTGGTCGCCACCCGCTCTCTTACAAGGTCCGCCCCTTTGTATAGTAGCTCAGAGGTTCCACCTCCCAGACCCGTTACATGGACTTTGTGGGCTGGGCTCGGACTGTGAATTTTGGACTTGACCCAACGGTTGGAAGAAGCTAAACTGGAGTTTAGCGGCTGTAGCTGGTTACAAGGACAGTACGTACCAGTGAGTGACTGGAGTAGGAGAACCAAAAAATTTGCAATGTAAGAAAACATTAGTGTTCTCCACGGTTGAGTAATTCATTCTATCTGGAGTCAGTATAACTGGGGCCAGTTCTGTAGGAAGAAAAGTATGACCATTAAGGATACACATAACATAACACCAAAAGCCATGGGAAAACCCAGTTATGTGGAAAAAGTCCCTACAGAAACCCCCAAAAACATTGCCTCATCCCAAGGAATTAGAAATGTCATCTATGAAAGTCACATTCTGGCTGTAGCGATAGTGGAAGTCAAGAGAAGTCCCTTTCCCACCATGTTTCTTAAAAGGGCAAGTTGTCACCTATGCATAGCCTGGACCGCCGCCGATTCTGAGAACCGGACTCACCAGTGCCATATCTGAATATGTGGTCCTGACTCCAGAAGACTTACCGACAACATAGATATAAGCGTTCTCTAGTATGTGTCCATGTTTATTCCGCGCCTCACACTGGACCACAGCGGTGTCACTTGTCTTCAAGTTCTGTAATATTAAACTTCCACTGTCCATTTTACGATTTGAACCCAAATCTGCGGCTGTGAAAAAGGAGAGAAATTATTCAATGAAAAAGCAAGAAATCAATAAATTTCTTGTGACTTTATACATGGGCATTCACAAATGGCTCTTTTAGTCTACTATTCTGGCTTTCCATCCGGGTCTATACTAGTCAACTGGTCTACCATCACACCTACCTCGATCAAAATGTGTGGAAGATCCAAGAATCTCTTGCGGATGAGACATCAATAAGTGTTTCCCAAGTCCGATCACCATCTAACATCTATGATGTGTAGCGTCAACATTTGCCAAACTACAAGTAGGTAGACAGGAGCCTTCTACATACCCGTTAGAGGTTCTCCATTTATTTTCCAGCTGATTTTCGGCTTGGGTTTTCCATCAACCTCACAGGTAAATTTAACGTGCTCTCCTGGACCTCGGATTTCATCTTTCGGCCTGTTGATCCAGAATGGAGCAGCTAAAAAGGACAATTGGATAATTATTAAACTTGAAACTGCTAAGGTACAAGCTGATAACACCCAATGACTAGATAACTAGTAGCAAATGATACAACAAAGGTGACACGATCTCAGGAAATCTCTCCAATCCAGGGCCGTGGCAGGTCCACGTTTGGTTTGTGCACATCATAGGACAGGCTTTCCTGGCTCATTTTGGTAGGACATCCCCCTTCATTGGCTATTGAAATGACCAAGCCAGCCCCCGTCTCACACAGTTGGTGACACAGGAAATGCTCTACTGTGCCGAGCACAATCCAGAGGTGGCCCTAAATTAATAGATGGAGTCCCAAGTCATGATCACCTATTATCCATAAGAGACTGCTGCTATGAAGAGCGTCTTGCACTCCAGAGGACTCAGCATGTCCAACAACCCATTCTTTTTCAAGGGAATCTGTTAGAAGGTTTTCATTATCTAATCTGAGAGCAGCATGATGTAGGGACCGAGACTGATTCCAGCAATGTGTCACTTAGTTTACTTGGTGCAGCATTGGTAATAAATGTTTTTCTCTGCAGAGCTCGGAATGCTGAGCATTGTATAACCCCGCCCACACCACTAATTGGCAGCATTACATGGACACTGTACATGGGCAGAAAGCTGCCAATCAGTGATAGGGCGGGGTTGGACCAGGAGGCACCAGACACCTAGTGTCACAGGTGTGTCAGAGACTGCAGACAGTCGCCTAGCATCTGGCTGCAGAATGTCTCTGCTTTTGGCTTTTGCAGACACCTTCCTATTCCTGCTGACTCTTGGACCCAGTGTCAACCTCCCCCCGACTCTAATTTGCACACCTGGACTAGATGTTCAAAGACTTCCTGTCTGATTCTGAGAATCGCCGGTGATATTTCCAATTCCCCCTATTGAGACTTGGAGCTATAGTAGTCGGCTACCTTCCTCTTTGGTTTTGCTGGAGGACTTCTGCGTTATTTCTCGGAGTCTACTCAAGATAAGTGTTCCCCTTGTTTGTCTACCCCAGCTGTCTTTAGTGGTAGTGGGGACTGACTAGTGCACACCCCATCCTTCTCTAAGTAGGGCTTATAGCCATGGCTTAGGTGCAGAACCTATATAGGGACATTTAGGGCAGACAGAATGATGTTAGATCTGCCTAGGGGTCCCCACTCCCCTCATCCCTTCGTGATGCACTTAGTCTTCCCCCACTGTGCGTGATACCTAGTCCTGTAGTGATAATCTCCTGCTGATAAAACACTGATTGTGCTAAAACTGTAAAACAAAGCCTAATAAGTGACCTATCATTGAAATCAGGGTCTCTGCCTTTACATTATGCTGCTGTCAGATTACATAGCAAAATCCTGCTGTCCGATTCTCTTTAATGGGCAATGTGTAGACTTCATTTGTCCTGTGGGGGAGCTGTAGGGATAACAAATGACTTTATAACTAAATGAGTGACCGTACTCACACTCCACTCGGACAATGTATTTATGTCTCACTTCGCCTTCTGTGTTAGTTGAAATGCATTCATATTCTCCATCATCCTCTTCTAGGACGCTTGCGATATAAAGAGTCTTGTTATATGCGTCGATACTGAAACGTCTTAGATCCGTATTTCCAGTATTAGCTATCCACTTATTTTCTGGGTTGGGCTGTTCAAGGTGAACAATAAGAAGTTAGGAAATACAGAACATGCGATTACGATCATAAGATAACACACCCAAACCTAACCTTGTTGAACAAAAAAAATAGATGTATATCTTTTCTTCCTAGGAGCAGTGCCACTCTAGTCCATTGGTTGTGTTTGGAATTGTTGTTCATCCGATTTCTAGAAATATTATTTTAATTGAAAACCCACAAAAATGGAGGTTATAGAAAAAAAAAGCAAAATAGGGGCCTTAGCTAAACATTTCCAATATGACACATCGTAAAATGGGCTAAGACCATGAAAGGAAGGAGAACACCACTAAAAAGGACTTGGATGGGAATTTGCTAAACCTTTGTGGTCTGGTTTGTGGGACTGTCCTAGAATTGTTGGCAAGTAAGTTGCCTTAAGGCCACCAAACACACAGATGAGCGATCCTCCATGGTCGGCCAAGTACTCTTGTGACTTCCATGAGAGAGACTCTTCTAGCATTGGCTTATGTCCCAGAGAAGAAAAGGATTGGACAGTTCCTTCTCTCTCCCGACACCATCTGTTGGAGCAAGAGTTGGGGGACCTAATACACATAAGACTATTGACCAATTCCTTGGATATCGGAGGGTTCGGCTAATTTTTATAGGGGCCTTTAGTATGAACCCATTAGCAGATAATGGAGGCTAAAAGTTGATGGAAGGTCACAAGCTGTTCTTGTTCTCAAAGAGATTGGTCAAAGGATCAACAAGTACCAGAAGGTCCTGATACCAGTATGGGGTGGAGACACCATCTAGCAATGTTTTTTGTTCTTGCCATAGAGCCCACTCTCCTCTATATCTGCCCTTGGCAGTAGTGGCATCTTGGAAGAAACCAATGTGTCTCCATTGTAGTTTCCTTTCTGTGATTGCAAGGTAATAAAATAGAACATGGAGTATATAAAGTCACAATATACGAAGGAACAAACCACCAAACTCACAGTCCTTCAGAGATGCACTCAAGCTGTAGAGGGTTGCCTCGCAAGGCCAAGTGATGACTTATGCTACCTGACGGCATCATCATTCTGGGCTTCCGAAACTTCACAGAATTAGCTGCCAGAAGAAAATGTGAAATTAATTATTTCAGCTACATCATAGAGAGAACGATCCTTCCAGACCCCGTACTGATCAGACAGATCATTGGATCAAAATCATTTTTACTAATTCCAAGTTCCTTCAAGATCTACTCAATAGCCTAAAAAGTGAACGACGGGTCAACTCAGAGATGCATAGAATTTATATACTAAAAGTGATTTTCCACATTGTTAAGTGATGGCATATTGGCTACAATGTGCAGATTTTTTGGGGTGACTTCTAGGATACCTAATGATTTTGAGAAGGTGCTGCAGCCATCCAACCTGTATGGAGCTGAATCACTGCCCCATTTAATCTGTGCAGAGAAAGCTTAAAAGAGGAGGTAGCCCTAATGTGGGAATTGAGGGGGTCCCAATTGTTGGATCCTCATTGACCACAAATTTATGATAAATCCCAAATAGGGAAAATCCATTAAGGGGAATCTTACAGCGAGAGACTTTGAGTTCGATGGGTTCCTTTTGCATAATGGTTCGAGTTCCGACAAACTGGACATGGCACATGTAGTCCGGATGCTGATCTGTTTCCTTCACGTTGGAGAAGTAGAGGTTTCCATTCATGCCCATAGAGACGCGACTATCCTGAATTATATGTAACAGAGCTGAGGCGAAAGACAGGAACACGAGACAGAAATACATTTATGAGACGCGGGCATTGGACAATGTACAGTTTTAGTCTCAGTGAGTAGTACAATTTTTTTCCCAGACTTTTGCAAAGAGTAGGGAGTGAAATAAGATGACAAAATAAGTATTACTTACGTCTGGTCAATCCTACAGAACATGCGGTTTTATCAGCATAAATAACGAGCATTGTGATGAGTGGGGGGTGCCGTCATACTTTATCAATACCTAAGTGCATGCATTGCTTACTCCTTGAATCCCCACCACTCCAGTGCCGTTGTGCTATAGTCCTCGCTGGCACTGGACCTAACAACAACCGATCCATCATTCATGTGACCACTGCAGGCAATGACTGGCCTCAGCATGGATGTTTGCATGAATCACAGCAGCAGCCACATGAAAGTTGAAAGGGATGCTGTCATGTTTCGGTAACTGAGGAGAAATAGCAAAAAATAGAAAAGCGGTAATACACCAGAGAGGCTGAAACCTATTGGATTGCAGTAACCTGAACTAACCACACAACTAGAGGTAGCTGTGGAGCGTTCCTACGTTGGTCCTAGACGCCTCGTCACAGCCTGAGAGATAACTACACCTAAAGGCAGAAAGATGAAAGCTATCTGCCCCGGAGCAGATCCCCAAAGAAAATAGGAAGCCCCCAAACATGTAATGGCGGTTAGACAAGAAGAAAGCATGGACACAGACAGAAAATAGAATGAGCAAACGCTGGGGCCCAATCTGTCTAGACAGAAAAGTACAGGAAAGAATTCTGACTGCAATCCAAAAAAACCCTAACAAAAATACCAACACTTCTGATTGCCAAAAAACCTGAGATCACACGATCTCATCCACCTAAATCAGATCTCTGGTGTAACAAAACGCTATTCAGCAAATAAAAAGTAACAAAAGAGCAAGGCAAAAGTGCAGACACAAACGGAGCACAATTGCAGCGCCAGACCCCCAAAAGGGGGCAGGCTGCAGTCCACTGCAGGCAGCAAACCAGCAAAGAAAATCAAACAGAGGAAAAAAAAAAAACACTTATCTGAAGGAGAGCAGGAAACTAGCAGTGCTTCAAGCAAGACCAGAAGGAACAATTGATAACCGGCAAGGCTGCTGGGAACTCAGGCCACTTATATCCTACCATTCAGCACCAGCTGAAGGCCATTCAATAATCAGTTCATTACCCTCAGCAACCACCGGAGGGAGCCCCAGCTCAGAAGCCGCCTCCAGCATATTCACAACAGGATGCCATTTGGGACTACTGGCGGTGACCAGGGCTGTGCAGTCGGTAAGCCAAACTTCAGACTCCTCAATTTCCCTGACTCCACGACTCCAAAGCCATGCCTCACTGCTGAACCCAATGTATTATATATTTTAAGAGTCGGTCCATTTTATATCGACTCCACCAAAATGGACAGCAACTCCATGACTCCAAATCTGACTCCACAGTCCTGCCGGTGACCACCAGAGTGGAGGTGCATCAGTGGTAAGGGGTTCAAGTAGTATGCTAAAGGTTGATATCAGTGCAAAAGCTAATTTGGTGCCTTCTATTGCAAGCAATCAAAATTCAGATTAGTACATGGTGCCCAAACTTGATTACTTTCCAGGGGTAACACTATTTGCCTTTGAACTATAGATTTTGTTATAAGGTTACTAGCGATTAGAAATGTTAATGAGGTCCATCATACAGGTTATCGCTCACCTCTGTTCATCCAGAAGATCCGTGGAGGTACAGCACTTTTGGGGGGATTGCATGGCAGCTCAACTGAGTCTCCTTCTTCGGCTTCTATAGGCTGTATATTATCTTTCTGCCATTTAGGGGTAGCTGCGGATGAGAGCATCATATAATTATTTGGCGGAGGGTGAAAATCACCACGTTAGGTGCAATCTGCTATGAGAAACATAGTAATTATAGATAGTATTATAGACACATGGGCAATGCATGTTTATCATCCTGGGAAATGAGGAGAAGACATCGTCACACAAGTGTTCAAATCTGCTACCCCTCTAACAGGTCACCATTACTGTACCTGCTGCTGCTACCCCTGGTACTCTCATTACTGTACCTGCTGCTACCCAGGTGCCCTCATTACTGTACCCGCTGCTACCCGGTGCCTCATTACTGTACCTGCTGCTACCCCAGGTGCCCTCATTACTGTACCTGCTGCTACCCAGTGCCTCATTACTGACCTGCTGTACCCAGGTGCCTCATTACTGTACCTGCTGCTGCTACCCAGGTACCCTCATTACTGTACCGCTGCTACCCTGGTGCCCTCATTACTGTACCTGCTGCTCACCCTGGTACTCATTACTGTACCTGCTGCTACCCAGGTGCCCTCATTACTGTACCTGCTGCTACCCCAGGTGACCTCATTACTGTACCTGCTGCTCACCCAGGTGCCCTCATTACTGTACCTGCTGCTACCCAGGTGCCCTCATTACTGTACCGCTGCTACCCAGGTGCCCTCATTACTGTACCTGCTGCTACCCCAGGTCCCTCATTACTGTACCTGCTGCTACCCGGTGCCTCATTACTGTACCCTGCTGCTACCCCTGGTGCCTCCATTACTGTACCTGCTGCTACCCCGGTGCCCTCATTACTGTACCTGCTGCTACCCCAGGTGCCTCATTACTGTACCTGCTGCTACCCAGGTGCCCTCATTACTGTACCTGCTGCTACCCAGGTGCCCTCATTACTGTACCGCTGCTGCTACCCGGTGCCCTCATTACTGTACTGCTGCTACCCCAGGTGCCCTCATTACTGTACCTGCTGCTGCTACCCCTGGTACTCTCATTACTGTACCTGCTGCTACCCCAGGTGCCCTCATTACTGTACCTGCTGCTACCCCAGGTGACCTCATTACTGTACCTGCTGCTGTACCACAGGTGACCTCATTACTGTACCGCTGCTATCCCAGGTGCCCTCATTACTGTACACGCTGCTACCCTGGTGCCCTTATGTACTGCTGCTACCCTCTAACAGGTCACCATTACTGTACCTGCTGCTGCTACCCCTGGTACTCTCATACTGTACCTGCTGCTACCAGGTGCCCATTCTGACCTGCTACCCCTGGTGCCTCATTACTGTACCTGCTGCTGCTACACCAGGTGCCCTCATTACTGTACCTGCTGCTGCTCCCAGGTGCCTCATTACTGTACCCTGCTGCTACCCAGGTGCCCTCATTACTGTACCTGCTGCTACCCCAGGTACCCTCATTACTGTACCTGCTGCTACCCCAGGTGCCCTCATTACTGTACCGCTGCCCCTGTCCTCATACCGTACGTGTACCAGTGCCCTCATTACTGTACCTGCTGCTACCCCAGGTGACCCTCATTACTGTACCTGCTGCTACCCCAGGTGACCTCATTACTGTACCTGCTGCCTACCACAGGTGACCTCATTACTGTACCCGCTGCTATCCCAGGTGCCCTCATTACTGTACCGCTGCTACCCCAGGTAGCCCTCATTACTGTACCTGCTGCTACCCCGTACACCCATTACTGTACCTGCTGCTGCTACCCAGGTGACTCTCATTACTGTACCTGCTGCTACCCCAGGTGCCCTCATTACTGTACCCGCTGCTACCCATGGTGCCCTCATTACTGTACCCTGCTGCTACCCAGGTGCCCTCATTACTGTACCTGCTGCTGCCCCAGGTGCCCTCATTACTGTACCTGCTGCTACCCAGGTGCCCTCATTACTGTACTGCTGCTACCCCAGGTGCCCTCATTACTGTACTCTGCTGCTACCCTGGTACCCTCATTACGTACTGCTGCTACCCCAGGTGCCCTCATTACTGTACCTGCTACTACCCAGGTGCCTCATTACTGACTGCTGCTGCTACCCGGTGCCCTCATTACTGTACCCGCTGCTATCCCAGGTGCCCTCATTACTGTACACGCTGCTACCCTGGTGCCCTCATTACTGTACCTGCTGCTACCCCGAAAGGTCATTACTGTACTCTGCTGCTACCCGGTCTCTCATTACTGTACCTGCTGCTACCCCAGGTGCCCTCATTACTGTACTGCTGCTACCCCAGGTGACCTCATTACTGTACCTGCTGCTGCTACCACGGTGACCTCATTACTGTACCGCTGCTATCCCAGGTGCCCTCATTACTGTACACGCTGCTACCCTGGTGCCCACATTACTGTACCTGCTGCTACCCTAACAGGTCACCATTACTGTACCTGCTGCTGCTACCCTGGTACTCTCATTACTGTACCTGCTGCTACCCTGGTGACCTCATTACTGTACCCGCTGCTACCCCAGGTGACCTTATTACTGTACCTGCTGCTGCTACCACAGGTGACCTCATTACTGTACGCTGCTATCCAGGTGCCCTCATTACTGTACCCCTGCTACCCCACGTACCCTCATTACTGTACCTGCTGCTACCCAGGTGACCTCATTACTGTACCCGCTGCTATCCAGGGCCCTCATTACTGTACCCGCTGCTACCCCACGTACCCTCATTACTGTACCTGCTGCTACCCTAGGTGCCCTCATTACTGTACCTGCTGCCACCCAGGTGACCTCATTACTGTACCGCTGCTATCCCAGGTGCCCTCATTACTGTACCCGCTGCTACCCCAAGTACTCTCATTACCGTACTGCTGCTACCCCAGGTGCCCTCATTACTGTCCCTACACAGTAATAGTGCCTTACAGTAATAATGCTCCTCTACGCCCCTACACAGTATAGTGCCTTACAGTAATAATGCTCCTCTACCGCCCCTACACAGTAATAGTGCCTTACCAGTAATAATGCTCCTCTACTGCCCCTACACAGTAATAGTGCCTTACCAGTAATAATGCTCCTCTACGCCCCTACACATAATAGTGCCTTACCAGTAATAATGCTCCTCTACGCCCCTACACAGTATAGTGCCTTACCAGTAATAATGCTCCTCTACTGTCCCTACACAGTAATAGTGCCTTACCAGTAATAATGCTCCTCTACCGCCCCTACACAGTAATAGTGCCTTACCAGTAATAATGCTCCTCTACTGCCCCTACACAGTAATAGTACCTTACCAGTAATAATGCTCCTCTACCGCCCCTACACAGTAATAGTGCTTACCAGTAATAATGCTCCTCTACTGCCCCTACTACAGTAATAGTACCTTACCAGTAATATGCTCCTCTACTGTCCCTACACAGTAATAGTGCCTTACCAGTAATAATGCTCCTCTACTGCCCCTACACAGTAATAGTGCCTTACCAGTTATAGATGCTCCTCTACTGTCCCTACACAGTAAAGTGCCTTACCAGTAATAATGTCCTCTACTGTCCCTACACAGTAATAGTGCCTTACCAGTAATAATGTTCCTCTACTGTCCCTACACAGTAATAGTGCCTTACCAGTAATAATGCTCCTCTACTGTCCCTACACAGTAATAGTGCCTTACCAGTAATAATGCTCCTCTACTGCCCTACACAGTATAGTGCCTTACCAGTAATAATGCTCCTCTACTGTCCCTACACAGTAATAGTGCCTTACCAGTAATAATGCTCCTCTACTGTCCCTACACAGTAATAGTGCCTTACCAGTAATAATGTTCCTCTACTCGCCCTACACAGTAATAGTGCCTTACCAGTAATAATGCTCCTCTACTGTCCCTACACAGTAATAGTGCCTTACCAGTAATAATGCTCCTCTACTGCCCCTACACAGTAATAGTGCCTTACCAGTAATAATGCTCCTCTACTGTCCCTACACAGTATAGTGCCTTACCAGTAATAATGCTCCTCTACTGTCCCTACACAGTAATAGTGCCTTACCAGTATAATTGCTCCTCTACCGCCCCTACACAGTAATAGTGCCTTACCAGTAATAATGCTCCTCTACTGTCCCTACACAGTAATAGTGCCTTACCAGTAATAATGCTCCTCTACCCCCTACACAGTAATAGTGCCTTACCAGTAATAATGCTCCTCTACTGCCCCTACACAGTAATAGTGCCTTACCAGTAATAATGCTCCTCTACTGTCCCCTACACAGTAATAGTGCCTTACCAGTAATAATGCTCCTCTACGCCCCTACACAGTAATAGTGCCTTACCAGTAATAATGTTCCTCTACTGTCCCTACACAGTAATAGTGCCTTACCAGTAATAATGCTCCTCTACCGCCCTACACAGTAATAGTGCCTTACCAGTAATAATGTTCCTCTACTGCCCCTACACAGTAATATGTGCCTTACCAGTAATAATGCTCCTCTACGCCCCTACACAGTAATAGTGCCTTACCAGTAATAATGCTCCTCTACTGTCCCTACACAGTAATAGTGCCTTACCAGTAATAATGCTCCTCTACTGTCCCTACACAGTAAATAGTGCCTTACCAGTAATAATGCTCCTCTACTGTCCCTACACAGTAATAGTGCCTAACCAGTAATAATGTTCCTCTACTGTCCCTACACAGTAATAGTGCCTTACCAGTAATATTGCTCCTCTACCGCCCCTACACAGTAATATGCCTTACCAGTAATAATGCTCCTCTACTGTCCCTACACAGTAATAGTGCCTTACCAGTAATAATGCTCCTCTACACCCTACACAGTAATAGTGCCTTACCAGTAATAATGCTCCTCTACCGCCCTACACAGTAATAGTGCCTTAACAGTAATAATGTTTCTCTACTTCCCTACACAGTAATAGTGCCTTACCAGTAATAATGCTCCCTACCGCCCCTACACAGTAATAGTGCCTTACCAGTAATAATGTTCCTCTACTATCCCTACACAGTAATAGTGCCTTACCAGTAATAATGCTCCTCTACCGCCCCTACACAGTAATAGTGCCTTACCAGTAATAATGTTCCTCTACGCCCCTACACAGTAATAGTGCCTTACCAGTAATAATGCTCCTCTACCGCCCCTACACAGTAATAGTGCCTTACCAATAATAATGTTCCTCTACTGTCCCTACACAGTAATAGTGCCTTACCAGTAATAATGTTCCTCTACTGTCCCTACACAGTAATAGTGCCTTACCAGTAATAATGCTCCTCTACCGCCCCTACACAGTAATAGTGTCTTACCAGTAATAATGCTCCTCTACTGTCCCTACACAGTAATAGTGCCTTACCAGTAATAATTTCCTCTACTGCCTCGACACAGTAATAGTGCCTTACCAGTAATAATGCTCCTCTACCCCCCTACACAGTAATAGTGCCTTACCAGTAATAATGCTCCTCTACCGCCCTACACAGTAATAGTGCCTTACCAGTAATAATGTTCCTCTACTGTCCCTACACAGTAATAGTGCCTTACCAGTAATAATGTTCCTCTACTGTCCCTACACAGTAATAGTGCCTTACCAGTAATAATGTTCCTCTACCGCCCCTACACAGTAATAGTGCCTTACCAGTAATATGCTCCTC
This sequence comes from Oophaga sylvatica, assembly GCA_033576555.1. Lineage (NCBI taxonomy): Eukaryota > Metazoa > Chordata > Amphibia > Anura > Dendrobatidae > Oophaga > Oophaga sylvatica. The sequence goes on along the minus strand of JARQOD010000008.1, from coordinate 142,023,402 downwards.
ACCACCCCTACACAGTAATAGTGCCTTACCAGTATAATGTTCCTGTACTGTCCCTACACAGTAATAGTGCCTTACCAGTAATAATGTTCCTCTACTGTCCCTACACAGTAATAGTGCCTTACCAGTAATAATGCTCCTCTACTGTCCCTACACAGTATAGTGCCTTACCAGTAATAATGCTCCTCTACTGTCCCTACACAGTAATAGTACCTTACCTGTAATAATGCTCCTCTACTGTCCCTACACAGTAATAGTACCTTACCAGTAATAATGCTCCTCTACCGCCCCTACACAGTAATAGTGCCTTACCAGTAATAATGCTCCTCTACTGTCCCTACACAGTAATAGTGCCTTACCAGTAATAATGCTACTCTACCGCCCCTCACAGTAATAGTGCCTTACCAGTAATAATGCTCCTCTACTGTCCCTACACAGTAATAGTGCCTTACCAGTAATAATGTTCCTCTACTGTCCTTACACAGTAATAGTGCCTTACCAGTAATAATGCTCCTCTACCGCCCCTACACAGTAAATGTCTTAACAGTAATAATGCTCCTCTACTGCCCCTACACAGTAATAGTGCCTTACCAGTAATAATGCTCCTCTACTGCCCCTACACAGTAATAGTGCCTTACCAGTAATAATGCTCCTCTACCGCCCCTACACAGTAATAGTGCCTTACCAGTAATAATGCTCCTCTACCGCCCCTACACAGTAATAGTACCTTACCTGTAATAATGCTCCTCTACTGTCCCTACACAGTAATAGTACCTTACCAGTAATAATGCTCCTCTACCGCCCCTACACAGTAATAGTGCCTTACCAGTAATAATGTTCCTCTACTGTCCCTACACAGTAATAGTACTTTACCAGTAATAATGCTCCTCTACTGTCCCTACACAGTAATAGTACCTTACCAGTAATAATGCTCCTCTACTGTCCCTACACAGTAATAGTGCCTTACCAGTAATAATGCTCCTCTACAGCCCCTACACAGTATAGTGCCTTACCAGTAATAATGCTCCTCTACTGTCCCTACACAGTATAGTGCCTTACCAGTAATAATGCTCCTCTACTGTCCCTACACAGTAATAGTGCCTTACCAGTAATAATGCTCCTCTACTGTCCCTACACAGTATAGTGCCTTACCACTAATAATGTTCCTCTACCGCCCCTACACAGTAATAGTACCTTACCAGTAATAATGCTCCTCTACCGCCCCTACACAGTAATAGTGCCTTACCAGTAATAATGCTCCTCTACAGCCCCTACACAGTATAGTGCCTTACCAGTAATAATGCTCCTCTACTGTCCCTACACAGTATAGTGCCTTACCAGTAATAATGCTCCTCTACTGTCCCTACACAGTAATAGTGCCTTACCAGTAATAATGCTCCTCTACCGCCTCTACACAGTAATAGTGCCTTACCAGTAATAATGCTCCTCTACCGCCCCTACACAGTAATAGTGCCTTACAAGTAATAATGTTCCTCTACTGTCCCTACACAGTAATAGTGCCTTACCAGTAATAATGCTCCTCTACCGCCCCTACACAGTAATAGTGCCTTACCAGTAATAATGCTCCTCTACTGTCCCTACACAGTAATAGTGCCTTACCAGTAATAATGCTACTCTACCGCCCCTACACAGTAATAGTGCCTTACCAGTAATAATGCTCCTCTACTGTCCCTACACAGTAATAGTGCCTTACCAGTAATAATGTTCCTCTACTGTACTTACACAGTAATAGTGCCTTACCAGTAATAATGCTCCTCTACCGCGCCTACACAGTAATAGTGTCTTACCAGTAATAATGCTCCTCTACTGTCCCTACACAGTAACAGTGCCTTACCAGTAATAATGCTCCTCTACTGCCCCTACACAGTAATAGTGCCTTACCAGTAATAATGCTCCTCTACCGCCCCTACACAGTAATAGTGCCTTACCAGTAATAATGCTCCTCTACCGCCCCTACACAGTAATAGTACCTTACCTGTAATAATGCTCCTCTACTGTCCCTACACAGTAATAGTACCTTACCAGTAATAATGCTCCTCTACCGCCCCTACACAGTAATAGTGCCTTACCAGTAATAATGTTCCTCTACTGTCCCTACACAGTAATAGTACTTTACCAGTAATAATGCTCCTCTACCGCCCCTACACAGTAATAGTGCCTTACCAGTAATAATGCTCCCCTACTGTCCCTACACAGTAATAGTGCCTTACCAGTAATAATGTTCCTCTACTGTCCCTACACAGTAATAGTGCCTTACCAGTAATAATGCTCCTCTACCGCCCCTACACAGTAATAGTGCCTTACCAGTAATAATGCTCCTCTACCGCACCTACACAGTAACAGTGCCTTACCAGTAATAATGCTCCTCTACTGCCCCTACACAGTAATAGTGCCTTACCAGTAATAATGCTCCTCTACCGCCCCTACACAGTAATAGTGCCTTACCAGTAATAATGCTCCTCTATCGCCCCTACACAGTAATAGTACCTTACCTGTAATAATGCTCCTCTACTGTCCCTACACAGTAATAGTGCCTTACCAGTAATAATGCTCCTCTACCGCCCCTACACAGTATAGTGCCTTACCAGTAATAATGCTCCTCTACTGTCCCTACACAGTAATAGTGCCTTACCAGTAATAATGCTCCTCTACCCGCCCCTACACAGTATAGTGCCTTACCAGTAATAATGCTCCTCTACTGTCCCTACACAGTAATAGTGCCTTACAAGTAATAATGCTCCTCTACTGTCCCTACACAGTAATAGTACCTTACCAGTAATAATGCTCCTCTACTGTCCCTACACAGTAATAGTACCTTACCAGTAATAATGCTCCTCTACTGTCCATACACAGTAATAGTGCCTTACCAGTAATAATGCTCCTCTACTGTCCCTACACAGTAATAGTGCCTTACCAGTAATAATGCTCCTCTACTGTCCCTACACAGTATAGTGCCTTACCAGTAATAATGTTCCTCTACCGCCCCTACACAGTAATAGTACCTTACCAATAATAATGCTCCTCTACCGCCCCTACACAGTAATAGTGCCTTACCAGTAATAATGCTCCTCTACAGCCCCTACACAGTATAGTGCCTTACCAGTAATAATGCTCCTCTACTGTCCCTACACAGTATAGTGCCTTACCAGTAATAATGCTCCTCTACTGTCCCTACACAGTAATAGTGCCTTACCAGTAATAATGCTCCTCTACCGCCCCTACACATTAATAGTGCCTTACCAGTAATAATGCTCCTCTACTGTCCCTACACAGTAATAGGGCCTTACCAGTAATAATGCTCCTCTACTGTCCCTACACAGTAATAGTGCCTTACCAGTAGTAATGCTCCTCTACCGCCCCTACACAGTAATAGTGCCTTACCAGTAATAATGCTCCTCTACTGCCCCTACACAGTAATAGTGCCTTACCAGCAATAATGCTCCTCTACTGCCCCTACACAGTAATAGTGCCTTACCAGTAATAATGCTCCTCTACCGCCCCTACACAGTAATAGTGCCTTACCAGTAATAATGCTTCTATACTGTCCCTACACAGTAATAGTGCCTTACCAGTAATAATGCTCCTCTATTGCCCCTACACAGTAATAGTGCCTTACCAGTAATAATGTTCCTCTACTGCCCCTACACAGTAATAGTGCCTTACCAGTAATAATGTTCCTCTACCGCCCCTACACAGTAATAGTGCCTTACCAGTAATAATGCTCCTCTACTGCCCCTACACAGTATAGTGCCTTACCAGTAATAATGCTCCTCTACCGCCCCTACACAGTAATAGTACCTTACCAGTAATAATGCTCCTCTACCGCCCCTATACATTATAGTGCCTTACCAGTAATAGTGCTCCTCTACCGCCCCTACACAGTAATAGTGCCTTACCAGTATTAATGCTTCTCTACTGCCCTTACACAGTAATAGTGCCTTACCAGTAATAATGCTCCTCTACTGTCCCTACACAGTAATAGTACCTTACCAGTAATAATGCTCCTCTACCGCCCCTACACAGTAATAGTGCCTTACCAGTAATAATGTTCCTCTACTGTCCCTACACAGTAATAGTACTTTACCAGTAATAATGCTCCTCTACTGCCCCTAGACAGTAATAGTGCCTTACCAGTAATAATGCTCCTCTACCGCCCCTACACAGTAATAGTGCCTTACCAGTAATAATGCTCCTCTATTGTCCCTACACAGTAATAGTGCCTTACCAGTAATAATGCTCCTCTAACCGCCCCTACACAATAATAGTGCCTTACCAGTAATAATGCTCCTCTACAGCCCCTACACAGTATAGTGCCTTACCAGTAATAATGCTCCTCTACTGTCCCTACACAGTAATAGTGCCTTACCAGTAATAATGCTCCTCTACTGTCCCTACACAGTATAGTGCCTTACCAGTAATAATGCTCCTCTACTGTCCCTACACAGTATAGTGCCTTACCAGTAATAATGCTCCTCTAACGCCGCTACACAGTAATAGTGTCACGCTGTATAGCAGATATATATATGTGATGTCAGTAATCTATATCAAAAGGGCAACATACTATATAACATGCGCATAGATATATGATAACATAGATTTACCTGACAGAATGTCCAGAGGGTCAAAACGGAATCCGTTATACGCTGTCTCCGGCTAGAGGGTGACCGGGGTCTAAGCTGACCCTAAACTGGGTCCTAACTAATCCCTCAACCTGGAGGTACTGTTAAAGGTACAGAGGTCCAGGCCACCAGCGTAAACCCTGTCTCCTATCAATCCCTGCCAACTGTATTCTAGTCCTAAGAAGGACCCTGAATACCACCAAAGGGAATGAACAGGTAACGGTTAATGAACAGAAAGACAAACAACAAAGACAAGAAATAAAGTAAATAAAGTCTTACATACAACACTCACACACAGTAGGAACACCTAAGGTCTCAGAGAAAAACTATAAGCTATAAGAGTAAAAACAACTAAGGAGCTCTTAGCTTAAATATTCTCAGAACCGATCCAGTCTGCTAAACTACATGAATGCTTTCACCCGGCGTCTAACACCCAGACTGGCAGAAATATAAAGGAAACTAATTAGAACATAATCAAAAGCAGCCGGGCGAGGCTGCACCTAGCCTTAGCAAAGAGCTAGGAAAAATTAACTCTCTCATTACCAAAAAACAAAGAAACAGCAGCTCAGCTGTGAGAAGTCAGAATGTGCAATCGCGACGATCTTCATGGCGATGCACCCATGACAGTACCCCCCCTTCTACGAGGGGCCTCCGGACCCTCATGACCAGGTCTGTCCGGGTGAGTTGTGTGAAAGGTCCGAACCAATCGATCTGCGTTAACATCAGACGCAGGGACCCACGTCCCCTCCTCAGGACCATACCCCCTCCACTGAACTAAGTACTGAAGGGATCGGCGACTGAGACGTGAGTCAATGATTTTCGACCCATGAATTTCCACGTTATCATTGACCACCACTGAAGGAGGTAGAGGTGACGGTATGACTGGTGCCACATACTTTTTAAGTAATGACTTGTGAAACACAATATGATTTTTAAACGTAGGAGGGAGGTCCAGACGAAATGCCACAGGATTAATTATGGAACTGATCCTGTACGGCCCGATGAATCTGGGACCCAACCTCCAGGAGGAAACTTTACGTTTTATATTCCTGGTAGACAACCAAACCAGATCGTTCACCTTCAGATCTAGACCAGAAACTCTCCTCCTATCAGCCATCCGTTTGTAACGGTTCCCCGTAACCTTCAGTCTTAAGCGATCTGGAACTATCAGTCTCCCTGGAAGTCCCACAGGGGCGTCCCCCTGAGCCCCCAATACCTCCCCCTCAAGCTCAGAGCATACAGCTGACACTACAACTCCCTCCTGAGGAATAGGAACCGGATCATCCGTCTTCCCGGCCCTTGGGAAAGTACGAGATAAGGCATCAGGAAGCAACTTTATTGAGCAGTCATATGCGCGATGAGGAGGAAACTCTTTACACCCCTCCTCTGAGAACATCTCCCCAAAGTCCTCCAGAAAAGGAGGCAAAGTCCTAGGCACAACCGCACCGATGACCGTGCTCATGCAGTTATTCTTGCAAAATTCACCCCACTGGCTTATCTTTCTGGATTGCCAATCAATCACTGGGTTATGTTTAGCCAACCAAGGAAGTCCCAACACAATAGGAGTAGGTAGACCCTCCAACACATAACAAGACAATTGCTCTTTATGTATTGCCCCTACTCGAAGATCTATGTTATTAACAGCTTGTACCAAGCTACCTTGACCAAGAGGTCTAGAATCAATAGAGAGTATAGGGACCGGTTTGGCCAATACACTCAGTTGCATACCATGCACCTGGGCAAACCGAGCGTCCACCAAATTAGCCCCGGACCCACTATCAAGAAAAACAGAAATCCTCTCAGTTCTAGTACCAATCACCACCTCCGCAGGCACGAGAAACTGAGAGGGATTTGGGGACGAAATACACACTCCCAGGTTAACTCCTTGGCTCAAAGAGGTCCGGGATGGACACCCCCCAACAAAATGTCCCTCTCTCCCGCAAAAGAAACACCTTCTAGTCTTGCGGCGCACCGCCGATTCCCTCCTACAAAATGATGTCCCTCCCAACTGCATGGGTTCCTCAGAACAGACCAGGGGAACCTCAGTATAAGGGACTTTAGTAGTAGGTGGAGTCATCATGGGGGGCGGAGTTACCTCGCGTCTTCCCCGAAGTCGTCTATCAATGCGAATAGCGAGGGCCATAGCAGCCTCCAGTGATGGAGGAGAATCATACTGAGCCAACACATCTTTTAATTTGTCAGACAACCCTTGACAAAACTGGCTCCTAAGAGCTGGGTCATTCCACTGAGTATCTGTTGCCCATCTACGGAACTCAGAAGAATATTCCTCCGCTGGACGATTTCCTTGCCGTATTTTACGTAACCTTGTTTCAGCAAGGGAGACTCGATCCGGATCATCATATACCAGACCCAGGGCAGTAAAAAATCGATCCACTGACTGGAGATCTGGGGAGCCTGGAGGAATAGAGAACGCCCAAGATTGAGGGTCCCCTTGTAAGAGCGAGATAACAATTCCCACCCTCTGCTCTTCACTCCCAGATGACCGAGGCCGCAGCCGAAAGTACAATTTACATGCCTCCCGGAAAGTAAAAAATTTGTCCCGCCCACCAGTGAACCTGTCCGGGAGAGCAACCTTAGGTTCAGATCTGGTTTGCTCCGGGAGGGACAAAACCTTGGACTTAATGTCTGCAAATTCCATGGACAACCCCTGCAACTGCCGGGCCAGCTGGGCTACTGGATCCATGACAGCTGGGGAGAATCTTTAGTTGGGCCGGTGAAAAAGTCACGCTGTATAGCAGATATATATATGTGATGTCAGTAATCTATATCAAAAGGGCAACATACTATATAACATGCGCATAGATATATGATAACATAGATTTACCTGACAGAATGTCCAGAGGTCAAAACGGAATCCGTTATATGCTGTCTCCGGCTAGAGGGTGACCGGGGTCTAAGCTGACCCTAAACTGGGGTCCTAACTAATCCCTCAACCTGGAGGTACTGTTAAAGGTACAGAGGTCCAGGCCACCAGCGTAAACCCTGTCTCCTATCAATCCCTGCCAACTGTATTCTAGTCCTAAGAAGGACCCTGAATACCACAAAAAGGGAATGAACAGGTAACGGTTAATGAACAGAAAGACAAACAACAAAGACAAGAAATAAAGTAAATAAAGTCTTACATACAACACTCACACACAGTAGGAACACCTAAGGTCTCAGAGAAAAACTATAAGCTATAAGAGTAAAAACAACTAAGGAGCTCTTAGCTTAAATATTCTCAGAACCGATCCAGTCTGCTAAACTACATGAATGCTTTCACCGGCATCTAACAAGCAGACTGGCAGGTATATGAAGGAATCTAATTAGAACATAATCAAAAGCAGCCGGGCGAGGCTGCACCTAGCCTTAGCAAAGAGCTAGGAAAAATTAACTCTCTCATTACCAAAAAACAAAGAAACAGCAGCTCAGCTGTGAGAAGTCAGAATGTGCAATCGCGACGATCTTCATGCGATGCACCCATGACAAATAGTGCCTTACCAGTATACCAGTAATAATGCTCCTCTACCGACCCTACACAGTAATAGTGCGTTACCAGTAATAATGCTCCTCTACTGCCCCTACACAGTAATAGTGCCTTACCAGTAAAAATGTTCCTCTACTGTCCCTACACAGTAATAGTGCCTTACCAGTAATAATGCTCCTCTACCGCCCCTACACAGTAATAGTGCCTTACCAGTAATAATGCTCCTCTACTGTCCCTACACAGTAATAGTGCCTTACCAGTAATAATGCTCCTCTACTGTCCCTACACAGCAATAGTGCCTTACCAGTAGTAATGCTCCTCTACCGCCCCTACACAGTAATAGTGCCTTACCAGTAATAATGCTCCTCTACTGCCCCTACACAGTAATAGTGCCTTACCAGTAATAATGCTCCTCTACTGTCCCTACACAGTAATAGTGCCTTACCAGTAATAAGCTCCTCTACTGCCCTACACAGTAATAGTGCCTACCAGTAATAATGTCTCCCTACCGGGCCTACCAGTAATATGCTTCCATGCTAACTCTATAGCCTTCCATAATAATGTCCTACCCTAAATGTCTTAGCCTCCAGTAATATGCTCCTATATGCCCACTAACGCCTCCTAAATTCTCTTCCTAACATAATATCCTTACCGTATATCATCAATGCCTACCAGTAATATGCTCCTATACTGCCCCTACCGCTCCTAACTCGAAATTCCTCTCTGCCCTACTAAATATGCCTTACCAGTAATAATGTCCTCTACGCCCTAACAGTAATAGTGCCTTACAGTAATAATGTTCCCATACCGCCCCTACACAGTAATAGTGCTTACCAGTAATAATGTCCTCTACGCCCTACACAGTAATAGTGCCTTACCAGTAAAATGCTCCTCTACGCCCTACAAGTAAATGCCTTACCATAATAAGTTCCTCTACGCCCTACACAGTAATAGTGCCTTACCAGTAATAATGTCCTCTACGCCCTCACATAATAGGCCTACCAGTAATAATGCTCCTCTACTCCCTACACAGTATAGTGCCAACCGTAATAATGCTCCTCTACGCCCCTACACAGTAATAGTCTACCAGTAATAATGCTCCTCTACTGCCCTCACAGTATATGCCTTACCAGTATAATGCTCCTCTCCCCCCCCCTACACAGTAATAGTCTGTACCATAATATGCCCTACACTAGTGCCCCTACCAGTAATAGTCCTCTACCCTTAAAATCCTCTACCAAATAATTCCTTACCATACATAAGTCTCTCCTTACCAGTAATATGTCCTCTCCCATAATAATGTCCCTTACCCTAACATAATATCCTACCATAAAATGATTCCTTACCGTATACCTAATGCCTACCAGTAATAATGCCTCAGCTAACATAATGTCCTTACCAGTAATATGTTCCTCTAACCTCTCCCCTACACAGTAATAGGCCTTACCAAATATGCTCCTCTACGCCCCTACACAGTAAATAGTCCTTACCGTAATAATGTCTCTACCCCTACCGCCTACACAGTAATAAGTCCTCTACGTCTACTCTAATAGTCCTTACCAGTAATATGCCCTTACCGTCAATATAAGTCCCTACCGATCCCTAACGTCCTAACCAGTATAATCTTCCTACCAGTAAAAATGCTCCTAAGCTAACGTAATAGTCCTTACCGTCCAATCGCTCTACTAGTCCTTACATAATATGTCCTTCTATCCCTCACCCTACACAGTAATAGTGCCTTACCAGTAATAATGCTCTACGCCCTACACAGTAATAGTGCCTTACCAGTAATAATGCCTCTACTCGCCCTACACAGTAATAGTGCCTTACCAGTAATAATGTCCTCTACTGCCCCTACACAGTAATAGTGCCTTACCAGTAATAATGTCCTCTACCGCCCTACACAGTAATAGTGCCTTACCAGTAATAATGCTCCTCTACTGCCCTACACAGTAATAGTGCCTTACCAGTAATAATGCTTCCTCTACCGCCCCTACACAGTATAGTGCCTTACCAGTAATAATGTCTCTACGCCCTACACAGTATAGTGCCTTACCAGTAATAATGTCCTCTACGCCCTCACAGTAATAGTGCCTTACCAGTAATAATGTCCTCTACCGCCCCTACACAGTAATAGTGCCTTACCAGTAATAATGTCCTCTACCGCCCTACACAGTAATAGTGCCTTACCAGTAATAATGTCCTCTACTGCCCCTACACAGTAATAGTGCCTTACCAGTAATAATGCTCCTCTACCGCCCCTACACAGTAATAGTACCTTACCAGTAATAATGCTCCTCTACTGCCCTAACAGTAATAGTCCTTACCAGTAATAATGCTCCTCTACGCCCTACACAGTAATAGTGCCTTACCAGTATAATGTCTCTACCGCCCTACACAGTAATAGTGCTTACCAGTAATAATGCTCCTCTACGTCCCTACACAGTAATAGTGCCTTACCAGTAATAATGTTCCTCTACGCCCTACACAGTAATAGTGCCTTACAGTAATAATGTTCCTCTACGCCCTACACAGTAATAGTGCCTTACCATAATAATGTCCTCTACGCCCCTACACAGTAATAGTGCCTTACAGTAATAATGTCCTCTACGCCCTACACAGTAATAGTGCCTTACAGTAATAATGTTCCTCTACCCCTACACAGTATAGTGCCTTACCAGTAATAATGTTCTCTACGCCCTACACAGTATAGTCCTTACCAGTAATAATGTCCTCTACGCCCCTACACAGTAATAGTGCCTTACAGTAATAATGTCCTCTACGCCCCTACACAGTAATAGTGCCTTACCAGTAATAATGCTCCTCTACCGCCCCTACACAGTAATAGTGCCTTACAGTAATAATGTCCTCTACGCCCTACACAGTAATAGTGCCTTACCAGTAATAATGTTCCTCTACCGCCCTACACAGTAATAGTGCCTTACCAGTAATATGTCCTCTACGCCCTACACAGTAATAGTGCCTTACCAGTAATAATGTCCTCTACGCCCTACACAGTAATAGTGCCTTACAGTAATAATGTTCCTCTACCGCCCTACACAGTAATAGTGCCTTACCAGTAATAATGTTCCTCTCTGCCCTACACAGTAATAGTGCCTTACAGTATAATGTCCTCTACTGCCCTACACAGTAATAGTGCCTTACCAGTAATAATGTTCCTCTACCGCCCTACACAGTATAGTGCCTTACAGTAATAATGTCTCTACGCCCCTACACAGTAATAGTGCCTTACCAGTAATAATGTTCCTCTACGCCCCTACACAGTAATAGTGCCTTACCATAATAATGCTCCTCTACGCCCCTACACAGTAATAGTGCCTTACCAGTAATAATGCTCTCTACCGCCCTACACAGTAATAGTGCCTTACCAGTAATAATGTCCTCTACTCCCTACACAGTAATAGTGCCTTACCAGTAATAATGTTCCTCTACGCCCCTACACAGTAATAGTCCTTACCAGTAATAATGCTCCTCTACCGCCCCTACACAGTAATAGTGCCTTACCAGTAATAATGTTCCTCTACCGCCCCTACACAGTAATAGTGCCTTACCAGTAATAATGTCTCTACGCCCTACACAGTAATAGTGCCTTACCAGTAATAATGTTCCTCTCTGCCCTACACAGTAATAGTGCCTTACAGTAATAATGCTCCTCTACCGCCCTACACAGTAATAGTGCCTTACCAGTAATAATGTTCCTCTACGCCCTACACAGTAATAGTGCCTTACCAGTAATAATGCTCCTCTACGCCCCTACACAGTAATAGTGCCTTACAGTAATAATGTTCCTCTACCGCCCCTACACAGTAATAGTGCTTACCAGTAATAATGTCCTCTACCGCCCTACACAGTAATAGTGCCTTACCAGTAATAATGTTCCTCTACCGCCCCTACACGAAATAGTGCCTTACCAGTAATATGTCTCTACCCCCTACACAGTAATAGTGCCTTACCAGTAATAATGCTCTCTACGCCCTACACAGTATAGTCCTTACCAGTATAATGCTCTCTACCGCCCTACACAGTAATAGTGCCTTACCAGTAATAATGTCCTCTACCGCCCCTACACAGTAATAGTGCCTTACCAGTAATAATGTCCTCTACCTCCCTACACAGTAATAGTGCCTTACCAGTAATAATGTTCCTCTACTGCCCCTACACAGTAATAGTCCCTTACCAGTAATAATGCTCCTCTACCGCCCCTACACAGTAATAGTGCCTTACAGTAATAATGCTCCTCTACCGCCCTACACAGTAATAGTGCCTTACCAGTAATAATGTTCCTCTACCGCCCCTACACAGTAATAGTGCCTTACCAGTAATAATGTTCCTCTACCGCCCTACACAGTAATAGTGCCTTACCAGTAATAATGTTCCTCTACCGCCCTTACACAGTAATTAGTGCCTTACCAGTAATATGCTTCCTCTACCGCCCCTACACAGTAATAGTGCCTTACCAGTAATAATGTTCCTCTACCGCCCCTACACAGTAATAGTGCCTTACCAGTAATAATGCTCCTCTACCGCCCCTACACAGTAATAGTGCCTTACCAGTAATAATGTTCCTCTACCGCCCTACACAGTAATAGTGCCTTACCAGTAATAATGTTCCTCTACCGCCCCTACACAGTAATAGTGCCTTACCAGTAATAATGTTCCTCTACCGCCCCTCACAGTAATAGTGCCTTACAGTAATAATGTCCTCTACGCCCCTACACAGTAATAGTGCCTTACCAGTAATATGCTCCTCTACGCCCTACACAGTAATAGTGCCTTACAGTAATAATGCTCCTCTACCGCCCCTACACAGTAATAGTGCCTTACCAGTAATAATGCTCCTCTACCGCCCCTACACAGTATAGTGCCTTACCAGTAATAATGTTCCTCTACCGCCCCTACACAGTAATAGTGCCTTACCAGTAATAATGTTCCTCTACCGCCCCTACACAGTAATAGTGCCTTACCAGTAATAATGCTCCTCTACCGCCCCTACACAGTAATAGTGCCTTACCAGTAATAATGTTCCTCTACCGCCCCTACACAGTAATAGTGCCTTACCAGTAATAATGTTCCTCTACCGCCCCTACACAGTAATAGTGCCTTACCAATAATAATGCTCCTCTACCGCCCTACACAGTAATAGTGCCTTACCAGTAATAATGCTCCTCTACCGCCCCTATACAGTAATAGTGCCTTACCAGTAATAATGTTCCTCTACTGTCCCTACACAGTAATAGTGCCTTACCAGTAATAATGTTCCTCTACTGCCCCTACACAGTAATAGTACCTTACCAGTAATAATGCTCCTCTACTGTCCCTACACAGTAATAGTGCCTTACCAGTAATAATGCTCCTCTACCGCCCCTACACAGTAATAGTGCCTTACCAGTAATAATGTTCCTCTACCGCCCCTACACAGTAATAGTACCTTATCTGTAATAATGCTCCTCTACTGCCCCTACACAGTAATAGTGCCTTACCAGTAATAATGTTCCTCTACCGCCCCTACACAGTAATAGTACCTTATCTGTAATAATGCTCCTCTACCGCCCCTACACAGTAATAGTGCCTTACCAGTAATAATGCTCCTCTACTGCCCCTACACAGTAATAGTGCCTTACCAGTAATAATGTTCCTCTACCGCCCCTACACAGTAATAGTACCTTATCTGTAATAATGCTCCTCTACCGCCCCTACACAGTAATAGTGCCTTACCAGTAATAATGCTCCTCTACCGCCCCTACACAGTAATAGTACCTTACTGTAATAATGCTCTCGCCCTACACAGTAATAGACTTATCTGTAAAATGCTCCTCTACCCCTACACAGTAATAGTGCTTACCAGTAATAATGCTCCTCTACTGTCCCTACACAGTAATAGTGCCTTTTTCGCAGCATTGACAGAGTAAAAGTGGCCGTGTTCAGGCTGGCATTATTGAGGCACTGTTTCACAGTGACTTTAATGACAATGCCCATCACGACACACTATAAAGATTGCTTAGGTTTGTGCACCGAGATGTCAGAGTACCGGGGTGCATACAATTTTTATTTCCCCATCTTACATCATCAGCAGTAGAGTTACCGTGGCAACCGTTTCCATAGCAACAGTGCACAGGTAGAAGCAAAAGATGACTGCGCTTTTACGCATTCCGTGAAGGTCATTCATCACTTTCATAAGAATTCTTTCCCCTTTAATAATGCCAGCCTCTCATTATTGCCAGAAAATGTTAATTAAGGCTTTTTTGTAGTGCAGATCTTATCATTAGCGATTAGGAATTATGCTATACTGCAATAAGTGCATTTTTTGTGGAATATCAAAAATAAAAATTCCAGCTGTGTTGGCTGTGGCATACTGCTAATAGCGGAAAACAACTTGGTCGCCATGGGGCCTATGAGTTGGGTGGACCTGATGCCAGTGCTATGTGGGGGCCATTATACTATTTGGAGGGCTATGTGGAGGCTGTTATACTTTTTGGAGGGCTATGTGGGGGCCATTATGCTGATTGCGGGCCATTATACAATGTAGAGGGTTGTGTTGGGGTCATCATACTGTGTATAGAGTTGTGTATCGGGCATCATACTGCGTGGACGGGTGTAAGGGCAGTTATATTGTACGGAGGGGTGTGTCCGGGCTATCATACTATGTTGGAGCCACTGTGGGGGTATCACACTTTGCGGGCTTGTGGGTAATATAGGGTCATCAAACTGTGTGTGTGGAGGGTACTTTGTAGGAATCCACTGTGGGGGTATCATGCTTTGTTTGGGTGGCAATTTTGTTCCCATTATACTTTATCGGGGCCACGACATGGGAAATCTAGAGGCTTCGATAGGAGGAAATTACTTTGTAAGGGCTGCAAGGTTGTGAGATATGCTCTTCTGTGATCCTGCTGAATATTTTTTTTTGTGTGTGGGGGCCCAAATAGGACTTTTGCTATGGGGTCCCATGATTTCTGTGTACACCCCTGTGCATGGGCTATCATTCGGTTGGCAATGTTTTCACCTGTGAAGAGTCTGTGTAGTCTTGTATTTTGAGTCACTAACTGGGCAGCTAAATGATTCTCCATAGCTTTCCCAAACTTTGTTTATGGTTGTAACTTCCTGTGACACGCACGCAGCTCTGGAGGACAAACTGCTGCCCTAACAGGTGAAATTCTGCGAACTCTCGAAAATACAAAAAATATCAAACATACCTTCTGTGATAACACGCATCTCGTTTGACACCGCTGTGCCGAGTTCATTGCTGGCAAAGCAGCGGTATATGCCTTGGAAATCCTTCATGTTCCCATTGGAAGGGGAAATAATCATAGTCCCCGAATTCTTTTTTAGGAAGACTCTGGTGTCGTTTGTCTCAAACGGCACTCCATCCTTCTCCCACATATACCTTAAAAACAAAAGAAAATGTTGGGTACAGTTCTCAAAGGGCTCCAAACCTAACTTCCCTGGCTCTAACTCACGATTTCTTTGACAATGCTAGGACATCAGTAGGAAACACAGCACGGAAAAGTGGCGCCGGTGCAGGAGGTATTTAAAGAAAAGTGGTCACCTGTCCGGCCCATTTTTAAGGGGTCAACTGGTAATGGACAATCCCTTTAATCACTATGGAAGTTATTGTGGATACTAAGATACAGATTGGGAACACAGCTTTGAGTACGGAAAAGCGGCGCCGGTACGGGAATTATTATTTTTTCTTTTTTTTCTTCCATTTAATTACAGAAATCCAAAAACATGAATGTAGCAATGGTCGAGCATCCACATTCATTCTTTATGGAGCCGTTCCTCAAAAGAAGTTCTTACGTAGCTCTGGAGTTTTCTTTCGCTTCGCACTTCAGTGTAATATTATCGCTTGGATCCATGACGTAAAGTTTCGGGGGCTGCTCAATGAAAGATGGAGGGAATAATTGTGCTGAAAGAAGGAAAAACATACCGATTTACTGACAGAAAATCAACTTTACCAAGAAGTTATCAATGACAGTAATAAAAGTCTAAAATTGGAAATGACTATTGTGCATTTTGTGCCCCTATTATCTTATTAGAAATCTTGCTATAGGATGTGGACATTATTTTTTTACTTAAATGCCTGCATTTTAGGCTAAAAATAATTATTACCATTGGGTTCCATAAAATATGTAACAGTTTGCCTACACATTGCTAGTTGTAAAATGAGATAACTGAGAATCAGTCAGTGAGCTTGTTCTCTTAGGGATTTTGTAACTCTTATAGCTGTCTTTTTTTATTCTTCTGTACTTATTTGCATAAATCACATCAAAGTCGAGCAGAACTTTGACACAGTCATAAATCAGCACCAAAAGACAAAAGAGCTGCAAAATCTTCGTCGCAATGAGCTCACTATCTGATCCTCAGTTAACTCATCTGTAGCCAGCAATGTGCGAGAGAAATAAACCCTGCGAAAGCCAAATATTTTCAATGAAACCCACTTGCCAAAATGTTTTGCCCAATATACATGCATTTAAGTAAGGAAATAATAATTACCTAAAGAATTGCACATTTTCATAGTAGTAAAATAAAAAAAAAAAACAGGCTGCAATTCCCTTCACAGCCACTGGGCAGCCACACAGACACATCTATAATAAACATCTCCTGACAGAGTGCTGTCAAATCAGGTTTTTTTCCCAAACCTGCCATCTTGCATCACTCGCCTTGGGCAATAAGGAAAGATAAGGAAGAATTGTATCAATATTTTACAATTAAGGCCGGGATCACACGAGTATCGTGCGAGTTTCTCGCATGTATGATCCCGGCCTTAGCAAAACTATTTCCATTCCTGGTAAAAAGCATGCAACTTGTAAGAAGACTGGTGACCCCCTTGGATAACATCCCACCCTTGGCTTGCAATAGACCCATGGACCATTTTATTTGCCCAAATTTGCCTAGCATGCTCTGTGTGTGCGTCATCCCAAATGAGAAGGCAGGTTGCATAACCCAGGCTCAATTTTAAGGTTCTAAAATGTCTTAAATTTGGGAAAAGGATCTGTTATTTTGTGGTTTGCAAAAACAGCGCCCCTCTTGCCCACAGGCTGTTTCCGGTATTGCAGCTCATCCACATACAAGAGAATAAATCTGACAAAACTTAGGGAAAGGGTTAAAGCCGACAATGCAAATTTCATACGCACAAGCGTCTACTCAGTGGGCAGAAAATGGGAACTTACTTGCTGGAAATTCATCTGCAGGTTCCATTTAGCACAAGCAAAATGAAGGAAGGAAGAAAGAGAAAGCAGAGTTACCAGAGATTGCAGAGACTGGATACAGTTAGTGCAAACAGAGCAAGCAGACATGTATACAAGCAGTACACGGATACAGTATAATGACCTAAGCAGTACACGGAGAGAGTATAATGACCTAAGCAGTACTCGGATAGAGTATAATGACCTAAGCAGTACACGGATACAGTATAATGACCTAAGCAGTACACGGATACAGTATAATGACCTAAGCAGTACACGGATACAGTATAATGACCTAAGCAGTACATGGATACAGTATAATGACCTAAGCAGTACACGGATACAGTATAATGACCTAAGCAGTACACGGATACAGTATAATGACCTAAGCAGTACATGGATACAGTATAATGACCTAAGCAGTACACGGATAGAGTATAATGATCTAAGCAGTACACGGATACAGTATAATGACCTAAACAGTACACGGATACAGTATAATGACCTAAGCAGTACACGGATAGAGTATACTGACCTATGCAGTACACGGATACAGTATAATGACCTAAGCAGTGCACGGAGAGAGTATAATGACCTAAGCAGTACACGGATAGAGTATAATGATCTAAGCAGTACACGGATACAGTATAATGACCTAAGCAGTACACGGATACAGTATAATGACCTAAGCAGTTTGTATGTTCTCCCCGTGTTTGCGTGGGTTTCCCCTACACTCCAAGACATACTGATAGGGAATCTAGATTGTGAGCTTCAATGGGGGCAGTGATGATAATTTCTGTACAGCGTTACAAAAAATGATGGCGCTTTAATGTATATATCAGGAAGGAAATAAGTAAAGAGCTAAGTTTCTCCTCATCATGTTGATACTTTTCCGTCCAATGATGACAAAAGTATTCTTAAGGGTATGCCACACTAAACAACATCGCTAACGGGATCGCTAAAAAACGTCACTATTTAGCGATCCGTTAGCGATGTTGTTGTGTGCGGCATGCAGCAACGACGTGGCCCCTGCTGTGATCTCGTCCGTCGTCCTGATCGTTCCGGATCCTATTCTGATCGTCGGCGTCCCGCTGGGTAAGTATATATCGCTGAGTGTGGCACCTTTTTTAGCGATTTCGTGGTACTTTTGTACCGCTAAAGTCGTTAAGGAGATCGCTAACCGCGATAGCATCCTTAACGACATCGCTAAATGTGGCCGACACTAGCGATATTATAAACGATCCCGCTAGCGATCTCATTAGTATGCGACGCTAACGAGATCGTTAGCGGGATCGTGTAGTGTGGCAGTACCTTTAGAGTGATACCTTTATTGGCTAACCAGAAAATTATATGTTTGCAGCTTTTAGAGCACAGGGGCTCCTTCTTCAGGCAAGATTACAAATAGATTAATAAAGAAAAAAGCACAACATTTAAGGGATAGTACAGGAGGACATTTGTTCATTAGGTGGGAGGTGTGATGCCTCATAAAGATAAGCCAAGGAAATCGAATTAGCATTTTCTTACAAATGGAGAGGCAGTGGGAATGATGTTCTCAGTTATCTGAAGTCCCTTTGGTGGAAGTGTGAACTGTGTCCATGCAGTGAGTCATAAATCCAGGTGCTAAATTCAGTCCTAGTGTCAAAGAATTGAACATCCTTATAAGTTTGAATTCCCAAATTTTTCTCTCCCTGTCATCCTTAAAATGAACTTTTAAGGGTATGCCACACTAAGCGAGATCGCTAACGAGATCGCTACTGCGTCACCATTCATGACGCAGTAGCGATCTCGTTAGCGACTTAGCTGTGTGTGACATGTAGCAGCGATGTGGCCCCTGCTGAGATGTCGCTGATCGCTCATGAACGTTCTGAGCTGTTTTTTGGTTGTTGGTGTCCGCTGGTGAGCCTGAATTGCTGAGTGTGACACCCTTTATGAACGACTTCACCAGCGTCGCAGGTGGGACTAGGTTTTCCCAACGACCGCAGAGGTCGTTATACAGATCGCTGATGAGATGTGTTTGGAATCTAACTAGCGATCACATAGCGATCGCACTAGCGATCTCGCCAGGTTAAGTTGTTGTCGTGATCGCTGGTGCAATCGCTAAGTGTGGCAGTGCCTTTAGTGTTATGACTTTTAAGTCTGTCATACAGTGTCCTGTTTCAGAGAAATGTTTTCCCACAGGCGTGTCCCATTCATTTCTGATTGTGTAAGTAGGTTCATCCTTGTTTGCAGTTTTTGCATGGTTTCCCCAATGTAGACACCTCCAGGGCTCCTCGTACATTGTATCCTGTGCACCACATTGGAGGATGTACATGTAAAGGAACCCATGATCTTATAGTCCTGATTTGTGTTGGGTACGCGGACTATATTTGTGGGTAATATGTGTTGACAAGTTTTACATTTTTTATTGTTACATGGGAATGTGCCGGTCACTGATGGTGATGAGAGGACACTTCTGACCAGGAATAAGTTTGGGGGCTGTTTGTAGGAGAGGAGTGATAGATGTGGGAATATGTCTCATACTCTGTGGTCTCTGTGGAATATGGGTTGGAGATCAGCACCATTTTCCTTTGGATGCTCATGTGGGGGTTGTATGTGACCACAAGAGGCTCCATGTTGTTGTCCTCCCTCAGTCTGTAAACGTCAAGCTCAGCCTCAACTTTTCAAAGTCTCAAATACATTTTCTGGACTTGACCATACACATCAAGGACAATGCCATACAAACATCAATTTACCATAAGCCACAGGACGTCCGGTGCATCTCAGATGGAACAGCCTTCATCCAAGACACACAAAAATAGCCATCATCTACAGTCAGGATCTGAGGAACATTGGGATCTGTTCAGACAGTAAAGACAGGGAACTACAGCTGCTGTCACTGAGGAATACACTCCTACAAGGACACATCCACTGGTGATAGATGAACAGATCCACAGGGCTACAAGGGTCCCAAGAAGCAGCCTCCTGGATTACAGACTGAGGGAGGACAACAACATGGAGCCTCTTGTGGTCACATACAACCCCCACTTGAGCATCCTAAGGAAAATGGTGCTGATCTCCAACCCATATTCCACAGAGACCACAGAGTAAAAGATATATTCCCAGATCTACCACTCCTCTCCTACAAACAGCCCCCGAACTTATTCCTGGTCAGAAGTGTCCTCTCATCACCATCAGTGACCGGCACATTCCCATGTAACAATAAAAAATGCAAAACTTGTCCCCACATATTACCCACGAATATAGTCCGCGTACCCAACACAAATCAGGACTATAAGGTCATGGGTTCCTTTTCATGTACATCCTCCAATGTGGTGTACAGGATACAATGTACGAGGTGCCCTGGAGGTGTCTACATTGGGGAAACCATACAAAAACTGCAAACAAGGATGAACCTACACCGACACAATCAGGAATGAAATGGACACGCCTGTGGGAAAACATTTCTCTGGAACAGGACACTGTATGACAGACTTAAAAGTCATAATACTAAAAGGTCATTTTAAGTGCGACAGAGAAAAAAATTTGGGAATTAAAACTTATAAGGATGTTCAATACTTTGACACTAGGACTGAATTTAGCACCTGGATTTATGACTCACTGCATGGACACAGTTCACACTTCCACCAGAGGAACTCCAGATAGCTGAGAACATCATTCCCACTGCCTCTCCATTTGTAAGAAAATGCTAATTCGATTTCCTTGGCTTATCTCTAGGAGGCATCACCTCTCCCACCTAATGAACAAATGCCCTCCTGTACTATCCCTTAAATGTTGTGCTTTTTTCTTTATTAATCTATTTGAAATCTTGCCTGAAGAAGGAGCCTGTGTGCTCTGAAAGCTGCAAACATATAATTTTCTGGTTAGCCAAAAAAGGTATCAATCTAAGAATACTCTTGTCATCATTGGACGGAAAAGTATTCACATCGATTTTTCTGGCTGACACGGTACCACAATATAATTTATTATTGTACATCATCCTCATCATGTTGAATTTCTGCATTCCACCACTAGGGGCGCTCTCTGCATACAGCTTCCACTGAAAGGAGTTCCAGCATATTCCTGAAAAGTATGGGATGACTGCTGATCCCTACAGACAGCGCGCCCTGTGGCTACACGTGTTTGGTTGGTGCTAATTAGCCATTCATCAATTGCATTATCTCCTTTTTTTTAGATTCCAGTATTAAACATAAAAGGAATGACTAAGAGTTGTAAATTGCAAATGAGCAGGGAGGGAAAAGGAAGACTTAGATGAAAGAGACATGTATTATGCTCGCTAATGATGCAATTGTTATCAGACAGAGAGGCTAGCATTTATTACTGTATGGGCTGCCAATCGTTAGACATTAATTACACCATTAAAATGGGGAAGAGACAATGTGAGTCGGCTTAATCCTATAATAAAAGGCTCCGTTACTTTGTGCCTCTTCAGAGCTGTACTCATCGTTCTGCTATGGCATTTAGTCACTTTAGCAGGCACATCATTTTGCAATTGGGTTTCATTAAAAATGTTGCACCGTTTGTCTGCTATAGCCTTTGTTTTGCACTGTCTATTGCTGGTTGTAGAATGAGTTAACTGAGAATCCCTCAGTGAGCTCATTCTGATGATCTGATGGGAGAGTTTGTAACTGCTTTCAATCACACAGATATTGGACACGTTTTCTTTTATGGGATGGGTATTACTATCTATATTAACCATACATGTTGCTTTTCATTCACCATATTAAGGGAAGAGGCCAAAAATGCCCGACATTTAAGGAAGATGCCAAATTGCTCTGATTGCTCAAATTTAACAACCAAACAGCCACTGTGAATCTCTGGCGGAGTATTGATGGGGCGACTGTTCCAGCACCTATTGTCCCTCCGCTGCGCTGAAGTGTTTCAATGTATTAGAGATATTTAACCATAGGGTAAATGATATAAAGAAAAAGGAAACAAGCTACCAGAATTGTTATTTTTCAGCCTCTGCACCTCTCCATCCCAAAAAATGCAATAAAAAGCGATGCCCTCACAAAGGTCCATCGACAAAAAAATAAAAATGTTACGAGCTTAAGAAAATGGTGGCACAAGCCAAATATTTTTATAACCAAGTTCTGAATTTTTTTAACTTCCAAAATGTAAATAAATATAAGCCCTCGTATGGTGATACAGCGGGAAAATAAAAGAGGAGGAAAAAAATCTCAAATACAAAAATGGTTTGTGTTCTTAAAAAGGAAGTGTCCAATCTTTGTTCATATTTTATTCCCGCCTCTTCCCTAAATATTCTGTTGTTGTTTTCATATAAATCTGCCATACGGTTCTAGAGGTATAAGCCTTTTTATTTAGGGGTGTATTTAATGCTCACAGGATCCTCAGGGGCGTGTCTTGACACTGATTTGCATTATTTCCCGGATCCTCAAGGGCATGTCTTGACACTGCTTTGCATTATTTCCCGGATCCTCAGGGGCGTGTCTTGACAACGCTTTGCATTATTTCCCGGATCCTCAGGCGCGTGTCTTGACACTGATTAGCAATATTTCCCGAATCCTCAGGGGCGTGTCTTGACACTGCTTTGCATTATTTCCAAGATGCTCAGGGGCGTGTCGTGACACTTCTTTGCATTATTTCCCGAATCCTCAGGGGCATGTCTTTACACTGCTTTGCATTATTTCCCAGATGCTCAGGGGCGTGTCTTGACACTTCTTTGCATTATTTCCCGGATCCTCAGGGGCGTGTCTTGACACTGCTTTGCATTATTTCCCGTATCCTCAGGGGCGTGTCTTGACAACGCTTTGCATTATTTCCCGGATCCTCAGGCGCGTGTCTTGACACTGATTAGCATTATTTCCCGAATCCTCAGGGGCGTGTCTTGACACTGCTTTGCATTATTTCCCAGATGCTCAGGGGCGTGTCTTGACACTGCTTTGCATTATTTCCTGGATGCTCAGGGGCGTGTCTTGACACTTCTTTGCATTATTTCCTGGATCCTCAGGGGCGTGTCTTGACAGTGCTTTGCATTATTTCCGTGTGAGTCACGCCCCTTTAGAAAATACCATAAAAATTAAGACCAAATAAAAAAGCCCATATCTCTGGAACCGTATGGCGGATTTAGAAAAAACAAAAAGCAGAATGCTGATGGGAACAGCGGAAACAAAATAAGAGGAAAAACTGGACACTTTTGATCTTAGAAAAATGGAAGCTGCTTTGGGATTAGTTGCTACAGGGTTCCCTAATCTAAATATATATATATATATATATATATATTAGTTTACTGGAACACCCCTTTAAGAAATTATAAGGTGGGTCTAGAATGAATAACAATTTTTTTTAACCAGCAGTTTCTGTGATCTGATGTGTAATTATGGATATCTATAATGCTGACAAATACAAGCACCTTCTGTGCAGACACATTATAAAGGTTATTACAGCGCGTTTCACCTTTGAATAATTATAATCGAATTAATTATAATGTACATCCTGCCTAATCATGCTGCGTACCGCTGAATATAATATATGGGAATTGGGTAACTGAACAAACCAGAAGTAATAATAAGAATATAAGAGGTCTCTGCATGTATGGAGGATGCACAGCCATTTCTACCTCCTTACAGGGAAACTGTCCGGGCAGCTTTAAGACAAAGGATACATGATACCGTGACCTGATCCTCTCTAGGGGGGACAACCTTAACCAGCATTAGTGCAAGGCGAGGTTATGGATCCCACAGTCAGATACCGAAAGTCCGATGATTTATACCGATCTTTAGCAGTAATGCAGAGGAACGAGATTAGTAAACCCAAACCCAAAGCCATAACGCCTAGGAGGGATTGGCAGCTCATTATTGGCAGCCATATTATTAACTCGCTCATCGGCGTGTGACATAAAGCTCGGAGAGAAGCAGAATTATTTTCGGAAGATTTTAATTCAATAATTAGGGTTTCTATGACAATGCTATGGCAATACTGATGGAAATCTTCAGTGATCTAAAGGAGGATTATAGAAATGCGATAATTGTGCTGCAAACATAAGTCTCATTATGGAAGTTCATGTCCAGTGAAGTAGAGCGCCCTGCTCAACAATATATCACAGCTGTGATGTGTGGCTGCTCCACTTTACGTGTCTTCTACTTGGATATCTTCACCCTCAAAATGAACTCCCCACATGCACAGCCATGGTCTCCAAGATCCCACCGCTTGGATCTAATGGGAGAATACAGTGTCATATCCATACCTCGTGTTCTAGTAAATTAGAGTTATGTGCCTGCCCCTGAGGAACCTTTTCAATTAAACTGAGTCAAAGAATAACATCCCTTAACATGAACTCCTCACATACACAATCATGGTCTCCAAGATCCCACCGCTTGGATCTAATGGGAGAAGACAGTGTCATATCCGTACCTTGTGTTCTAGTAAATTAGAGTTATGCCCCTGCCCCTGAGGAACATTTTTTAATTAACCTGAGTCAAAGAATAACATCCCTTAACATGAACTCCTCACATACACAATCATGGTCTCCAAGATCCCACCGCTTGGATCTAATGGGAGAAGACAGTGTCATATCCGTACCTTGTGTTCTAGTAAATTAGAGTTATGCCCCTGCCCCTGAGGAACATTTTTTAATTAACCTGAGTCAAAGAATAACATCCCTTATCATGAACTCCTCACATACACAGTCATGGTCTCCAAGATCCCACCGCTTGGATCTAGTGGGAGAAGACAGTGTCATAATTATACCTTGTGTTCTAGTAAATTAGAGTTATGTGCCTGCCCCTGAGGAACCTTTTCAATTAAACTGAGTCAAAAAATAACATCCCTTAACATGAACTCCTCACATACACAATCATAATCTCCAAGATCCCACCGCTTGGATCTAATGGGAGAAGACAGTGTCATATCCATAACTTGTGTTCTAGTAAATTAGAATTATGTGCCTGCCCCTGAGGAACCTTTTCAATTAAATTGAGACATAGACTAACATTTTCCTACCCACCATAACCAAGATTTCACATCTTGGACCAAATGAGAGAAGGTAGTTTCTTATCCATGTCTTGTGTTTTAGTAGCTCACATTATGTAATTGTCCTGGAGGAATCTTTTTAATGAAATTGGGTCACAAACTAATGCTTTCCCACCAATCTAATTGTACTCTTTAGTTCTACACTCCACACATGTAGCATCCTAAAAACCTTAAATCTAATGTCAGATGGCTAATAACAATCCATGGAGATCCCTCAACATGAACTTCTGACAAACAGAGCAATAGTTTCCAAAAACCAACATCCTAGACCAAATGGAAGAAGACAGTATCTCATCCATGTCTTGAACTCAAATAATTGAGATTTTTATGTACCGGCCCCTGAGGAACTTTTTCAATGAAATTAACATTTTCCTACTCACCACCTCTCCAGTTCTATGATCCACACATCCTAAAAATCTTAAATCTGGTGCCAAATTGCTAATAACAATCCATGGAGATCCCTCAACGTGAACTCCTCAGAAATATAGCAATGGTTTCCAAGAACTAACCTCTTTGACCCAATGGAAGAAGACAGTATCGCATCCTTATCTTGTATCCTAGTAACTGAGTTATTTTTTTGCCCCTGAGGAACCTTTTCAATGAAATAGGGTCAAGTAATGCTTTCACACCCATTTAACCATACTCCAGATCTACACTCCACACAGGTAGCATCCTAAAAAACATAAATTTGAAGATAAATGTCTAATAACATTCCATGGACATCCCTCAACATGACCTCCTCACAAGCAAAACCATGCTCTCCAAGACCCCACCTGTTGGAGTAAATGGAACAAAAAAGTATCTTATCCATATCTTGTGTTATGTATCTGCCCCAAAGGAACCTTTTCAATCAAATTGGGCCAAAGACTAAAATTTTTCTACACAACATCCAACTGCATTTTAACCCTAACTCCTCACAAACAAAACATAGCCATGGTCTCCACGCTCCCACTTCTTGGACCAAATTACAGAGGACAGTATCTCATTCACATCTTGTCTTCTACTTACTGGGAGTTATGTACATGCCCTTGAGGAATCTTTTCAATAAAATTGGGTCAAGTATAAAACGTTTTCTCACCCATCTAATCATACTCTCCAGATCTACACTTCACACATGCAGCTTCCTAAAAACCTTAAATCCAAAGCCAAATGGCTCATAACGATCCCATATGTCTTACAGATTTATTCCAAGAGGATTACAAATCTGGCTCCAAACGGTGTCCTTCTTGAAGTTCATCTCAATGAAAATCAATGTCATCGGATTTTGATGCATTGTAGTAATTTGCCGCTGGTAATTTTGCGTAGAAGTAATTCCATCCACATGGGCCAATTCTGTCATTTGGCCCAAGGGATCATTGCCAGGTTTTTCAGACTTGGCCATGAATGCATATTCCGAGATTTAGGCAAATGACTACACAACATGATATCACAAAGAAGCTTCATTAGATGATAATCGAGGCAGAACACGGGCTGACAGCATGGATGTTTAGTCTGGAATTTGGGGGTTAATATTCAGCCTGGATTTGGGGGGTTCAGGTAATGTACAGCTTGTACAGAATTTCTTAGGTAATTTTCAGTTATTAGATCATTGACTAGATCTTTAGATATGCAGTGCCCACATCCGTCATACATTTACCGCGGATGTCGCCAATGGAATCTGGGCTAAGTTGGCCTTGAGGCATAGTGGACTCCAAAATTTGCCAGGGTTCACTAACGACAACCCTGCTTATTGCCTTACTTATGATGGTGTTATATGGTACCATATCATGCTATACAGTAGTGATTTCCAATCTGCGGCTCTCCAGCTTTTTCAAGTCCTTTTAAAGGGCACCTTACCCTTGATTTTTTTAATTTAAATGGAGTAGCCTCTCCAATTGCTGCTGTTCCACCGATTCTAGAACAGTTTTTCTTTTTCTTCTGTGTCCATCCGTTACAAAGTTATGAGCCCTTCAAACAACTGGGCGTACACCACAGGACTTCTCTGGAGGCGTTTTCTCTTTCTCCTATGATGCTAGCCAATCAGAACACAGCCACTGAGCCACGCCCACAGAGAAACTTTTGGTACACCAACAAATAGCTGGAGGGAAAATTTGCATAATTATTACCGGGGTTCATAACTTTGGAATGGAGGGGAACAGAAGAGAAAGAAAAAGTGTTCCAGAATCAGTGGAGCAGCAGCAATTGGAGGTTGTACTCAGTTTATATCACAAAATCACCAAAAAAACCCCTTTAAATTTACAAAACACTTATTTAACTTGATATCTTTGTTGGATAAATGTGTTCAATAAGGCATTCATAATCATATAGTGTTTAATTATTCATCTAATGTTGCACTTGAATATAAATTAAAAGGGTCATCAAAAAGCGGGGGTGAGAGGGGAGCAGATACTTTGTCACAGTAATGAATGCAAAGTTATATAAAGACTCTAATAACAGTCATGGACTTAAAATCCCTAGATTGTACATTCTTAGTAGTTTCTTATTTTTTCATGTACCCAAAAGACCGAACCTTAAAGCTGCGCGCGCTCTTCATGTAGCAAAACAATTAGTGAGACATAACAGGAGGATTGTAGACGGCGCGGGGAGCTCCCAACCGGCAAGTCGTGGGAATTACTCACTGTCTCCGATCAGCTAGCTTCCAGCTAAAACTAGGACAAGTCGGAGCTCTTGGAAATAACGGTGGTGACGTCCTCGAAGCATTTTTATGACCTTGGCAGAATATAGGGTACAGCACTTAAGAAAAAACTGTAAAGACGGAGGCGACGAACGAAATGCAAAAGATTGAATTTAGTAGGAATCTAATTGTGCTTTCTGGATATAGAGGAAAGAGAGTGATAGCCCGCCATATTAGATGGTGACAGATATATAAAATTAGGATATGCCATAAATTGATGATATTTTGGGAAAATTATCTACAAGACCCCCATTGGGAGAAAGAAGTCCTTGTAGCAAATGCTTTGCCACATTCCTTGCTCTCCCTATCAAGTTCGTAGCTTGTGTAGATGATTTTTCTTAATTAACGTTCCTACAGCTACAACTGCCTGAGATTCCAATTCAGCCCTAGGTGAATTCCCAGAGACGAGACCCTCACCTGCTTAACGTTTATGCCAAACCTTGTGACTTTGCCATACATACTTCAGATGAAAATACCCCCTTAATGCTCAGTTCACATTTATACTCTGCTCAATGTTGACCACATGCATAAGGATTTCTATAGAAAGCCACCCAAAAACGAGTTTCAGACGGACCACCCAATAGAGTCATTCACTATAATGGAGCAGTTGGACTCCATTTGACCTCCTGTCTAGCTGTGTCCATATTTTTAGGTGGACAGAAACACAAGACCTATCATGCTTTTGTGCCACCTAAAAAAGATGGATGTTGTAAGAACTGAGGCCAAATAAAGTCCAAAGTGACTCCATCTGCCCTTATGGTGCATGGCTTATTAAAGCTCTCTTGCCAGGACCCCAGACAGAAGTCACACCAACCCAATTTGTTGGAGGTCTTGGCCAGGGCCCACCTCATTCATGCCACCACTTTTGACCAACATAGACACCACTAATATTTTAGCGTCTCTCAATTTTATTGTGGAGTTTGATGTGGAGTTAGCTTTGGGGTTGATCAAAAAACTACATCCATAATTTAGTTTCTTAAGGTTTTCCAAAGCTAAACATTATGGCCTACGTGTGATCGGTGGGAATATTGGACTACCAAAGATAAGGGACACAAAAACATCAGTATAATGAGTGGTTCTGATTTGAAGTATCAACAAGAGCCCTGGCAGAGGCCCAGATATACCATATAAGAGCCATGGTGGTGCTCCATTGGCATTTTATGTGGACCTTGGCTAATCGATCAAGGTCTCGAGGGTAAAGCCTCATTTACACTAGCCGAAGGCGCCATTCAATGAGCCTCATTAGATAGCCTCATTAGACAGGCAGTTGCATTGCAAATGTCTGCAGAAGGTCTCAGCAGTTTGCTTTGCAGACTTCTGCCTGGTCCTTCTGAAGCTAGGACCCAGTGGCCACCTCCCCCGGCTCTAATGGTCACACCTGGATTTGGGTGTTTATAACTCCCAACTTGCTGTTGGGAGCTGCAGGTGATATTTTCTATTTGTACTTCCCTGTTGAGGCTTGGAGCTGCAGCAGTCGGCTAGCATCTTCTTTGGAGTTTGGAGGACGTTGGTGTTTCTCTCTGAGTCTACTCAAGCTAAGTGTTCCCTTGTTTGTGTATCCTAGCTGTCTTTAGCGGTAGTGGGGATTGACTAGCGCTCATCCTGTCCTTCCCGATGCAGGGCTTATCGCCAGGGTCAGGCAGGGATTAGGCATCCTGCTCAGCGATAGGTGCGGAACCTATATAGGGACAACAGGGCAGACAGGGTGATGTTAGATGTGTCTACGGGTCTTCACTCCCCCCCTTCCCTAGTGTTCGGTTCCTTTATCCCTTCATGTTGCACTTAGCCTTTCCTACATGTTGCGTGACAGCCGTCTGCCCTCCCCATGAGCACAAAACAATCAGTAATAGTTTGTTCTGTGCACATAGACTGCCATTGTTCTCGACAGCACAGGATGAGCTGCCGAGAACGATCTTTAAAAGAACAAACTTGCCAATAATTTCACCTGACAGAAGAGCTTTTTATTTGTTCATCAACAGCCTGTTTACATGGCAATATTATCGGGAAATAAGTGTTCACAGTAATGGGACCCCAAGAGCTTCACTGATCAGGCATTAATTGACTAGCCTAAGTATTGGCCCTCGATGTATATTCCAAAAAACATGTTTTAATATGTTGGATTTTTTGCAGAAAGCCATGTAGGGTTCACGTTCAGTATTTACTGATGATCTTGTATTTTCTTACTGAACCGGTAGGATCAGAACATACAATGCACAAGGTCAGTAAATAGAAGGGGGCCTTCATCAGAAAGGAATGGACTCCTGGAATAAACAATTTATAAGTCATTATTTGTGAAGGGCTGGTCCTTATAACACAGAGTGGAAAAATACCATCCTACAACAGGAAAACAGCCCTGAACTGGTGAGGTGACGGGTACAAGAGTCAGGTTAAGATGTTGTCAGAAGCAGGAGGTATCACCATTACCGCGGCTCCTCGGCAGAATGAAGCCACCACTCCGCCCCGAGCTTGTCACTTAGGATTTATTGAAGATGTTACCATCAGCACTTATAAGATTTCTCACTGGAGGTTGAAGTGGAGATTTAATAAGAGATGAAATGTCTGTTCCGGTCCCTGCATCTGCTGCAGAACGCTCACCCAGTGAGGCACCGTGACACCTACTGACATTGCCTCCCTCACCCAGGAATAAGACCTTCTCATGGACCAAAAGTAATGGCAAGGTAAATGATACTGGGCAAGGAAAGAATAGTGGGATCTCTATTCTGGCATAGGAGACCCCATTTATAAAAATTATTATGTCTATTATAAGGGGCATAAATGACGGGAGTTGTGCTAATGAGACAACCGATACAGAGAAATTGTCTACGATTAGGATAACATGGCCACTTTCCTTCAAAAACATGGCCACACCAGTCCAGAGGTTGTGTCTGGTTCTGTAGGTACCTCAACAGAGCAGAACTGAAATACCACACATGACCCATTCTTTTAGAAAAAAGTGGGCTCATTCTTCTAATCCTGGTGTCTGTCATCACAAAATGACTGTTCAAACATAGCACAGCTGCACGGTGCACCCTTGACTTGGATGAGCAGCTTAGTGCACTGTACCACCTATTTGTTATGTATCTATCTCCTTCCGTTTCTTCTTTGATTGACAGCTCTAGCTTTTCAGGATCCAGAGAAGGAGGACATGCATGAAAAACAAGTAGGTGGGAAGGTGCAGTGAACTGCTTGGCCACATTGAGGGTGCACTTTGGCCACACCAAGGGTGCACTTTGGCCACATTGAGGGTGCACTTTGGCCACATTGAGGGTGCACTTTGGCCACACTGAGGGTGCACTTTGGCCACACCGAGGGTGCACTTTGGCCACACCAAGGGTGCAGTTTGGCTACACCAAGGTTGCACTTTGGCCACATTGAGGGTGCACTTCGGCTACACCAAGGGTGCACTTTGGCCACACTGAGGATGCACATTGGCCACACTGAGGGTGCACTTTGGCCATACTGAGGGTGTACTTTGGCCACACCAAGGGTGCACTTTGGCCATACTGAGGGTGCACTTTGGCCATACTGAGGGTGCACTTTGACCACAATGAGGGTGCACTTTGGCCACACCGAGGGTGCACTTTGGTCACACAGAGGGTGCACTTTGGACACATTGAGGATGTACTTTGGCCACACTGAGGGTGCACTTTGGTCACATCGAGGGTGCACCATGCTTGCTTTGAACAGTCATTCTGTGCTGACAGACTCCCTTTAAGAGGAGACGTCTTAGGAAACCTTTAGGTAGATGACAACAAGCCCATGTCGATCACCCTTGTTTGGTCTAAACTGAGAACCCAGTGAATGCACTGAGATTGGCCTGAGTCCTGGGTATTAAAGGTCATCGACCACTTATCAAACATGTCAGCCCTGATACACATCGACTGAGTTAATAACCTAGATAAGCATTTGCTATGAACATGTGGTGACTACTCTTCAACTCCTCCTGCATCTTGTGTCCCTCTGCCCACCAGGGCCATGCCCAACTCTTTCTTCTGCATTCACTATGCCTCTATGCCTGAGTTCCTGGTGATCAAGGTTGTAGTAAAGACTGTCATATTTAATTATGGAGGTATGGAGTTCAGTTTGCCATTTGGTTCCATTGATTATGTCATAATAAATGTGTTACGGGTCGTTTTACATAGGACTGCAAATACATCAATGACATCATCACATAGTAAGTGATCCTAATAGAGCTTTCCATATAATTGGGCAGTGGAATCAGGCTGCCAAACAGCCAAGGAATAATCAAAATGCTCACTCATCAGGGGAAATTATGTTTAACCTAGCTTAAAAAATCGTCAGTCATCGTTCTCGGCAGCACATGTGCTGCAGAGAACACTGATATTCTAGAAGGATTCTTTTATGGATCTGTCTAGACCCAGGATTAAACAACTGATCGGCTTTCATGTAATGTTGAACAGTCTCTTCTGATTATTAGACCCATGTGTACATCACGCCAAAACAACGATGTCGTTCCGGACCGCGGATGTCGACAGAAGAGGCGCTGAGGATGCCGGCAAGTAGGCGGAAGGTTGCAGGGCTCTGATTTGGAGATCACAGATTACCGAAATAGACGATATATGACTATGGAAGAATGACTTTTCTGATTTTACATGGGACTTCATGTACACCTAGCGCTCTGCTACAGCTACATGCGCTGGTGTCTTCCCGCTTGATACTCTCTGCTTTCAAAGTCACCTTGGCTCTTTTCTATTCCAACCCTATGGGAAACCAATTTGGGGCAATTTGCGGACCACCAGGAAACCAGGAACATGCGGCATCTTTTGTGCTAGAGAACAAAATAAGAAAAGAAAAAGGTTGAAAGCCCTAATAAGATTTTCAAAGAGTGGATTTAGCCGCCCCCTTGTCCGTCCTTTCATCCCGCAGACGTCTCGTAATCTCCGCATTTCAGGCTCCCGTCGTCTCATGTCTTACTTTATGGTTATTATTAATGTGCTTGACAGATTGTAAACTGCAGAGCTGCCGCGATCACACTGCACCGAAGACATTGGGTATTTTTCTAGGGCTGCATTACTGTTGCTTTATTAACATGCAGTCCTATGCAAAATGACAGGCACCACGTGCAGAACACTTTGTGAGACCCCTCGCTCCTATTATTCCGACACATTATGTCGAAATAAGTAAACGGGGATTTGAAAGTCCGGTCGTGCTGGACTCATTGGTAACAGATTTTCTACACTTTTCGACTGATAATGTAAGTGAGTTTCTTGCAGTCCTATGTAAAACAAGCCATTACGAGTACTTTACTTGAGTCAAATTGCAAATTCAGCTTCGTATATTCATAATTTAAGAATTCACAAACTTTTTGGACAACTCCTGTCACCAGGGATTTAACTGAAAGAGGCAATAGATGGACATGGGCCCTGGTGGGCAGAGGGTCTCCACATGTTCACAGCATGCATTATTTAGCCACTTACTGCAGATTGTTAGCCCAACTGAAGTCCATCATGGTTGTGGTGGTTGATAAATGATGACGGGCGGAGAGACTGGCACCCATTTTTCCCCTCAATTTTACAGGACTTATGGCAACTAAAGCCACTACGAGACCAGTGGCCAACATAAGTCACTGTGTGATTTCTCAGCGGCGTGCATTAGGGCTGTGCTTCACATTAATTACTGCGATTACCAGGACCAAGAAAGGCAGGGCTAACACATGAAAGGCTGGGAGTCATGGTGGTGACCCATGCATGTCTAACCATGGAGGCCGGTCCAGGGAGCGGACATCCAACACGTGACGAGTATCTGTCCCTGGAGAAAAGGCCATAGAGAAATGCACATTACTGCACACAGACGCCTGCTATTATATGTTTCTCCACATTAAAGCCTAAGGTAAAAAAAGGTACAAAAACGGCAAATACTATCCGACATCAAAGGCACGAGGGAAATAATGTTCTGCTTCATAATATTAATAATAATGTGAGACCTCAGCAAAAGACAAAACCGAGGGGGAAAAGGAACATCGTGTAATAACCACACAAGGGAGATACAGGGAAGAACGAGAACTGACTACAGACCACGTGTGACTACACTGATAGATAATAGGTAGATACATAGATGATAGATAGATAAAAGATAATAGATAATAGACAGATAATAGATAATAGATAATACATAGACAAATAAATAGATATAATAACTTAGTGATTACTTATTCATGCTTAAGACTGCTTTAAACTGTAACCCAGCCTCCCAGCTCTGCTCCATCCCTATATACAGTGCAGTCACAGACAATCTGCTTTTCTGACTGAATGAGTTTCTCTCTATGGACTGTGAGACCCTAATGACAAGTGTGGCACCTGCTGCTGCCTATCACAGGTGCTGGTGTGGTGCTGAGGATGTGGTGCCCCTGGCCATGGTGCTGAGGCTGAGGCTGTCCCTGGCTGTGGTGATGAGGCTGAGGCTGTCCCTGGCCGTGGTGCTGAGGCTGTGGCTGTCCCTGGCCGTGGTGCTGAGGCTGTGGCTGCCCCTGGCCGTGGTGCTGAAACTGTCCCTGGCAGTGGTGCTGAGGCTGCAGCTGCCCCTGGTCGTGGTGCTGAGGCTGTGGCTGCCCCTGGCCGTGGTGCTGAAGTGTTGCTGTCCCTGGCCGCGGAGCTGAGGCTTTGGCTGCCCCTGGCCGTGGTGCTGAGGCTGTGGCTGCACCAGGCCGTGGTGCTGAGGCTGTGGCTGTCCCTGGCCGCGGTGCTGAGGCTGTGGTGCCCCTAGCCATGGTGCTGAGGCTGTGGCTGCCCCCGGCCGTGGTGCTGAGGCTGTGGCTGTCCCTGGCCGCGGTGCTGAGGCTGTGGTGCCCTGGCCATGGTGCTGAGGCTGTGGCTGCCCCCGGCCGTGGTGCTGAGCCTGTGGCTGTCCCTGGCCGTGGTGCTGAAGCTGTGGCTGTCCCTGGCTGCGGTGCTGAGGCTGTGGCTGCCCCTGGCCATGGTGCTGAGGCTGTGGCTGCCCCTGGCCGCGCTGTTGAGGCTGTGGCTGCCGCTGGCCGTGGTGCTGAGGGTGTGGCTGTCCCTGGCCGTGGTACTGAGGCTGTGGCTGTCCCTGGCCATGGTGCTGAGGCTGTGGCTGCCGCTGGGCGTGGTGCTGAGGGTGTGGCTGTCCCTAGCTGTGGTGCTGAGGCTGTGGCTGTCCCTGGCTGTGATGCTGAGGCTGCCCCTAGCTGTGGTGCTGAGGCTGTAGTTGCCCCTAGCTGTGGTGCTGAGGCTGTGGCTGTCCCTGGCCGTGGTGCTGAGGCTGTGGCTGCCCTAGCTGTGGTGCTGAGGCTATGGTGCCCCTGGCCGCAGTACTGAGGCTGTGGTGCCCCTGGTCGCGGTGCTGAGGCTGTGGCTGCCCCTGGCTGTGGTGCTGAGGCTGTGGTGCCCCTGGCCGCGGTGCTGAGGCTGTGACTGCCCCTAGCCGTGGTGCTAAGGCTGTGGCTGCCCCTAGCTGTGGTGCTGAGGCTGTGGCTTTCCCTGGCTGTGGTGCAGAGGATGTGGCTGCCCCTAGCTGTGGTGCTTAGGCTGTGGTGCCCCTGGCCGCGGTGCTGAGGCTGTGGTGCCCCAGGCGGCTGTGCTGAGGCTGTGGCTGCCCCTGGCTGTGGTACTGAGGCTGTGGCTGTCCCTGGCCGTGGTACTGAGGCTGTGGCTGTCCCTGGCCATGGTGCTGAGGCTGTGGCTGCCGCTGGCCATGGTGCTTAGGCTGTGGCTGTCCCTAGCTGTGGTGCTGAGGCTGTGGCTGTCCCTGGCTGTGATGCTGAGGCTGCCCCTAGCTGTGGTGCTGAGGCTGTGGTTGCCCCTAGCTGTGGTGCTGAGGCTGTGGCTGTCCCTGGCCATGGTGCTGAGGCTGTGAATGCCCCTAGCTGTGGTGCTGAGGCTATGGAGCCCCTGGCCGCGGTACTGAGGCTGTGGTGCCCCTGGCCGCGGTGCTGAGGCTGTGGCTGCCCCTGGCTGTGGTGCTGAGGCTGTGGTGCCCCTGGCTGCGGTGCTGAGGCTGTGGCTGCCCCTAGCTGTGGTGCTGAGGCTGTGGCTGCCCCTAGCTGTGGTGCTGAGGCTGTGGCTTTCCCTGGCTGTGGTGCAGAGGCTGTGGCTGCCCCTAGCTGTGGTGCTTAGGCTGTGGTGCCCCTGGCCGCGGTGCTGAGGCTGTGGTGCCCCTGGCTGTGGTGCTGAGGCTGTGGCTGCCCCTGGCCACGGTGCTGAGGCTGCGGTGCCCTTGGCCGTGGTGCTGAGGCTGTGGTGCCCCTGGCCACAGTGCTGAGGGGGTGGCTGCCCCTGGCTGTGGGGCTGAGGCTGTGGTGCCCCTGGCCACAGTGCTGAGGGGGTGGCTGCCCCTGGCTGTGGGGCTGAGGCTGTGGTGCCCCTGGCCGCGGTGCTGAGGCTGTGGCTGCCCCTGGCCATGGTGCTGAGGCTGTGGTGCCCCTGGCCGTGGCGCTGAGGCTGTGGTAACCCGGGCCGCGGTGCTGAGGCTGTGGCTGCCCCTGGCTGTGGTGCTGAGGCTGTGGCTGTCCCTGGCTGTGGTGCGGA
The DNA here is from genome assembly GCA_033576555.1 of Oophaga sylvatica. Taxonomy (NCBI): domain Eukaryota; kingdom Metazoa; phylum Chordata; class Amphibia; order Anura; family Dendrobatidae; genus Oophaga; species Oophaga sylvatica. Next base: position 141,986,908 of record JARQOD010000008.1, on the reverse strand, counting down.
GGCTGTGGCTGCCCCTGGCCATGGTGCTGAGGCTGTAGTTGCCCCTGGCTGTGGTGCTGAGGTTGTGGCTGTCCCTGGCTGTGGTGCTGAGGCTGTGGCTGCCCCTAGCCGTGGTGCAGAGGCTGTGGCTGCCCCTGGCCATGCTGCTGAGGCTGTGGCTGCCCCTGGCCGCAGTGCTGAGGCTGTGGTGCGCCTGACCGAGGTGCTGAGGCTGTGGTGCCCCTGGCCGTGGTGCTGAGGCTGTGGCTGCCCCTGGCCGCGGTGCTGAGGCTGTGGCTGCCCCTGGCCATGGTGCTGAGGCTGTGGTGCCCCTGGCCGTGGCGCTGAGGCTGTGGTGCCCCGGGCCGCGGTGCTGAGGCTGCCCCTGGCTGTGGTGCTGAGGCTGTGACTGTCCCTGGCTGTGGTGCTGAGGCTGTGGCTGTCCCTGGCTGTGGTGCGGAGGCTGTGGCTGCCCCTGGCCATGGTGCTGAGGCTGTAGTTGCCCCTGGCTGTGGTGCTGAGGTTGTGGCTGTACCTGGCTGTGGTGCTGAGGCTGTGGCTGCCCCTAGCCGTGTGTCATGTGTGCATCGCCACGAAGATCGTCGCGGTTGCACATTCTGACTTCTCACAGCTGAGTTGCTGTTTCTTTGTGTTTGGCAGTTAGGGAGTTAATTCTGTCTGTGCTCAGTTCTGGGACTGGGTGCAGTTTCTCCCGGCTGCAATTAATTATTTGTTGATTGGTTTCCTTTAAATCTCTGGTTGTCTGTGTTGGGAGTTGCCAGTGAAATTCTTCATGCAGACCACAGATAGGATTGTATCTGTATAGACTTAAGTTAAAGAGCTCCTTAGTTGTTTTAAGCTCACCTTGCTTAGAGTTTAATATCCCAGATCATTTATGTTCCTTCTGTGTTTGAGTGTGTATGCAAGTCTGTGTTTTCTCCAGTCTGTCTTATATGTCTAATCTGTGTATTTAGCAGAGATCAGCCCATATCCCTTTGGTGGTAGTCAGAATCCTTCTTAGGACTGATTACAGGGTTCAGGGACTGATAGGAGACAGGGTTAGGCTGGAGACTTGGACCTCTGAACCATTATCAGTACCTCCAAGGTGAGGGATTAGTTAGGACCCCAGTTTAGGGTCAGGTTAGAACCCCGGTCCTCCTCTTTCCTGTGACAGTGTATCAAGTCCTCAAGATTAACCCTGTGTTCAACGGATATCGTGTCAGGTAAATCTATTCTATATTTACATGCTGATGTTGCTAATCTATATGTTGTATAGAGTGTTGTTCTTTTAAGAATAGTTTACTGACATCGTACACATATCATAAGACCGCGTGACATTTTCACTGGCCCATAAAATTATTCCCAGTTGCCATGGATCCAGTAGCCCAGCTGGCTCTGCAGTTGCAGGGATTATCCATGGAGCTGACGGACATTAAGTCCAAAGTTTTGTCTCCCTCGGAGCAAACCAGATTTGAACCTAAAGTAGCTCTCCCGGACAGGTTCACTGGTGGGCGAGACAAATTTTTTACCTTCAGGGAAGCATGTAAATTGTATTTTCGGCTTCGGCCTCGATCATCAGGGAGTGAAGAGCAGAGAGTGGGAATTGTTATCTCGCTCCTACAAGGGGACCCTCAATCCTGGGCCTTCTCCCTTCCTCCGGGATCCCCGGCTCTACAGTCAGTAGATCGATTTTTTACTGCCCTGGGTTTGGTATATGATGACCCAGATCGGGTCTCTCTTGCTGAGACAAAATTATGTAAGATACAGCAGGGAGATCGTCCGGCGGAGGAATTTGCTTCTGAGTTCCGTAGATGGGCCACAGATACTCAGTGGAATGACCCAGCTCTTAGAAGCCAGTTTTGTCATGGGCTTTCTGACAAATTAAAGGACGTTTTGGCTCAGTATGATTCTCCTCCATCACTGGAGGCTGCTATGGCCCTAGCTATCCGTACTGATAGACGGCTCCGGGAGAGGTGCGAGGTAACTCCGCCCCCTGTTGTTACTCCACCTACTACTAAAGTCCCTTATGTTGAGGTTCCCCTTGTCTGTTCGGAGGAGCCTATGCAGTTGGGAGGGACATCATTTCGTAGGAGGGGATTGGCGGTACGCCGCAGGACTAGAAGGTGTTTCTTCTGCGGGAAAGAGGGACATTTTGTTGGGGGATGTCCATCCCGTGCCTTGTGGAGCAAAAAGTCGCCGGAAAACTGTTAATCCCAGGTTGTGTGGTGGACGACAACCTGGGAGTATGTATTTCGTCCGCTAGTTCTTCTCAGTTCCTTGTACCAGTGGAGGTGGTGGTTGGTACGAGAGTGGAGAGATTTTCTGTTCTTCTTGATAGTGGGTCCGGGGCTAATCTGGTTGACGCTCAGTTTGCTCAGGCTCAAGGTATGCATCTGAGTGTATTGGTCAAACCGATCCCTATATTCTCCATTGACGCCAGGCCTCTCGGCCAAGGTAGCTTTGTTCATGAGGTTCATAACATTGACCTTCGGGTAGGGGCAATACATAGGGAACTATTATCTTGTTATGTGTTGGAGGGTCTACCTACTCCTATTGTGTTGGGACTTCCTTGGTTGGTTAAACATAACCCTGTGATTAATTGGCAGTCCAGAGATATAAGCCAATGGGGGGAGTTTTGCAAAAGTAACTGCATGAACACAGTCATCAGTGCGGTCGTGCCTAGTACTTTGCCTCCTTTTTTGGAGGACTTTGGGGATGTGTTCTCTGAGGAGGGGTGTCAGGAGTTGCCTCCTCATCGTGTGTATGACTGCTCTATTAATTTACTTCCTGATGCTAAGTTACCTAAAGCTAGGTTATATAACCTTTCTGGTCCTGAGAGGCAGGCTATGAAAGATTATATTTCGGAAAGTCTGGCCAAAGGGCATATTAGACCTTCATCTTCCCAGTGGCCGCGGGGTTCTTCTTTGTGAAGAAAAAAGATGGAGGCCTACGCCCTTGCTTGGATTTCCGCGAACTTAATCGGATTACTGTTCGAGATCCGTATCCACTCCCTCTGATTCCTGATCTCTTCAATCAAATTGTTGGCGCCAAATGGTTCTCTAAATTGGATCTCAGGGGGGCGTATAATCTGATTAGGATAAAAGAGGGGGATGAGTGGAAAACGGCGTTTAACACGCCGGAGGGACATTATGAGAACCTTGTCATGCCTTTTGGTCTGACTACTGCACCAGCAGTATTCCAACATTTTGTTAATGACATTTTTCGTCATCTGGTGGGGCTGTTTGTGGTCGTATATTTGGATGACATTTTAATTTACTCACCAGATCTTGTGTCTCACCAGGAGCATGTGAGACAGGTGTTGCAGATCTTGCGAGACAATAAACTATACGCCAAACTGGAAAAGTGTGTATTCGCCGTACAGGAACTTCAGTTTTTGGGTTTCTTGGTGTCAGCCTCCGGTTTCCGTATGGACCCTGAAAAGGTGAGAGCAGTGCTTGAATGGGATCAGCCAGAGGATCTTAAGGCTCTGCAGCGTTTTCTGGGGTTTGCTAACTACTACCGGAAATTTATTTGTAATTTCTCATCTGTTGTCAAACCTCTCACTGACATGACAAGAAAAGGGACGGATTTTTCTAAATGGTCGGACAAAGCTTGCCAAGCTTTTTCCTCTTTGAAAAAATGTTTTGCTTCGGCACCCGTTCTCATCCAACCAGATGCATCACAGCCGTTCGTTGTGGAGGTGGACGCGTCTGACGTAGGGGTGGGTGCAATATTGTCCCAGGGTCCGTCCCTGGTAAATGGCATCCGTGCGCTTTCTTTTCTAAAAAATTGTCGTCCGCCGAAAGGAATTATGATATCGGCAATAGGGAACTTTTGGCCATTAAGTTGGCTTTTGAAGAATGGCGTCACTTTTTGGAGGGGGCAGTCCACCCGGTCACCGTCATTACTGATCACAAGAACCTGCTGTATTTGGAATCTGCTAAGCGTCTGAATTCCAGACAAGCTCGATGGTCGTTGTTTTTTACCAGGTTTAATTTTGTTGTCACTTATCGCCCTGGATCTAAGAATGTTAAGGCGGATGCCTTGTCTCGCAGTTTCCCAGGGGCCGGGAAAATGGATGACCCGATTCCTATCCTTCAGGAGGGGTGGTAGTGTCGGCTGTATGTTCTGAGCTTGAGGAGGAGGTGTTAGAGGCTCAGGGGGACGCCCCTGCAGGACCTCCAGGGAGACTGTTTGTCCCAAATCAGTTGAGACAAAAGGTTATTGAGGCACATCATAATTCTGCTTTAGCAGGACATCCAGGGAGTAAGGCTACTTTAGATCTCCTTTCTCGCCGGTTTTGGTGGCCTAACGTTAATAAAGATGTTTTAACTTTTGTCGCGTCCTGTGGGGTTTGTGCTCGCTCTAAGACCCCTCATACCCGTCCGTCTGGGACCCTCTTACCCTTGAAACTTCCGGAGCGTCCATGGACTCATTTGTCTATGGACTTCATCACGGACCTTCCTCAGTCGTCAGGGAAGACTGTCATACTGGTGGTTGTTGACAGGTTCAGTAAGATGGCACATTTCATTGCTCTTCCTGCCCTCCCTAATGCTAAAACTCTGGCGCAGGTGTTCATTGGGGAGATTGTGAGACTTCATGGGTTGCCTTCTGATGTGGTGTCAGATAGGGGGTCTCAGTTTGTGTCCAAGTTTTGGAGGGCATTTTGTTTACGTCGGGGGATGCAATTGTCATTTTCCTCGGCTTTTCATCCGCAGACCAATGGTCAGACAGAGCGTCTGAATCAAAGCCTAGAGACTTATCTTCGGTGTTTTGTCTCAGAGAACCAGGAGGACTGGTCTTCTTTCTTGCCTCTGGCAGAGTTCGCTCTTAACAACAGGCGGAGCGAGTCCACTGGTAAGTCCCCGTTTTTTGGGGCATATGGTTTTCATCCCCAGTTTTGTACATTCAATGGGGGGGGCCCTTCTGGGGTTCCTGAGGAGGAGCGTTTCTCGTCGTCACTTGCTTCAGTGTGGAGAGGTGTATTGAATAATCTGAGTGCTATGGGGAACCGTTATAAACGTATGGCTGATAGGAGGAGAGTTTCTGGTCCAGATCTTAATGTGAACGATCTGGTATGGTTGTCTACCAGGAATATAAAACTTAAAGTTCCCTCCTGGAAGCTGGGCCCCAGATTCATCGGGCCGTACAGGATCAGTTCCATAATTAATCCTGTGGCATTTCGTCTGGACCTCCCTCCTACGTTTAAAATCCACAATGTGTTCCACAAGTCATTACTTAAGAGGTACGTGGCACCAGTCATACCATCACCTCTACCTCCTCCTCCAGTGGTGGTCAATGGTAACTTGGAGTTTCAAGTGTCAAAGATCATTGACTCACGTCTGAATCGCCGGTCCCTTCAGTACTTGGTGCATTGGAAGGGGTATGGTCCAGAGGAGAGGACGTGGGTTCCTGCGTCTGACATTAACGCAGATCGTTTGGTGCGGACCTTCCACAGAACTCACCCGGGCAAACCTGGCCCTGAGGGTCCGGAGGCCCTCGTAGAAGGGGGGGTACTGTCATGTGTGCATCGCCACGAAGATCGTCGCGGTTGCACATTCTGACTTCTCACAGCTGAGTTGCTGTTTCTTTGTGTTTGGCAGTTAGGGAGTTAATTCTGTCTGTGCTCAGTTCTGGGACTGGGTGCAGTTTCTCCCGCTGCAATTAATTATTTGTTGATTGGTTTCCTTTAAATCTCTGGTTGTCTGTGTTGGGAGTTGCCAGTGAAATTCTTCATGCAGACCACAGATAGGATTGTATCTGTATAGACTTAAGTTAAAGAGCTCCTTAGTTGTTTTAAGCTCACCTTGCTTAGAGTTTAATATCCCAGATCATTTATGTTCCTTCTGTGTTTGAGTGTGTATGCAAGTCTGTGTTTTCTCCAGTCTGTCTTATATGTCTAATCTGTGTATTTAGCAGAGATCAGCCCATATCCCTTTGGTGGTAGTCAGAATCCTTCTTAGGACTGATTACAGGGTTCAGGGACTGATAGGAGACAGGGTTAGGCTGGAGACTTGGACCTCTGAACCATTATCAGTACCTCCAAGGTGAGGGATTAGTTAGGACCCCAGTTTAGGGTCAGGTTAGAACCCCGGTCCTCCTCTTTCCTGTGACAGTGTATCAAGTCCTCAAGATTAACCCTGTGTTCAACGGATATCGTGTCAGGTAAATCTATTCTATATTTACATGCTGATGTTGCTAATCTATATGTTGTATAGAGTGTTGTTCTTTTAAGAATAGTTTACTGACATCGTACACATATCATAAGACCGCGTGACACCGTGGTGCTGAGGCTGTGGCTGCCCCTGGCCGTGCTGCTGAGGCTGTGGCTGCCCCTGGCCGCAGTGCTGAGGCTGTGGTGCGCCTGACCGAGGTGCTGAGGCTGTGGTGCCCCTGGCCGTGGTGCTGAGGCTGTGGCTGCCCCTGGCCGCGGTGCTGAGGCTGTGGCTGCCCCTGGCTGTGGTGCTGAGGCTGTGGTGCCCCTGGCTGCGGTGCTGAGGCTGTGGCTGCCCCTAGCTGTGGTGCTGAGGCTGTGGCTGCCCCTAGATGTGGTGCTGAGGCTGTGGCTTTCCCTGGCTGTGGTGCAGAGGCTGTGGCTGCCCCTAGCTGTGGTGCTTAGGCTGTGGTGCCCCTGGCCGCGGTGCTGAGGCTGTGGCTGCCCCTGGCTGTGGTGCTGAGGCTGTGGTGCCCCTGGCCGTGGTGCTGAGGCTGTGGCTGCCCCTGGCCACGGTGCTGAGGCTGCGGTGCCCTTGGCTGTGGTGCTGAGGCTGTGGTGCCCCTGGCCGCAGTGCTGAGGGGGTGGCTGCCCCTGGCTGTGGGGCTGAGGCTGTGGTGCCCCTGGCCGCGGTGCTGAGGCTGTGGCTGCCCTGGCCATGGTGCTGAGGCTGTGGTGCCCCTGGCCGCGGTGCTGAGGCTGTGGTGCCCCGGGCCGCGGTGCTGAGGCTGTGGCTGCCCCTGGCTGTGGTGCTGAGGCTGTGACTGTCCCTGGCTGTGGTGCTGAGGCTGTGGCTGTCCCTGGCTGTGGTGCGGAGGCTGTGGCTGCCCCTGGCCATGGTGCTGAGACTGTGCTGTCCCTGGCTGTGGTGCTGAGGCTGTGGCTGCCCCTGGCCGTGCTGCTGAGGCTGTGGCTGCCCCTGGCCGCAGTGCTGAGGCTGTGGTGCGCCTGACCGAGGTGCTGAGGCTGTGGTGCCCCTGGCCGTGGTGCTGAGGCTGTGGCTGCCCCTGGCTGTGGTGCTGAGGCTGTGACTGTCCCTGGCTGTGGTGCTGAGGCTGTGGCTGCCCCTGGCTGTGGTGCTGAGGCTGTGGCTGTCCCTGGCTGTGGTGCTGAGGCTGTGGCTGCCCCTGGCCGTGCTGCTGAGGCTGTGGCTGCCCCTGGCCCTGGTGCTGAGGCTGGGGTGCCCCTGGCCGCAGTGCTGAGGCTGTGGTGCCCCTGGCCGCGGTGTGAGCTGTGGCTTGCCCTGGCGTGGTGTTGAGGCTGTGACTGTCCCTGGCGTGGTGCTGAGGCTGTGGCTGTCCCTGGCTGGGTGCGAGGCTGTGGCTGCCCTGGCCATGGTGCTGAGACTGTAGTGCCCTGGCCGGGTGCTGAGGTTGTGGCTGTCCCTGGCGTGGTGCTGAGGCTGTGGCTGCCCCTGGCCGTGCTGAGGCTGTGGCTGCCCTGGCCGCGTGCTGAGGCTGTGGTGCGCCTGACCGAGGTGCTGAGGCTGTGGTGTCCCCTGGCCGTGGTGCTGAGGCTGTGGCTGCCCCTGGCCGCGGTGCTGAGGCTGTGGCTGCCCCTGGCCGGGTGCTGAGGCTGGTGCCTGCGTGTGCCCTGGCCGTGGTGCTGAGCAGTGTGCCCTGGCCGTGGCTCAGGCTGCCTGCGGGTGCTGTGGCTGTGGTGCCCCGGCTGTAGTGCTGAGGCTGTGGTTGCCCCGGCGTGGTCTGAGGCTGTGGCTGCCCTGGCTGTATTGCTGAGGCTGTGGTTGCCCCTGGCTGTGGTGCTGAGGCTGTGGCTGTCCCTGGCCGTGGTGCTGAGGCTGTGCTGCCCTGGCCTGGTGCTGAGGCTGTGCTGTCCCTTGCATGGTGCTGAGGCTGTGGCTGCCTGGCGCGATCTGAGCGGTCCCTGGCCGCTGGTGCTGAGACTGTCCTGCCCTGGCGGGTGCCGAGGCTGTGGCTGCCCCTGGCGGGTGCTGAGGCATGTGGCTGTCCCTGGCCGCGGTGCTGAGGCTGTCTCCTGGCTGGCCGCGTGCTGAGGCTGTGGCTCCTGGCCGCGGTGCTGGCTTCCCTGGTGCTGGGCTGTGGCTGTCCCTGGCCGGTGCTGAGGCTGTGGCTGCCCCTGGACGTGCTGAGTGTGCTGTCCCGGCCACGGTGCTGGCTGTCCCTGGCCGCGGTGCTGAGGCTGTGGCTGTCCCTGGCCGCGGTGCTGAGGCTGTGGCTGCCCCTGGCACGGTGCTGAGGCTGTGGCTGTCCCTGGCCCGGTGCTGAGGCTGTCCCTGGCCGCGGTGCTGAGGCTGTGCCTGTCCTGGCCGCGGTGCTGAGGCTGTGGCTGCCCTGGCCGCGGTGCTGAGGCTGTGGCTGTCCCTGGCCGCGGTGTGAGGCTGTCCGGGCCGGGTGCTGAGCTGTCCCTGGCTGGCCGCGGTGCTGAGGCTGTGGCTGTCCCCTGGCCGCGGTGCTGAGGCTGTACGCCCCTGGCCGCGGTGCTGTGGCTGTCCCTGGCCGCGGTGCTGAGGCTGTGGCTGCCCCTGGCCGCGGTGCTGTGGCTGTCCCTGGCCGCGGTGCTGAGGCTGTCCCTGGCTGTGGTGCTGAGGCTGTGGCTGTCCCTGGCTGTGGTGCTGAGGACTGTCCCTGGCTGTGGTGCTGAGGCTGTGGCTGTCCCCTGGCTGGGTGCTGAGGCTGTGTGCCCGCTGTGTGCTGAGGATGCTGTCCTGGCCGTGGTGCTGAGGCTGTGGCTGCCCCTGGCCAGGTGCTGAGGCTGTGGCTGCCCCTGGCCATGGCTGGCTGTGACTGCCTGGCTGTAGTGCTGAGGCTGTGGTGCCGGGCGTGTTGCTGAGGCTGTGGCTGTCCCTGGCCGTGGTGCTGAGGCTGTGCTGGCCTGGCTGCGGTGCTGAGGCTGTGGCTGCCCCTGGCCACGGTGCTGAGCTGTGGCTGTCCCTGGCCGCGGTGCTGAGGCTGTTCCCTGGCCGCATGCTGAGGCTGTCCCTGGCTGGCGCGTGCTGAGGCTGTGGCTGTCCCTGGCCGCGGTGCTGAGGCTGTGGCTGTCCCTGGCCGCGGTGCTGAGGCTGTGCCTGGCTGGCCGGGTGCTGAGGCTGTGGCTGTCCCTGGCCGCGGTGTTGTGGCTGTCCCTGGCCGCGGTGCTGTGGCTATCCCTGGCCGCGGTGCTGAGGCTGTGGCTGCCCTGGCCGCGGTGCTGAGGCTGTGGCTGTCCCTGGCCGCGGTGCTGAGGCTGTCCCTGCCGCGGTGCTGAGGCTGTGGCTGTCCCAGCCGGTGCTGAGCTGTCCCTGGCCGCGGTGCTGAGGCTGTGGCTGTCCCTGGCTGCGGTGCTGAGGCTGTCCCTGGCTGCCGCGGTGCTGAGGCTGTGGCTGTCCCTGGCCGCGGTGCTGAGGCTGTGGCTGTCCCTGGCCGCGGTGCTGAGGCTGTCCCTGGCTGGCCGCGGTGCTGAGGCTGTGGCTGTCCCTGGCCGCGGTGCTGAGGCTGTCCCTGGCTGGCTGCGGTGCTGAGGCTGTGGCTGCCCTGGCCGCGGTGCTGTGGCTGTCCCTGGCTGCGGTGCTGAGGCTGTGGCTGCCCCTGGCCGCGGTGCTGGGGCTGTCCCTGGCTGTGGTGCTGAGGCTGTGGCTGTGCCTGGCTGTCGTGCTGAGGCTGTGGCTGCCCCTGGCTGTGGTGCTGAGGCTGTGGCTGCCCCTGGCTGTGGTGCTGAGGCTGTGGTGTCC
>JARQOD010000008.1:141962056-141976927 GCA_033576555.1 Oophaga sylvatica | reverse complement strand
CCAAAATAATTTATATTATTATTTATTATTAGAAATATAATAATATACCAACATTATTATTATTAATAAATGATTATTTATAATTTTTAAATATTATACAAAAAATAGGAGAGGGCTGCAGCCATCATTTTGCGTGTATGGTGGTTGCAGTCAGTGCAGGGGAGAATCCCGCCTTCCTGTTAGGAGTACAGGTGACAGTAGCATAGTGCGGTGACCTCAGAGCTGCGCTCCCTGACGTGTTGACAGGTCGCGTTATTACTATTAAAAGCCGCTTCACAATCCCGGTGACAATAGTTAGGTGCTAGGATTTAATTAGTAAATTGCGGTCCCCGATCGCCATCTCCATTACTCACCAGCGCCCTATGTCAGGGGCAGGAGACGTCGGGGAGAACTCGCAGATATCCCGGCCTCCGCCCCCTGCAGCGTCTGTGGTGTGCGCAGATGTGATGCCATCTACACGGTTCATTACACGAATTGCCCTGATAAGAGGAATTATAGAGCTTCTTATTTTCACGTGTATTATTGATTTAGGAATAAAAATTAATGGGACGGTTCCTCTTTAAGTGTTTTCTTCTCTGCAGCGCCCCCCTCATGAGAACTCTGGCATTGCATGCTGCTATTTAAAATCAATGTGCTATTGTATAATGAACGGACAGGTCGGATCCTCCGGTTTGGGAGACTTGGGTGAAAAAGAGTTATGATCCCGGGATGGAGGGGGGGTCAGACATTTTTGTAAACTTTTTTTTTTTACATGGCTGATAACAGTGAACAATTGATTGCATTCAAAAGTACAAAAATGGGAAAGTCTCCGGCTCTTGTTTTGAAGACTTTGATATTAAACTATTGGATACCTGCCATCGGAAGAGGAGTCACCCCCTGTTCCTATAACTTATGGGGGCACAATGAATATCCCGGGATTTGGGTCCCTCGCTCAGGATCCCCCCCAATTAGTAAGAGCAGAGAGCGGCTAATGACGACTGCAGTCTTGATTTTGCAAAGTCAGAGCAGAACCAGACTGCAAAAGGGACAGGGGGCAGCAAAAGCTCCCATTGTGGGGTACGGCCTTGCTGTTGGATGGCAGAGATTCTTCCAACACCTGTGTGAAAACTTCACAACATTCGAGGCTGCGCCTACTTCAGAAATGGACGACCTAAACATGGTGGCAGAGATGGGGCGCACACGGCGCACACCGATGAATCCGACCATGATCCTCATCTATCAGATCATTAGAATGGGGAAAAAATGAAAAAAGTCACGATAGAGGAAGGGAGAGAATGGAGGGAGACGGGGACGACCTTTACTCCATACCCCTGCTGAATAATTCAGAGCAGCAGGTGTCCGCGGGGCCTGTACGCGGGGCCTGTACATGGGGCCTGTACGTGGGGCCTGTACGCGGGGCCTGTACGTGGGGCCTGTACGTGGGGCCTGTACGTGGGGCCTGTACGCGGGGCCTGTACGTGGGGCCTGTACGCGGGGTCCTGTACGCTGGGCCTGTACGCGGGGCCTGTACGCGGGGCCTGTACGCGGGGCCTGTACGCGGGGCCTGTACGCGGGGCCTGTACGCGGGGTCCTGTACGCGGGGCCTGTACGCGGGGCCTGTACGTGGGGCCTGTACGCGGGGCCTGTACGCGGGGCCTGTACGTGGGCCTGTATGCAGGGTCCTGTACGCGGGGCCCGGTCCTGGCTGATCGCTACTTCTGCCGTCATTCAATTATTTAGCTTAGAAGGAGCCAGGAACAGCGAGATGTTAAAGACTGTAACCTCCCCTGGTGTCTACCAGGAATCCATTACCTTAAGAGCCCTGGCGGTGTGGCAACGATTTGGCTTCAATGAGCTTGAGAAAGGCTGGTCACAGCCAAAGGGATGCCCCAGTGCCCCACCACCAGGGCCAGACAGGTCCTGTTCAAAGTTTGATAAGTATTGGAGTGCTGACTCTTTTTTTCGATTTTCTATATTGCAAGGAAGGGATTGGGAAGCCCTGCACCCGATGCGCTTATATCTACAGGGGCTTCTCACAAAATTGGCTTTTTCTTAATCCTTTCAAGGCTGCAGTTATCCCGGTGCTTGTGAACCTTTTTCTACCACTTTTTCCTTCCACTCCACTTTCTATTAATATGCTTGGATACAGCACTCTGTGCACAGCCAGCTTCTTTAGCAATGACCTTTTGTGTCTTACCCTCCTTGTGGAGTGTGTCAATGACTGCCTTCTGGACATCTGTCAAGTCAGCAGTCTTCCCCATGATTGTGGAGCCTACTGAAACAGACTAAAGGTACTGCCACACTAAGCTATCCCGCTAGCGATCTCGTTAGCGTTGCATACTAATGAGATCGCTAGCGGGATTGTTTCTATATCGCTAAATGCTGCCGCATTTAGCGATATAGTTAACGACGCTATCGCCGTTAGCGATCTTCTTAACGACTTTAGCGGTACAAAAGTACCGCTAAATCGCTAAGAAAAGGTGCCACACAGCGATTAGATACTTACCCAGCGGGAGCGCCGACGAGAAAATAGGGTCCGGAACGATTCCAGCGACGAGCGAGATCACAGCAGGAAGCTCGTCGCTGGAAGCTGCCGCACTGAACAATATCGCTAACGGGATCGCTAAATAGTGACGTTTTTTAGCGATCCCGTTAGCGATATTGTTTAGTGTGGCATACCCTTTAGGGACCTTTATAAACGCTTAGGAAGTCTTTGCAGGTGTTTTTGTTAATTATTCTAATTTACTGAGATAATGACTTTTGGGTTTTCATTGGCTGTAAGCCGTAATCATGAACAGTAACAGAAATAAACACATGAAATAGATCACTCTGTGTGTAATGACTCTATATAATATATGAGTTTCACTTTTTGTATTGAAGAACTGAAATAAATTAACTTTTTGATGATATTGTAATTTTGTGAGAAGCACCTGTATTTATCTATTTATCTATTATCTATCTATCTATTATCTATCTATCCATCCAACTCTGTCTATCATCTATCTATCTATCTATCTGTCTGTCTGTCTGTCTGTCTGTCTGTCTGTCTGTCTATCTATCTATCTATTATCTATCTATCTATTATCTATCTATTATCTTTCTATTCCTTTCTGCTTTCTTTCTGTATTTCTTTTTTCTGTCTTTCATTCCCCCTTTTTCCTTCCTTCCTCTTTCTGTCTTTTTTTTCCCTTTTCTTTCATTCTATCTATCTAATATCTTTCTGTTTTCCATTTCTGCTTCTTTTTTTTCATTTTCTTTCTCTTTCTGTTGTTTTTATTTCTCTTGCTTTCTTCCTTGCTTCTTTTCTTCCCTCTATTTTCCCCCCTCTTTTTCTTTGCCTTTTTCTCCATTTTTTCCTACCTTTCTTTTTCTTTATCTCTCCCTCTTTATCAATCTACAAATCTATTATCTTTTTCTTTCTTTCCTTCCCTTTTCCTTCCTGTTTTTCTTTTTTTTCTCTGTTTTTGGGTCCCCCTTTTCCTTCTTTCCTATTCATCTATCCATGCCATCCCTCCATTTTTCCAATCCTCTTCTCACTGGAAATAGGAGAGTAACTCAATCTTCTTATTACTTTACCTGACATCTTTATAAACTCTGTGCTGATTGATAAGATAATATATTTCGGGTTCTTTAATCTTATAAATAGCGTAAAGCCACAAAGTTAACCTTTAATTAGTGGTGTGGGATCCATTGTACGCCAAGTAAGTTTGTTTTCTCACGTATCCACAAGTATGGAAGGAAGGTAACCATCCGTTTTGGAAGCTTCCTAGCTTGGGCGAGACATGGCGTCGATTACATGTGCCACAGTGAGGTGTGGGAGACTATTAGTGTATAGTGTAAGTATTTTTGCACGATTAACTGGTTAAACGATAAAATTCTATTTGCCTACAATCACCACTAGGGGGAGCTTAGGAGATTTCTCCCATTGAACTCAATACTAAATCTGTAGCTCCCTCTAGTGGTAGATGCAGAATTTGGAATTTTATCATTTAACACAATTTTGTAGACTTGGATGTTTGGTTTATTGCATGGAGATTTTTTTTTTTTTTTTCTCAAAGGTATATTAAAAAGTTAATCAGCACAAAATTCTAATCATAGAAACACAATGGCGTTTAGAGGAGGACATTCCCTATAAATAAAACAAATTGTGATGAAAAAAAGTTTGGATAGTGATAGGAAATAAAGAAATAAACAGAACTGTTGCCAGTCTGCCTCAAAGCTTTTATTTTTTTTGCTATTGTCCTACTTTTTGTGAAACTGTCATATTTGCCAAGACGAAGGAGAACAAAAAAACAACTTGAAAGCCATTAGTAATAATCAGCCCAGGACCTCATTAAATTTTCAGCAGTGGCTGGAGTGAACATATGGTGGTAAAGCAAAGATTTTACCAAACAGCTGCCCGGATCCTGCATCAGACGCAGCTCAAATTTCATGGGAATCTTTTCACGATCTGTCCTAAGTCACTGATCGCTGACGCGTCGAGCTGAGGGTTTGTTGCACTGTACAAGCCTTGGGTATTTAATCTGAGACAAGTATCATATAGAGCAAGAGAGCCTGATTCCAAGGATGTGTCACTTATTAGGATGTGTCTTGTAGTTTTAGTACAATCAGTGTTTTATCAGCAGGAGATTATCGCTATTTGACTAGGTATCACATGCCAGACAGTCCAGCTAGTCTGTGTAACCCCGCCCCTACCACTGATTGACAGGTTGCATACAGTGTAGACAAGTAGCTGCCAATCAGTGGAGTGGGCGGGGTTATATCCAGCTCAGCATTCTGAGCACTGATACATCTACAGCAGATAAAAAAGGGATTCTATTAAAACTGCACCCAGCAGCCCAGTAAGTGTCACATCGCTGGAATCAGGGTCTTTGCCTTTAAATAATGCTGATCTCAGATTACATAGTAATAGCCTATTCCCTTTAAGGGTGACCCCATTTTCAAATGAAACTGACCTGAAGTGGCGCCTACTACAGGGCAAATGTAGTATTAGGTCACAAAAACTGACATTTAGGGGGGAAAATTGACATTTTTTATATTAAACAACAAATGTCTGACATTTCTTGTTCTAATAAAGAGAAAGGCAAAGTCACAACAGAACGCGGCAATAATCTGATATAACAGAAAAGACAATCAGAATCTTACACAATAATACAATAAAAAAGGAAAATGCGGTCATCAGCCACATGTGGTTGTGTGCAGGGGCTTCTTTCTGTTCATTTCCCCTCCTCCCACCCCACAATCAGATGTTAAGGTGACAGGATAAAGTGTCTCCACTTATAGGACCAGCATCAAGATTATGGCTTGTGTTACTGGCTGTATGTGGGGGAGGAAGGAGCGATCGATACGATCTGTCTGCGAGAAGGAGAGTCAGTCCAGAAACCACCATGGACCTGGTAAATGTAAAAATGAGGAGAAAGAAAAATAATAATAATGAACTAAAAATTTCACAGGAAAATAGAAAAAAATATTATAAATAAAAAGGATACACTATAAATACATAATAAAATAAATAATGGTGATAAAAATAATAACCATTATATCCCCCTATATAACCATTATATCCCCTACGCAACCATTATATCCCCCTATATAACCACTCTATCCCCTATGTAACCATTATACCCCCTATATAACCATTATACCCCCTATATAACCATTATATCCCCCTATATAACCATTGTATCCCCTATATAACCATTATATCCCTTATATAACCATTATATCCTCTACATAACCTTTATTTCCCCCTATATAACCATTATATCCCCCTATATAACCTTTATATCCCTATATAACCATTATATCATCCTATATAACCATTATACCCCCTAGATAACCATTATATCCCCTATATAACCATTATATCCCTATATAACCATTATACCCCCTACATAACCTTTACATCCCCCTATATAACCTTTATATCCCCTATATAACCATTATACCCCCTATATAACCATTATATCCCCTATATAACCATCATATCCCCCTACATAACCATTATACCCCCTATATAACCATTATATTCCCATACAACCATTACATCCCCTATATAACCATTATATCCCCCTACATAACCAATTATATCCCCTATTAACCATTATATCCCTATATAACCATTATACCCCCCTATATAACCATTATACCCCCTATATAACCATTATATCCCCCTATTAACCATTATATCCCTATATAACCATTATATCCCTTATATAACCATTATATCCTCTATATAACTTTTATTTCCCCTATATAACCATTACATCCCCCTATATAACCATTACATCCCCTATATAACTAACCATTATATCCCCCTATATAACCATTATATCCCCTATATAACCATTATATCCCTATATAACCATTATACCCCTATATAACCTTTATATCCCCCTATATAACCATTATATTTCCTATATAACCATTTATCCTCTATATAACCATCATATCCCCCTACACAACCATTATACCCCCTATATAACTATTATATCCCCTATATAACCATTAGATCCCCCTATATAACCATTATATCCCCTATATAACCATTATATCCCCCTATATAACCATTATACCCCCTATATAACCATTTTATCCCCTACATAACCATTATATCCTCCTATATAACTATTATATCCCCCTATATAACTATTATATCTGTTATACAACCATTATATCACCCTATATAACTATTTTAACCCCCTACATAACCATTATATCCCCTTATGTATTCATTATATCCCCTATATAACCATTATACCCCCTACGTAACCATTATATCCCCTATATAACATTATATCCCCTTATGTATCCATTAAATCCCCCTATAAAACCATCTTAACATCCCATAACTAGTATGTACCACAACATACAGGTTGATAGTTTTGGAACCATTATTAAAATAAATTAAAAAAGTTACTAAAACTAGAAATGACGGGGTACATGCTTCCAGGAGGGCCGTCATATGACTATTGAGCCCCGGATCGGATTTCTCCATCACCTTTCAGAACAATGCTTGCCCCGGGGCCGCAGCTGCCTATAGGCCACTCGGCCTCCATCAGGGTATCTAGATACCGGGTTAGGACGGCAAAGCAAATCTCTGCCCAGGGAAAGGAAAGCCTAGCTACACCTCAGGGCAGGGGCTTTATGGGAAACCCTCCAAGCAGGCTGCCATACTGGCATGGCTTCTACAGCACGCAGACCGTCTGCATTGGAGTCCAGGGGCTATAATTTGGGGGATTGGGTTCTTATTATGAAGCACATTCCATCCCTCCCATATATTACACAGGAGCGGACATACTATTAGGGCAACCAGGGGCCCAAGGAATGAGGGGGCCACTTCTACCTCCAAAGTAGGTGGACTTGTGCATTATGAGGGACTGTTGGACTGCAAAGGGCTCATAGAGTGACGTTGCCCCGGCGCCCCCTTCTGGCTGTGTCTGCCCCTGGCATTACACCTGCAGTCACAGACAATTCTTACAATGATTTATTGCAGATCTGTATCTCTATAACCCACCTGTCGGTGCACACACCAATAGTATGGAACAATAGTAAGATTTTATGGGGCATGTGGTGCTGGTGAGCGCCGATCTCAGCTGGCAGCCGGGCTCTCAGGCATTTACCATCTTACCTCATCTCCCAGAGAGACTCCTCTATCTGCCAGACATGGAGGTCTCAGGAGAAGCTGGGGCATTGTTCTATAATTAAAGAGACCTGTTCCCTTTCATTCTTGTATGTAACAGACAGAGAGTGCTGAATGCAGACAGAGAGTGCTGAATGCAGACAGAGAGTGCTGAGTGCAGACAGAGAGTGCTGAATGCAGACAGAGAGTGCTGAATGCAGACAGAGAGTGCTGAATGCAGACAGAGAGTGCTGAGTGCAGACAGAGAGTGCTGAATGCAGACAGAGAGTGCTGAGTGCAGACAGAGAGTGCTGAGTGCAGAGAGTGCTGAATGCAGACAGAGAGTGCTGAGTGCAGACAGAGAGTGCTGAATGCAGACAGAGAGTGCTGAATGCAGACAGAGAGTGCTGAATGCAGACAGAGAGTGCTGAGTGCAGACAGAGAGTGCTGAGTGCAGACAGAGAGTGCTGAATGCAGACAGAGAGTGCTGAATGCAGACAGAGAGTGCTGAGTGCAGACAGAGAGTGCTGAATGCAGAGAGTGCTGAGTGCAGACAGAGAGTGCTGAATGCAGACAGAGAGTGCTGAATGCAGACAGAGAGTGCTGAATGCAGACAGAGAGTGCTGAGTGCAGACAGAGAGTGCTGAATGCAGACAGAGAGTGCTGAATGCAGACAGAGAGTGCTGAGTGCAGACAGAGAGTGCTGAA
The DNA here is from genome assembly GCA_033576555.1 of Oophaga sylvatica. Classification (NCBI taxonomy): domain Eukaryota; kingdom Metazoa; phylum Chordata; class Amphibia; order Anura; family Dendrobatidae; genus Oophaga; species Oophaga sylvatica. The sequence continues at coordinate 141,968,619 of JARQOD010000008.1, read as the reverse complement.
TGCAGACAGAGAGTGCTGAATGCAGACAGAGAGTGCTGAGTGCAGACAGAGAGTGCTGAATGCAGACAGAGAGTGCTGAATGCAGACAGAGAGTGCTGAGTGCAGACAGAGAGTGCTGAATGCAGACAGAGAGTGCTGAATGCAGACAGAGAGTGCTGAATGCAGACAGTGCTGAGTGCAGACAGAGAGTGCTGAATGCAGACAGAGAGTGCTGAGTGCGGACAGAGAGTGCTGAATGCAGACAGTGCTGAGTGCAGACAGAGAGTGCTGAGTGCAGACAGAGAGTGCTGAATGCAGACAGAGAGTGCTGAGTGCAGACAGAGAGTGCTGAATGCAGACAGAGAGTGCTGAATGCAGACAGAGAGTGCTGAGTGCAGACAGAGAGTGCTGAATGCAGACAGAGAGTGCTGAGTGCAGACAGAGAGTGCTGAATGCAGACAGAGAGTGCTGAATGCAGACAGAGAGTGCTGAGTGCAGACAGAGAGTGCTGAATGCAGACAGAGAGTGCTGAGTGCAGACAGAGAGTGCTGAGTGCAGACAGAGAGTGCTGAATGCAGACAGAGAGTGCTGAGTGCAGACAGAGAGTGCTGAATGCAGACAGAGAGTGCTGAATGCAGACAGAGAGTGCTGAGTGCAGACAGAGAGTGCTGAATGCAGACAGAGAGTGCTGAATGCAGACAGAGAGTGCTGAGTGCAGACAGAGAGTGCTGAATGCAGACAGAGAGTGCTGAGTGCAGACAGAGAGTGCTGAGTGCAGACAGAGAGTGCTGAATGCAGACAGAGAGTGCTGAATGCAGACAGAGAGTGCTGAGTGCAGACAGAGAGTGCTGAGTGCAGACAGAGAGTGCTGAGTGCAGACAGAGAGTGCTGAATGCAGACAGAGAGTGCTGAATGCAGACAGAGAGTGCTGAGTGCAGACAGAGAGTGCTGAGTGCAGACAGAGAGTGCTGAATGCAGACAGAGAGTGCTGAATGCAGACAGAGAGTGCTGAGTGCAGACAGAGTGCTGAATGCAGACAGAGAGTGCTGAATGCAGACAGAGAGTGCTGAGTGCAGACAGAGTGCTGAGTGCAGACAGAGTGCTGAGTGCAGACAGAGAGTGCTGAGTGCAGACAGAGAGTGCTGAATGCAGACAGAGAGTGCTGAGTGCAGACAGAGAGTGCTGAGTGCAGACAGAGAGTGCTGAATGCAGACAGAGAGTGCTGAATGCAGAGAGTGCTGAGTGCAGACAGAGAGTGCTGAGTGCAGACAGAGAGTGCTGAATGCAGACAGAGAGTGCTGAATGCAGACAGAGAGTGCTGAGTGCAGACAGAGAGTGCTGAATGCAGACAGAGAGTGCTGAATGCAGACAGAGTGTGCTGAATGCAGACAGAGAGCGCTGAATGCAGACAGAGTGCTGAATGCAGACAGAGAGTGCTGAATGCAGACAGAGTGTGCTGAGTGCAGACAGAGAGTGCTGAATGCAGACAGAGAGTGCTGAATGCAGACAGAGAGTGCTGAGTGCAGACAGAGAGTGCTGAATACAGACAGAGAGTGCTGAATGCAGACAGAGTGCTGAATGCAGACAGAGAGTGCTGAATGCAGACAGAGTGCTGAATGCAGACAGAGAGTGCTGAATGCAGACAGAGAGTGCTGAGTGCAGACAGAGTGCTGAATGCAGACAGAGAGTGCTGAGTGCAGACAGAGAGTGCTGAATGCAGACAGAGAGTGCTGAATGCAGACAGAGAGTGCTGAATACAGACAGAGAGTGCTGGGATTCAACCCCTCCCTGCACTACACAGCCATGTGTGTGTATATGGGAAGATAGATAGATAGATAGATAGATAGATAGATAGATAGATAGATAGATAATAGATGATAGATAGATAGATAGATAGATAGATAGATAGATAGATAGATAGATAGATAGATAGATGATAGATAGATAGATAGATAATGGCTAGATAGATAGATAGATAGATAGATAGATAGATAGATAGATAATAGATGATAGATAGATAGAATAGATTGATAGGTGATAGATAGATAATTATATCATATAGTATGGCCACCTGCTGCTATTCTATCTATCTATCTATCTATCTATCTTGTATCTATCTATCTATCTATCTATTATCTAAGATAATAGATAGATAGATACAAGATAGATAGATAGATAGATAGATAGATAGATAGATAGATAGATAGATGATATATAATAGATAGATAGATAGATAGATAGATAGATAGGTGATAGATAGGTGATAGATAGATGATAGATAGATAGATAGATAGATAGATAGATAGATAGATAGATAGATAGAATAGCAGCAGGTGGCCATACTATATGATATAATGCCCATACTGAACCCTCGTATTCTCCCGATAGGGAACATGGTAAACTGCCATACGGCGGCACAGGGCACTGCTGGGGGCGCTGTATACAGACATGCAGGATGTAATATATATATATATATATATATATATATATATATATATATAGTACATAAACATATCAATACTTATGATAATAAATACAATAGTAAATATAATAATGACTCATCTCCATCTATATATACATATATATATATGCAGTGTTCTGCCAGTGCTGCACAGCAGGAGTCCCATCATCCCCGGAGAATGACTCCCATTTCCATTGCTGTGAGCGCTATGAAGGGGTTAATGCCGCCAGCTCTCCGCCTCCTCCTCAGCCTCCTGCTCCGCGCTGTATCCGCTGTGATTCTGTCACTCACCTCCTCTCTCTCCCTGACAGGTGGACCCGTACACACAGATCACCCGGGACGAGGAGCCCCGCCATGTCACCCGCAGCCCGAGTCCTGGGGACGCTCCTGGTGACCCTGCTCTGCAGCCGCAGCCGAGCGCTGGACTTACCGAAAGACTGTGAGTACCCGGCACTGCCCCGTCCTGTCAGCACCGCGGCCAGGACAGCCTCAGCACCGCGGCCAGGGACAGCCTCAGCACCGCGGCCAGGGGCAGCCACAGCCTCAGCACCGCGACCAGGGACAGCCTCAGCACCGCGGCCAGGGACAGCCTCAGCACCGCGGCCAGGGGCAGCCACAGCCTCAGCACCGCAGCCAGGGACAGCCTCAGCACCGCAGCCAGGGACAGCCTCAGCACCGCGGCCAGGGACAGCCTCAGCACCGCGGCCAGGGGCAGCCACAGCCTCAGCACCGCGGCCAGGGACAGCCTCAGCACCGCGGCCAGGGACAGCCTCAGCACCGCGGCCAGGGACAGCCTCAGCACCGCGGCCAGGGACAGCCTCAGCACCGCGGCCAGGGACAGCCTCAGCACCGCGGCCAGGGACAGCCTCAGCACCGCGGCCAGGGGCAGCCACAGCCTCAGCACCGCAGCCAGGGACAGCCTCAGCACCGCAGCCAGGGACAGCCTCAGTACCGCGGCCAGGGACAGCCTCAGCACCGCGGCCAGGGACAGCCTCAGCACCGCGGCCAGGGGCAGCCACAGCCTCAGCACCGCGGCCAGGGACAGCCTCAGCACCGCGGCCAGGGACAGCCTCAGCACCGCGGCCAGGGACAGCCTCAGCACCGCGGCCAGGGACAGCCTCAGCACCGCGACCAGGGACAGCCTCAGCACCGCGGCCAGGGACAGCCTCAGCACCGCGGCCAGGGGCAGCCACAGCCTCAGCACCGCAGCCAGGGACAGCCTCAGCACCGCAGCCAGGGACAGCCTCAGCACCGCGGCCAGGGACAGCCTCAGCACCGCGGCCAGGGACAGCCTCACCACCGCGGCCAGGGACAGCCTCAGCACCGCGGCCAGGGACAGCCTCAGCACCGCGGCCAGGGACAGCCTCAGCACCGCGGCCAGGGGCAGCCACAGCCTCAGCACCGCAGCCAGGGACAGCCTCAGCACCTCGGCCAGGGACAGCCTCAGCACCGCGGCCAGGGGCAGCCACAGCCTCAGCACCGCAGCCAGGGGCACCACAGCCACAGCACCGCAGCCAGGGACAGCCTCAGCACCACGGCCATGGGCACCACAGCCTCAGCACCGCAGCTAGGGACAGCCTCAGCACCACGGCCATGGGCACCACAGCCTCAGCACCGCAGCCAGGGACAGCCTCAGCACCACGGCCATGGGCACCACAGCCTCAGCACCGCGGCCAGGGACAGCCACAACACCGCGGCCAGGGGCAGCCACAGCCTCAGCACCGCGGCCAGGGACAGCCTCAGCACCGCGGCCAGGGACAGCCTCAGCACCGCGGCCAGGGACAGCCTCAGCACCGCGGCCAGGGGCAGCCACAGCCTCAGCACCGCAGCCAGGGACAGCCTCAGCACCTCGGCCAGGGACAGCCTCAGCACCGCGGCCAGGGGCAGCCACAGCCTCAGCACCGCAGCCAGGGGCACCACAGCCACAGCACCGCAGCCAGGAACAGCCTCAGCACCACGGCCATGGGCACCACAGCCTCAGCACCGCAGCTAGGGACAGCCTCAGCACCACGGCCATGGGCACCACAGCCTCAGCACCGCAGCCAGGGACAGCCTCAGCACCACGGCCATGGGCAACACAGCCTCAGCACCGCGGCCAGGGACAGCCACAACACCGCGGCCAGGGGCAGCCACAGCCTCAGCACCGCGGCCAGGGACAGCCTCAGCACCGCGGCCAGGGACAGCCTCAGCACCGCGGCCAGGGACAGCCTCAGCACCACGGCCATGGGCACCACAGCCTCAGCACCGCAGCTAGGGACAGCCACAGCACCGCGGCCAGGGGCAGCCACAACACCGCGGCCAGGGGCAGCCACAGCCTCAGCACTGCGGCCAGGGACAGCCTCAGCACCGCGGCCAGGGACAGCCTCAGCACCGCGGCCAGGGACAGCCTCAGCACTGCAGCCAGCCAGGGACAGCCACAGCCTCAGCACCGCAGCCAGGGACAGCCACAGCCTCAGCACCGCAGCCAGGGGCACCACAGCCACAGCACCGCAGCCATGGACAGCCTCAGCACCGCGGCCAGGGACAGCCACAGCCTCAGCACCGCGGCCAACCAGGCACAGCCTCAGCACCGCGGCCAGAGACAGCCACAGCCTCAGCACCGCGGCCAGGGACGGCCACTGCCTCAGCACGCGGCCAGGGACAGCCTCAGCACCGCGGCCAGGGGCAGCCACAGCCTCAGCACCGCGGCCAGCCAGGCACAGCCTCAGCACCGCGGCAGAGACAGCCACAGCCTCAGCACCGCGGCCAGGGACAGCCACAGCCTCAGCACCGCGGCCAGCCAGGGACAGCCTCAGCACCGCGGCAGGGACAGCCTCAGCACCGCGGCTAGGGACAGCCACAGCCTCAGCACCGCGGCCAGGGGCAGCCACAGCCTCAGCACCACGGCGAGGGACAGCCACAGCCTCAGCACCACAGCCAGGGGCAACCACAGCCTCAGCACTACAGCCAGGGCAGCCAAGCCTCAGCACCACGGCCAGGGGCAGCCACAGCCTCAGCACCGCGGCCAGGGACAGCCACAGCCTCAGCACCGCGGCAGGGCAGCCACAGCCTCAGCACCACGGCCAGGGACAGCCACAGCCTCAGCACCCGCCAGGGGCAGCCACAGCCTCAGCACCACAGCCAGGGGCAGCCACGGCCTCAGCACCACAGCCAGGGACAGCCTCAGCACCACAGCCAGGGACAGCCACAGCCTCAGCACCACAGCCAGGGACAGCCTCAGCACCGCGGCCAGGTGCAGCCAGAGCTTCAGCATCGCAGCCAGGGACAGCCACAGCACCGCAGCCAGGGGCAGCCACAGCCTCAGCACGCAGCCAGTCAGGGACAGCCTCAACACCACGGCCAGGGACAGCCACAGCCTCAGCACCACGGCCAGGGACAGCCACAGCCTCAGCACCGTGGCCAGCCAGGGACAGCCTCAGCACCGCGACCAGGGACAGCTCACACGCGTTGGAAAGCACAGCCTCAGCACGTGGCCAGGGCAGCCACAGCCTCAGCACCGCGGCCAGGGACAGCACAGCCTCAGCACCGCGGCCAGGGACAGCCACATCCTCAGCATCGCGGCCAGGGCAGCCACAGCCTCAGCACCACGGCCAGGGACAGCCACAGCACCGCGGCCAGGGACAGCCACAACACCGCGGCCAGGACAGCCACAACACGCGGCCAGGGCAGCACAAACTCGGCAGGGGCAGCCACAGCCTCAGCACCCGGCCAGGGCAGCCACAGCCTCAGCACCACGGCCAGGGACAGCCACAGCTCACACCCAGCCAGGGCAGCCACAGCCTCAGCCACCAGCCAGAGCAGGACGCCTCACACGCAGGACGCCACTCACACGTGCAGCGCCACCGACCCAGCCACAGCCAGCCCGGCAGGGCACCCAGCCACACCAGGCCGGAGCACCTCACCCGCCAGGGGCAGCCACGCCCGCACGCCACCCAGCCAGGGGCCAACACCAGCCGCACCGGCCACGCCACAGCCTCAGCACAGCGCCCAGGGCAGCCTCAGCACCGCGGCCAGGGCAGCCACGCCCAGCACAGCACCGGGCCAGGCCCAGCACCGCGGCAGGGGCAGCCAGCCAGCACCGCGGCAGGGCACCCAGCCCGCAGCCGGGGCGCCAGCCCAGCAC
>JARQOD010000008.1:141916188-141961956 GCA_033576555.1 Oophaga sylvatica | reverse complement strand
GGATCCTCCATTCACAATAGGTGATGTCACAGCTCACCCTCCTCCTCCTGTACAATGACTGATAACACCTCTATATACAGTAGATAACACAGGATCCACCATTCACAATAGGTGATGTCACAGCTCACCTCCCCTCCTGTACAATGACTGATAACACCTCTATATACTGTAGATTACACTGGATCCACCATTCACAATAGGTGATGTCACAGCTCACCTCCCCCTCCTGTACAATGACTGATAACACCTCTATATACAGTAGATAACACAGGATCCACCATTCACAATAGGTGATGTCACAGCTCACCTCCTCCTCCTGTACAATGACTGATAATACCTCTATATACAGTAGATAACACAGGATCCACCATTCACAATAGGGGATGTCACAGCTCACCTCCCCCCTGTACAATGACTGATAACACCTCTATATACAGTAGATAACACAGGATCAACCATTCACAATAGGTGATGTCACAGCTCACCTCCTCCTCCTGTACAATGACTGATAACACCTCTATATACAGTACATAACACAGGATCCACCATTCACAATAGGGGATGTCACAGCTCACCTCCTCCTCCTCCTGTACAATGACTCATAACACCTCTATATACAGTAGATAACACAGGAACCACCATTCACAATAGGTGATGTCACAGCTCACCTCCCCCTTCTCCTGTACAATGACTGATCACACCTCTATATACAGTAGATAACACAGGATCCACCATTCACAATAGGTGATGTCACAGCTCACCTCCCCTCCTCCTGTACAAAGACTGATAACACCTCTATATACAGTAGATAACACAGGATCCACCATTCACAATAGGTGATGTCACAGCTCAGCTCCTCCTCCTCCTGTACAATGACTGATAACATCTCTATATACAGTAGATAACACAGGATCCACCATTCACAATAGGTGATGTCACAGCTCACCTCCTCCTCCTGTACAATGACTGATAACATCTCTATATACAGTAGATAACACAGGATCCACCATTCACAATAGGTGATATCACAGCTCACCTCCTCCCCCTCCTGTACAATGACTGATAACACCTCTATATACAGTAGATAACACAGGATCCACCATTCACAATAGGTGATGTCACAGCTCACCTCCTCCTCCTGTACAATGACTGATATCACCTCTATATACAGTAGATAACACAGGATCCACCATTCACAATAGGTGATGTCACAGCTCACCTCCTCCTCCTGTACAATGACTGATAACATCTCTATATACAGTAGATAACACAGGATCCACCATTCACAATAGGTGATATCACAGCTCACCTCCTCCCCTCCTGTACAATGACTGATAACACCTCTATATACAGTAGATAACACAGGATCCACCATTCACAATAGGTGATGTCACAGCTCACCTCCTCCTCCTGTACAATGACTGATAACACCTCTATATACAGTAGATAACACAGGATCCACCATTCACAATAGGTGATGTCACAGCTCAGCTCCTCCTCCTGTACAATACTGATAACACCTCTATATACAGTAGATAACACAGGATCTACCATTCACAATAGGTGATATCACAGCTCACCTCCTCCTCCTGTACAATGACTGATAACACCTCTATATACAGTAGATAACACAGGATTCACCATTCACAATAGGTGATGTCACAGCTCACCTCCTCCTCCTGTACAATGACTGATAACACCTCTATATACAGTAGATAACACAGGATTCACCATTCACAATAGGTGATGTCACAGCTCACCTCCTCCTCCTGTACAATGACTGATAACACCTCTATATACCGTAGATAACACAGGATCCACCATTCACAATAGGTGATGTCACAGCTCACCTCCTCCTCCTGTACAATGACTGATAACACCTCTATATACTGTATATAACACAGGATCCACCATTCACAATAGGTGATATCACAGCTCACCTCCTCCTCCTGTATAATGACTGATAACACCTCTATATACAGTAGATAACACAGGATCCACCATTCACAATAGGTGATGTCACAAGCTCACCTCCTTCTCCTGTATAATGACTGATAACACCTCTATATACAGTAAATAACACAGGATCCACCATTCAGAATAGGTGATGTCACAGCTCACCTCCTCCTCCTGTACAATGACTGATAACACCTCTATATAGAGCAGATAACACAGGATCCACTATTCACAATAGGTGAAGTCACAGCTCACCTCCTCCTCCTCTTGTACAATGACTGATAACACCTCTATATACAGTAGATAACATAGGATCCACCATTTACAATAGGTGATGTTACAGCTCACCTCCTCCTCCTGTACAATGACTGATAACACCTCTATGTACAGTAGATAACACTGGATCCACCATTCACAATAGGTGATGTCACAGCTCACCTCCTCCTCCTATACAATGACTGATAACACCTCTATATACAGTAGATAACACAGGATCCTCCATTCACAATAGGTGATATCACAGCTCACCTCCTCCTCCTGTACAATGACTGATAACACCTCTATATACAGTAGATAACACAGGATCCACCATTCACAATAGGTGATGTCACAGCTCACCTCCCCTCCTGTACAATGACTGATAACACCTCTATATACTGTAGATTACACAGGATCCATCATTTACAATAGGTGATGTCACAGCTCACCTCCTCCTCCTGTACAATGACTGATAACACCTCTATGTACAGTAGATAACACTGGATCCACCATTCACATTAGGTGATGTCACAGCTCACCTCCTCCTCCTATACAATGACTGATAACACCTCTATATACAGTAGATAACACAGGATCCACCATTTACAATAGGTGATGTCACAGCTCACCTCCTCCTCCTGTACAATGACTGATAACACCTCTATATACAGTAGATAACACAGGATCCACCATTCACAATAGGTGATGTCACAGCTCACCTCCTCCTCCTGTACAATGACTGATAATACCTCTATATACAGTAGATAACACAGGATCCACCATTCACAATAGGGGATGTCACAGCTCACCTCCCCCTCCTATACAATGACTGATAACACCTCTATATACAGTACATAACACAGGATCCACCATTCACAATAGGGGATGTCACAGCTCACCTCCTCCTCCTCCTGTACAATGACTCATAACACCTCTATATACAGTAGATAACACAGGAACCACCATTCACAATAGGTGATGTCACAGCTCACCTCCCCCTCCTCCTGTACAATGACTGATAACATCTCTATATACAGTAGATAACACAGGATCCACCATTCACAAAAGATAATGTCACAGCTCACCTCCTCCTCCTGTACAATGACTGATCACACCTCTATATACAGTAGATAACACAGGATCCACCATTCACAATAGGTGATGTCACAGCTCACCTCCCCCTCCTCCTTGTACAAAGACTGATAACACCTCTATATACAGTAGATAACACAGGATCCACCATTCACAATAGGTGATGTCACAGCTCAGCTCCTCCTCCTCCTGTACAATGACTGATAACATCTCTATATACAGTAGATAACACAGGATCCACCATTCACAATAGGTGATGTCACAGCTCATCTCCTCCTCCTGTACAATGACTGATAACATCTCTATATACAGTAGATAACACAGGATCCACCATTCACAATAGGTGATATCACAGCTCACCTCCTCCCCCTCCTGTACAATGACTGATAACACCTCTATATACAGTAGATAACACAGGATCCACCATTCACAATAGGTGATGTCACAGCTCACCTCCTCCTCCTGTACAATGACTGATAACACCTCTATATACTGTAGATAACACAGGATCCACCATTCACAATAGGTGATGTCACAGCTCACCTCCTCCTCCTGTACAATGACTGATAGCACCTCTATATACAGTAGATAACACAGGATCTACCATTCACAATAGGTGATATCACAGCTCACCTCCTCCCCCTCCTGTACAATGACTGATAACACCTCTATATACAGTAGATAACACAGGATCCACCATTCACAATAGGTGATGTCACAGCTCACCTCCTCCTCCTGTACAATGACTGATAACACCTCTATATACAGTAGATAACACAGGATCCACCATTCACAATAGGTGATGTCACAGTTCACCTCCTCCTCCTGTACAATGACTGATAACATCCCTATATACAGTAGATAACACAGGATCCATCATTCACAATAGGTGATATCACAGCTCACCTCCTCCCCCTCCTGTACAATGACTGATAACACCTCTATATACAGTAGATAACACAGGATCCACCATTCACAATAGGTGATGTCACAGCTCACCTCCTCCTCCTGTACAATGACTGATAACACCTCTATATACAGTAGATAACACAGGATCCACCATTCACAATAGGTGATGTCACAGTTCACCTCCTCCTCCTGTACAATGACTGATAACATCCCTATATACAGTAGATAACACAGGATCCACCATTCACAATAAGTGATGTCACAGCTCACCTCCTCCTCCTGTACAATGACTGATAACACCTCAATATACAGTAGATAACTCAGGATCCACCATTCACTATAGGTGATGTCACAGCTCAGCTCCTCCTCCTGTACAATAACTGATAACACCTCTATATACAGTAGATAACACAGGATCTACCATTCACAATAGGTGATATCACAGCTCACCTCCTCCTCCTGTACAATGACTGATAACACCTCTATATACAGTAGATAACACAGGATCCACCATTCACAATAGGTGATATCACAGCTCACCTCCTCCTCCTGTACAATGACTGATAACACCTCTATATACAGTAGATAACACAGGATCCACCATTCACAATAGGTGATATCACAGCTCACCTCCTCCTCCTGTACAATGACTGATAACACCTCTATATACAGTAGATAAATGTCACGCTGTATAGCAGATATATATATGAGATGTCAGTAATCTATATCAAAAGGGCAACATACTATATAACATGCGCATAGATATATTATAACATGGATTTACCTGACAGAATGTCCAGTGGGTCAAAACGGAATCCGTTATACGCTGTCTCCGGCTAGAGGGTGACCGGGGTCTAAGCTGACCCTAAACTGGGGTCCTAACTAATCCCTCTACCTGGAGGTACTGTTAAAGGTACAGAGGTCCAGGCCACCAGCGTAAACCCTGTCTCCTATCAATCCCTGCCAACTGTATTCTAGTCCTAAGAAGGACCCTGAATACCACCAAAGGGAATGAACAGGTAACAGTTAATGAACAGAAAGACATACAAGAAAGAGAAGGAATAAAGTAAATAAAGTCTTACATACAACACTCACACACAGTAGGAACACCTAAGGTCTCAGAGATAAACTATAAGCTGTAAGAGTAAAAACAACGAATGAACTCTTAGCTTAAATATTCTCAGAACCGATCCAGACTGCTGAACTACATGAATGCTTTCACCGGCGTCTAACACCCAGACTGGCAGAAATATAAAGGAAACTAATTAGAACATAATCAAAAGCAGCCGGGCGAGGCTGCACCTAGCCTTAGCAAAGAGCTAGGAAAAATTAACTCTCACATTACCAAAAAACAAAGAAACAGAAGCTCAGCTGTGAGAAGTCAGAATGTGCAATCGCGACGATCTTTGTGGCGATGCACCCATGACAGTACCCCCCCTTCTACGAGGGGCCTCCGGACCCTCATGACCAGGTCTGTCCGGGTGAGTTGTGTGAAAGGTCCGTCCACGTTATCATTGACCACCACTGAAGGAGGAGGTAGAGGTGACGGTATGACTGGTGCCACATACTTTTTAAGTAATGACTTGTGAAACACATTATGAATTTTAAACGTAGGAGGGAGGTCCAGACGAAATGCCACAGGATTAATTATGGAACTGATCCTGTACGGCCCGATGAATCTGGGACCCAACCTCCAGGAGGGAACTTTAAGTTTAATATTCCTGGTAGACAACCAAACCAGATCATTCACCTTCAGATCTCGACCAGAAACTCTCCCCCTATCAGCCATCCGTTTGTAACGGTTCTCCGTAACCTTCAGTCTTAACTGATCTGGAACTATCAGTCTCCCTGGAAGTCCCACAGGGGCGTCCCCCTGAGCCCCCAATACCTCCCCTCAAGCTCAGAGCATACAGCTGACACCACAACTCCCTCCTGAGGAATAGGAACCGGATCATCCATCCTCCCGGTCCCTGGGAAAGTACGAGATAAGGCATCAGGAAGCAACTTTATTGAGCAGTCATATGCGCGATGAGGAGGTAACTCTTTACACCCCTTCTCTGAGAACATCTCCCCAAAGTCCTCCAGAAAAGGAGGCAAAGTCCTAGGCACAACCGCACCGATGACCGTGCTCATGCAGTTATTCTTGCAAAATTCACCCCACTGGCTTATCTTTCTGGATTGCCAATCAATCACTGGGTTATGTTTAGCCAACCAAGGAAGTCCCAACACAATAGGAGTAGGTAGACCCTCCAACACATAACAAGACAATTGCTCTTTATGCATTGCCCCTACTCGAAGATCTATGTTATGAACAGCTTGAACCAAGCTACCTTGACCAAGAGGTCTAGAATCAATAGAGAGTATAGGGACCGGTTTGGCCAATACACTCAGTTGCATACCATGCACCTGGGCAAACCGAGCGTCCACAAGATTAGCCCCGGACCCACTATCAAGAAAAACAGAAATCCTCTCAGTTCTAGTACCAATCACCACCTCCGCAGGCACGATAAACTGAGAGGGATTTGGGGACGAAATACAGACTCCCAGGTTAACTCCTTGGGTCAAAGAGGTCCGGGATGGACAACCCCCAACAAAATGTCCCTCTCTCCCGCAAAAGAAACACCTTCTAGCCTTGCGGCGCACCGCCGATTCCCTCCTACAAAATGATGTCCCTCCCAACTGCATGGGTTCCTCAGAACAGACCAGGGGAACCTCAGTATAAGGGACTTTAGTAGTAGGTGGAGTCATCATGGGGGGCGGAGTTACCTCGCGTCTTCCCCGAAGTCGTCTATCAATGCGAATAGCAAGGGCCATAGCAGCCTCCAGTGATGGAGGAGAATCATACTGAGCCAACACATCTTTTAATTTGTCAGACAACCCTTGACAAAACTGGCTCCTAAGAGCTGGGTCATTCCACTGAGTATCTGTTGCCCATCTACGGAACTCAGAAGAATATTCCTCCGCTGGACGATTTCCCTGCCGTATTTTACGTAACTTTGTTTCAGCAAGGGAAACTCGATCCGGATCATCATATACCAGACCCAGGGCAGTAAAAAATCGATCCACTGACTGGAGATCTGGGGAGCCTGGAGGAATAGAGAACGCCCAAGATTGAGGGTCCCCTTGTAAGAGCGAGATAACAATTCCCACCCTCTGCTCTTCACTCCCAGATGACCGAGGCCGCAGCCGAAAGTACAATTTACATGCCTCCCGGAAAGTAAAAAATTTGTCCCGCCCACCAGTGAACCTGTCCGGGAGAGCAACCTTAGGTTCAGATCTGGTTTGCTCTGGGAGGGACAAAACCTTGGACTTAATGTCTGCAAATTCCATGGACAACCCCTGCAACTGTCGGGCCAGCTGGGCTACTGGATCCATGACAGCTGGGGAGAATCTTTTTGGGCCGGTGAAAATGTCACGCTGTATAGCAGATATATATATGAGATGTCAGTAATCTATATCAAAAGGGCAACATACTATATAACATGCGCATAGATATATTATAACATGGATTTACCTGACAGAATGTCCAGTGGGTCAAAACGGAATCCGTTATACGCTGTCTCCGGCTAGAGGGTGACCGGGGTCTAAGCTGACCCTAAACTGGGGTCCTAACTAATCCCTCTACCTGGAGGTACTGTTAAAGGTACAGAGGTCCAGGCCACCAGCGTAAACCCTGTCTCCTATCAATCCCTGCCAACTGTATTCTAGTCCTAAGAAGGACCCTGAATACCACCAAAGGGAATGAACAGGTAACAGTTAATGAACAGAAAGACATACAAGAAAGAGAAGGAATAAAGTAAATAAAGTCTTACATACAACACTCACACACAGTAGGAACACCTAAGGTCTCAGAGATAAACTATAAGCTGTAAGAGTAAAAACAACTAATGAACTCTTAGCTTAAATATTCTCAGAACCGATCCAGACTGCTGAACTACATGAATGCTTTCACCGGCGTCTAACACCCAGACTGGCAGAAATATAAAGGAAACTAATTAGAACATAATCAAAAGCAGCCGGGCGAGGCTGCACCTAGCCTTAGCAAAGAGCTAGGAAAAATTAACTCTCACATTACCAAAAAACAAAGAAACAGAAGCTCAGCTGTGAGAAGTCAGAATGTGCAATCGCGACGATCTTTGTGGCGATGCACCCATGACAATAACACAGGATCCACCATTCACAATAGGTGATATCACAGCTCACCTCCTCCTCCTGTACAATGACTGATAACACCTCTATATACAGTAGATAACACAGGATCCACCATTTACAATAGATTATGTCACAGCTCACCTCCTCCTCCTCCTGTACAATGACTGATAACACCTCTATATACAGTAGATAACACAGGATTCACCATTCACAATAGGTGATGTCACAGCTCACCTCCTCCTCCTGTACAATGACTGATAACACCTCTATATACAGTAGATAACACAGGATTCACCATTCACAATAGGTGATGTCACAGCTCACCTCCTCCTGTACAATGACTGATAACACCTCTATATACAGCAGATAACACAGGATCCACCATTCACAATAGGTGATGTCACAGCTCACCTCCTCCTCCTGTACAATGACTGATAACACCTCTATATACAGTAGATAACACAGGATCCACCATTCATAATAGGTGATGTCACAGCTCACCTCCTCCTCCTGTACAATGACTGATAATACCTCTATACACAGTAGATAACACAGGATCCACCATTCACAATAGGTGATATCACAGCTCACCTCCTCCTCCTGTACAATGACTGATAACACCTCTATATACAGTAGATAACACAGGATCCACCATTCACAATAGGTGATGTCACAGCTCACCTCCTCCTCCTGTACAATGACTGATAACACCTCTATATACAGTAGATAACACAGGATCCACCATTCACAATAGGTGATGTCACAGCTCACCTCCTTCTCCTGTACAATGACTGATAACATCTCTATATACAGGAGATAACACAGGATCCACCATTCACAATAGGTGATGTTACAGCTCACCTCCTCCTCCTGTACAATGAGTGATAACACCTCTATATACAGTAGATAACACAGGATCCACCATTCACAATAGGTGATATCACAGCTCACCTCCTCCTCCAGTACAATGACTGATAACATCTCTATATACAGGAGATAACACAGGATCCACCATTCACAATAGGTGATGTCACAGCTCACCTCCTTCTCCTGTACAATGACTGATAACACCTCTATATACAGTAGATAACACAGGATCCACCATTCACAATAGGTGATATCACAGCTCACCTCCTCCTCCAGTACAATGACTGATAACATCTCTATATACAGGAGATAACACAGGATTCACCATTCACAATAGGTGATGTCACAGCTCACCTCCTCCTCCTGTACAATGACTGATAACACCTCTACAGTTAGGTCCATAAATATTTGGACAGAGACAACATTTATCTAATTTTGGTTCTAGACATTACCACAATGAATTTTAAACAAAACAAATCAGATGCAGTTGAAGTTCAGACTTTCAGCTTTCATTTGAGGGTATCCACATTAAAATTGGATGAAGAGTTTAGGAGTTTCAGCTCCTTAACATGTGCCACCCTGTTTTTAAAGGGACCAAAAGTAATTGGACAGATTAAATAATTGTAAATAAAATGATAATTTCTAGTACTTGGTTGAAAACCCTTTGTTAGCAATGACTGCCTGAAGTCTTGAACTCATGGACATCACCAGACACTGTGTTTCCTTCTTTTTGATGCTCTGCCAGGCCTTCACCGCGGTGGTTTTCAGTTGTTGTTTGTTTGTGGGCCTTTCTGTCTGAAGTTTAGTCTTTAACAAGTGAAATGCATGCTCAATTGGGTTGAGATCAGGTGACTGACTTGGCCATTCAAGAATATTCCACTTATTTGCTTTAATAAACTCCTGGGTTGCTTTGGCTTTATGTTTTGGGTCATTGTCCATCTGTAGTATGAAACGACGACCAATCAGTTTGGCTGCATTTGGCTGGATCTGAGCACACAGTATGGCTCTGAATACCTCAGAATTCATTCGGCTGTTTCTGTCCTGTGTCACATCATCAATAAACACTAGTGACCCAGTGCCACTGGCAGCCATGCATGCCCAAGCCATCACACTGCTTCCGCCATGTTTTACAGATGATGTGGTATGCTTTGGATCATGAGCTGTACCACGCCTTCGCCATACTTTTTTCTTTCCATCATTCTAGTAGAGGTTGATCTTGGTTTCATCTGTCCAAAGAATGTTCTTCCAGAACTGTGCTGGCTTTTTTAGATGTTTTTTAGCAAAGTCCAGCCTAGCCTTTTTATTCTTGATTCTTATGAGTGGCTTGCACCGTGCAGTGAACCCTCTGTATTTAATTTCATGCAGTCTTCTCTTTATGGTAGATTTGGATATTGATACGCCTACCTCCTGGAGAGTGTTGTTCACTTGGTTGGCTGTTGTGAAGGGGTTTCTCTTCACCATGGAGAGTATTCTGCGATCATCCACCACTGTTGTGTTCCGTGGGCTCCCAGGTCTTTTTGCATTGATGAGTTCACCAGTGCTTTCTTTCTTTCTCAGAATGTACCAAACTGTAGATTTTGCCACTCCTAAAGTTGTAGCAATTTCTCGGATGGGTTTTTTCTGTTTTTGCAGCTTAAGGATGGCTTGTTTCACCTGCATGGAGAGCTCCTTTGACCACATGTTTCCTTCACAGCTAAACCTTCCAAATGCAAACACCACACCTCAAATCAACACCAGCCCTTTTATCTGCTTAATTGAGAATGATATAATGAGGGGATTGCCCACACCTGTCCATGAAATAGCCTTGGAGTCAATTGTCCAATTACTTTTGGTCCCTTTAAAAACAGGGTGGCACATGTTAAGGAGCTGAAACTCCTAAACCCTTCATCCAATTTTAATGTGGATACCTCAAATGAAAGCTGAAAGTCTGAACTTCAACTGCATCTGATTTGTTTTGTTTAAAATTCATTGTGGTAATGTCTAGAACCAAAATTAGATAAATGTTGTCTCTGTCCAAATATTTATGGACCTAACTGTATATACAGTAGATAACACAGGATCCACCATTCACAATAGGTGATGTCACAGCTCACCTCCCCCTCCTGTACAATGACTGATAACTCCTCTATATACAGTAGATTACACAGGATCCATCATTCACAATAGGTGATGTCACAGCTCACCTCCTCCTCATGTACAATGACTGATAACACTTCTACATGCAGTAGATAACACAGGATCCACCATTCACATTAGGCGATGTCACAGCTCACCTCCTCCTCCTGTACAATGACTGATAACACCTCTATATACAGTAGATAACACAGGATCCACCATTCACAATAGGAGATGTCACAGCTCACCTCCTCCTCCTGTACAATGACTGATAACACCTCTATATACAGTAGATAACACAGGATCCACCATTCACAATAGGTGATGTCACAGCTCACCTCCTCCTCCTGTATAATGACTGATAACACCTCTATATACAGTAAATAACAGGATCCACCATTCACAATAGGTGATATCACAGCTCACCTCCTCCTCCTGTACAATGACTGATAACACCTTATATACAGTACATAACACAGGATCCACCATTCACAATAGGTGATGTCACAGCTCACCTCCTCCTTCTGTACAATGACTGATAACACCTCTATATACAGTACATAACAGAGGATCCAATATTCACAATAGTTGATGTCACAGCTCACCTCCTCCTCCTGTACAATGACTGATAACACCTCTATATACAGTAGATAACACAGGATCCACCATTCACAATAGGTGATGTCACAGCTCACCTCCTCCTCCTGTACAATGACTGATAACACCTCTATATACAGTAGATAACACAGGATCCACCATTCACAATAGGTGATGTCACAGCTCACCTCCTCCTCCTGTACAATGACTGATAACACCTCTATATACAGTAGATAACACAGGATCACCATTTCACAATAGTTGATGTCACAGCTCACCTCCTCCTCCTGTATAATGACTGATAACACCTCTATATACAGTAGATAACACAGGATCCACCATTCACAATAGGTGATGTCACAGCTCACCTCCTCCTCCTGTACAATGACTGATAAACCTCTATATACAGTAGATAACAGAGGATCCACCATTCACAATAGGTGATGTCACAGCTCACCTCCTCCTCCTGTACAATGACTGATAAACCTCTATATACAGTAGATAACACAGGATCCACATTCACAATAGGTGATGTCACAGCTCACCTCCCCTCCTGTACAATGACTGATAACACCTCTATTTACAGTAGATAACAGAGGATCCACCATTTACAATAGGTGATGTCACAGCTCACCTCCTCTCCTGTACAATGACTGATAACACCTCTATATACAGTAGATAACACAGGATCCACCATTCACAATAGGTGATGTCACAGCTCACCTCCTCCTCCTGTACAATGACTGATAACACCTCTATATACAGTAGATAACACAGGATCCACCATTCACAATAGGTGATGCACAGCTCACCTCCTCCTCCTGTACAATGACTGATAACACCTCTATATACAGTAGATAACACAGGATCCACCATTCACAATAGGTGATGTCACAGCTCACCTCCTCCTCCTGTACAATGACTGATAACACCTCTATATACAGTAGATAACACAGGATCCACCATTCACAATAGGTGATATCACAGCTCACCTCCTCTCCTGTACAATGACTGATAACACCTCTATATACAGTAGATAACAGAGGATCCACCATTCACAATAGGTGATGTCACAGCTCACCTCCTCCTCCTGTACAATGACTGATAACACCTCTTATATACAGTAGATAACACAGGATCCACATTCACAATAGTGATGTCACAGCTCACCTCCTCTCCTGTACAATGCTGATAAACCCTTATATACGTAGATAACACGGATCCCCATTCACATAGTTGATATCACAGCTCACTCCTCCTCCTGTACAATGATGATAACACCTCTGTATACAGTAGATAAACAGGATCACCTTCACAATAGGTGATGTCACAGCTCACCTCTCTGTACAAGATGATAACACCTATATACAGTAGATACACAGGATCCCATTCACAATAGGAGATGTCACAGCTCACCTCCCCTCTGTACAATGACTGATAACACCTCTATATACAGTAGATAACACAGGATCCACCATTCACAATAGGGATGTCACAGCTCACCTCCCCTCTGTACAATGATGATAACACTCTATATACAGTAGATAAACAGGATCCACCATTCACAATAGGGATGTCACAGCTCACTCCTCTGTACATGACTGATAACACCTCTATATACAGTAGATAAACAGGATCCACATTCACAATAGGTATGTACGCTCACTCCTCTCTGTACAATGATGATAACACCTCTATATACAGTAGATAACACAGGATCCACCATTCACAATAGGAGATGTCACAGCTCACCCCCCTCCTGTACAATGATGATAACACCTCTTATACAGTAGATAACACAGGATCCACCATTCACAATAGGGATGTCACAGCTCACCTCCTCCTCCTGTACAATGACTGATAACACTCTATATACAGTAGATAACACAGATCCACATTCACAATAGGATGTCACAGCTCACCTCCTCCTCCTGTACAATGACTGATAACACCTCTATATACAGTAGATAAACAGGATCCAATATTCACAATAGTGATGTCACAGTCACCTCTCCTCCGTACAATGACTGATAACACCTCTATATACAGTAGATAACACAGGAACACATTCACAATAGGTGATATCACAGCTCACCTCCTCCCTGTACAATGACTGATAACACCTCTATATACAGTAGATAACACAGGATCCACCATTCACAATAGGTGATGTCACAGTCCTCCTCCTCCGTTACAATGACTGATAACACCTCTATATACAGTGATAACACAGGATCCACCATTACAATAGAGAATGTCACAGCTCACCTCCTCCTCCTGTACAATGACTGATAATCACCTCTATATACAGTAGATAACACAGATCCACCATTACAATAGATATGTCACAGCTCACTCCTCCTCTCCTGTACAATGACTGATAACACCTCTATATACAGTAGATAACACAGGATCCACCATTCACAATAGTGATGTCACAGCTCACCTCCTCCTCCTGTACAATGACTGATAATACCTCTATATACAGTAGATACACAGGATCCACCATTCACAATAGGTGATGTCACAGCTCACCTCCTCCTCCTGTACAATGTGATAAACCTCTATATACAGTAGATAACACAGGATCCACTCACATAGGTGATTCTCCAGCTCACCTCCCTCTGTACAATGACTGATAACACCTCTATATACAGTAGATAACACAGGATCACATTCCATAATGGTGATGTCACAGCTCACCTCCTCCTGTACAATGACTGACTACACCTCTTATATACAGTAGATAACACAGGATCCACCATTCAATAGGTGATGTCACAGCTCCCCTCCTCTCCTGTACAATGACTGATAACACCTCTATACAGTAGATAGACAGGATCCACCATTACAATAGAATTATTCACAGTCACCTCCTCCTCCGTACAATGATGATAACCCTCATATACAGTATAACACAGATCCGCATCACAATAGGGCATTCACAGCTCACTCCTCCTCCGTACAATGACTGATAACCTCTATAAGTAGATAACACAGGATCCACCATTCACAATAGGTGATATCACAGCTCACCTCCTCCTCCTGTACAATGACTGATAATACCTCTATATACAGTAGATAACACAGGATCCACCATTCACAATAGGTGATGTCACAGCTCACCTCCTCCTCCTGTACAATGACTGATAACACCTCTATATACAGTAGATAATAGAGGATCCACCATTTGCAATAGGTGATGTCACAGCTCACCTCCTCCTCCTGTACAATGACTGATAACACCTCTATATACAGTAGATAACACAGGATTCACCATTCACAATAGGTGATATCACAGCTCACCTCCTCCTCCTGTACAATGACTGATAATACCTCTATATACAGTAGATAACACAGGATCCACCATTCACAATAGGTGATATCACAGCTCACCTCCTCCTCCTGTACAATGACTGATAACACCTCTATATACAGTAGATAACACAGGATCCACCATTCACAATAGGTGATATCACAGCTCACCTCCTCCTCCTGTACAATGACTGATAACACCTCTATATACAGTAGATAACACAGGACCCACCATTCACAATAGGTGATATCACAGCTCACCTCCTCCTCCAGTACAATGACTGATAACACCTCTATATACAGTAGATAATAGAGGATCCACCATTTACAATAGGTGATGTCACAGCTCACCTCCTCCTCCTGTACAATGGTTGATAACACCTCTATATACAGTAGATAATAGAGGATCCACCATTTACAATAGGTGATGTCACAGCTCACCTCCTCCACTCAAAGCACGAAATCATTTGCCCAGATTAGAGCATGCTTAGAAAATACATGTCATTAGGGTCAGATCCAGTCTATTGCTGCTTATGTCCACATGGCTTCTTAACAGATCAGGAAATACAAGCCCAATATCAGAGCCCGTGGCCAGTAGTGAATATTGTAAGTCTTCTTGTTTATTCTTGTTAATTTAGTGATATGGTAAATAAAAGAAACATTGTCAAAATAAAAACTTAATTTGACACATTAGGTCCTTTAATTAAGAAATCCCCTCGGTTGTACTGCAGACGGCGTCATCTTACGCGGAGGTGGCACGCGCCCACCGTGCATCACATAGTAAGGGTGAAGCTGAATAAATTGTAGGCCGATAGACGGGGAGCTCCATCCCGCAGGTTTAATGAGGCAGATGACAGCTCGGAGCAGGCAAGTCTGCTTATTAGGGTAGAAAGTGATGGGATGACTGAGAGACATGACACCGAGGCTGCAGCTCAGGGCTCGGGTGACATGGCATCCCCAGAAGAAGCGAGGAAACACGTGGGTGCTGCACACAGTCATCATTGTCTGCGGTGCAAGGTAGCAAACAATGATGTGGCATCGGTCTGACAATTGTGAGCCTTCCCCCTGGATGAGATGTGACAGCGCTCACTTTGGAGACACGGGCGCAGGATGCTGCCTGGCATCTCGTGTTTAGTCAGGAGTACGGGAGAAGGGGCATTATACTCATTACAATGTAGCTCAGCACAACGGGGGTTTTTTTAGGATCGAGTTTATTACAAACCCTCCTGGGCAGGATGAGAGGAGAAATGCTGACTTGTGAAGTAGATGCAAGCGGGATTTAGGGACTTTGGAGCCAATATAAAGAAGTTAACGGTTTCGCTGCTGTGGAGTGATAAGAACAGATCACTGCCTGCAGGTATACTGGTATCAGAAAGATAAGTGATGCTTAGAGGATAGGTGGGGATCCTACCACTAGGACCCCACTAATCCCAAGGACAAGGCTGCAAAATGGAGCGCTGCGCTCGGCTACTTACGGAAGTCCCTTAGTGTGCATGTGGGGTCGCCGCTTCCATCCCACTCGTCATCACCTGTCTTCTGGATGCTGCCAAAATCATCGGATTTGGCTGTAAATCCTGTGTATAGGGGTACGCCATCTCTGTGACTGCTTATCACTAGGATTTGACAATAATCTTATGAATGGTGGTGGTCTGTCCTCTGCGACCCACGCTGATATTACATCGGCCAGCGCTTGGTTAAAATAATAATAAAAAAGCATTATTCACTCTCCCCAGTGCTGCCTCTCTGCCCTGCTCCAGTGTCTACATTGCCTACATAGGCTGAGTAAGGTGCACAGAGCGGCAGTCATGGTGAGGGGCTGCTTTGTTCCCACACCTTGCCACCCTACAAATAAACAGTGTCCCGATTCCCATGTGGTGAGGTACACTCAGGCATCCTCTGTCTCCACGACTCTGGATCCAGGGACACCCGCATACAAATCAAGGGACACTCTCTTCTTAACAAACAGTTCAACTTTATTTAGCATCGAGTTCAGTTACAGCACGGGACGTTTCCATGTTCTCTGTTCCTCCCGACCTATCCCTTCACTTAATGGCTCCCTTGGCCCCTGGAGCACTCTATCCAGCTTCACAGTTTCCATGAGTCCCATCCAGTCTCCCTCATGTGTTTCCCCATCCGGTTTCCATTTGTTGGAAAGGAATAAGGCATGCTTCCCAGTGTCTAGTTCAGGCCGTAGGCCCCGAACCTTACAGGAATGTCCGCTGAAGACAGTTGCCGACGTTCTCATACTGCTAAGCAGTCTGTACTTCTCGTATCCTCCAGCCCTTTGGCCTTGAACTCCTGCTAACACTTTCTCCATCTCATCTCTAATCTCCAACTGTCATCTGTCTGACTAAAACCAGGTAGAGCTCCCCTTTTTCTAAGACCTTTCCCCCTCCCTTGGCTGGGCTGGTCCCAACCATTTAACTTTATACTAACCTGTAAACCCACTTCCTACATCAGTCATCTGTGGCCACTTGACGGAACCATGAGAACCACCTCTTACTTTCCCGCATCCGCGGCTCCTCTTTAGATTAACGTGATTGTTGCATCATGACACACATGTGACATCGCAACCAGGAATGGATGGTCTAAAAAAAAGCCACAAATGCCAAATAGTAAGAGGTGGTTCCAGAGGAGCGCCGTCAAGCAGTCTCAGATTACTGTGGGTCCTGGAAATTGATTTGTAACAACTCTGCTGTCAACTGTTCCAAATTTTCAGATGCAATCCAAGCTAATTCGGGAGATTGAAAGAGGACAGTGTTTAGGTGAACCCTGTCCAGAAGTTGGGGTTCAATGACTCTCTGGTGGGGTATGGACTTCACCATATTGCCCCAAGAGAAATGTTGGCAAGTATGGAAGCCCCATCCTGACGCCTCCTAAGCCCCCAGAGATGTCACCACTAGCTCTTGCCTATTACAAGTGGTCTTTTCATCTTGAAGAAAGCCCAATAAGATAAGAAATGAAGGCTAGTGTCCAATATTCCATTTAAAGTCCAAAATATTAGGGTGCCATATTGGGGGGGACGTACCGGAGGATGTATAGGTTCTGTGCCATTTTTTTCTGGAATGCCATTTGTGTGCCCTGCTTGTTCCCAAAGGTCAAGGCAAAAGAGGTTGGAGACTAAGGATGCCCTTGACTTGAAGGTCAGGGTTGATTATCGTGCATTTGACAAATGAAGGGGCTTCTACCAGATTTTAACCCTTGCCATTCCAGAAAGTCTTGCAAAACAACACCAGCCAGGAGAGATTCCCCATGTCTACCACGTTCCCTCCACTTACTGAGCTGTTAGTTAAAGGGCTTCCCTTCCTCTCACTTTACCATCCCTGGGGACCCCACACAGAGTAGAAAGCCGCAGGTCCTTAGTTTCCATGGCAACCACATGACAGCGCGCTGGTGATGATGCTCAAATATCAGCGTAACCACTTCTGAGTGCAGCTTCAATAATACATGTAGGTTCCCTGCCCCCTCCGCGCACCACACCCTATTGTACGGTGTAAACCCCCTCGACACGTACAGCTGTAATATTCGATGCTTAATATGCAGACGCCGCGCTCAAGTCTATTTCTGCCGCTCTTTAGTTGCATCTGCAATTTATTTGCAAAGGTTTATTGTCAATACTGGAAACAAAAGGAAGAGGATGTCCGGGTAAGAAATGGCGGCCATGATAGGTTGTCCATGAGTGGGATGCAAGTGGTATACATACAGATAATATACATCAATGTAGTATAGCAGCGTATGCTATTTACCACCATTGGGATAAAACATTTACAATAATAGAGATAAGAGGCATCGGAGTCGTTAGTAGAATTCATTAGAATATTGACAGCTTAGTTGTCTATTGATGGTCCATATTCTCAAAAATGCTTCAAGGGGTTAACCATTACTGAACATGCCTTGTAAATAGGTCCAGGGAAGTGAAAAAGATATAAAAATAATTTATATTCACCTCCAAGATGTCCGCCACTCCTCTTACACTCAGACAAAACATCAACTCTGCAGCCAATCACCGGTCACTGATTGCCTGCAGCACTCATGTGGCATCTCTCAGATGCCTTCTGCTACCTCGGAACAGGTGACAGAGGGACAGTGGAACATCCAGTTCATCTATCACCTGATCCTGCAGCCAATCAGTAGCTTAGAGGTCAGGTGACTGGTCAAAATGTCTTTACTTCCAGTTCTGTGGTTATATTAACATCACTGCGTCTGTAATCCCTGTACTGTGACATCACTGTGTGTATTATCCCTGTACTATGACATCACTGTGTGTATTATCCCTGTACTGTGACATCACTGTGTGTAATCCCTGTACTGTGACATCACTGTGTGTATTATCCCTGTACTGTGACATCACTGTGTGTATTATCCCTGTACTATGACATCACTGTGTGTATTATCCCTGTACTGTGACATCACTGTGTGTAATCCCTGTACTGTGACATCACTGTGTGTATTATCCCTGTACTGTGACATCACTGTGTGTATTATCCCTGTACTGTGACATCATTGTGTGTATTATCCCTGTACTATGACATCACTGTGTGTATTATCCCTGTACTGTGACATCACTGTGTGTAATCCCTGTACTGTGACATCACTGTGTGTATTATCCCTGTACTATGACATCACTGTGTGTATTATCCCTGTACTATGACATCACTGTGTGTATTATCCCTGTACTGTGACATCACTGTGTTTATTATCCCTGTACTGAGACATCAATGTGTGTATTATCCCTGTACTATGACATCACTGTGTGTATTATCCCTGTACTGTGACATCACTGTGTGTAATCCCTGTACTGTGACATCACTGTGTGTATTATCCCTGTACTGTGACATCACTGTGTGTATTATCCCTGTACTATGACATCACTGTGTGTATTATCCCTGTACTGTGACATCACTGTGTGTAATCCCTGTACTGTGACATCACTGTGTGTATTATCCCTGTACTATGACATCACTGTGTGCATTATCCCTGTACTATGACATCACTGTGTGTATTATCCCTGTACTGTGACATCACTGTGTTTATTATCCCTGTACTGAGACATCAATGTGTGTATTATCCCTGTACTGTGACATCACTGTGTGTAATCCCTGTACTGTGACATCACTGTGTGTATTATCCCTGTACTATGACATCACTGTGTGTATTATCCCTGTACTATGACATCACTGTGTGTATTATCCCTGTACTGTGACATCACTGTGTGTATTATCCCTGTACTGTGACATCACTGTGTGTATTATCCCTGTACTATGACATCACTGTGTGTATTATCCCTGTACTGTGACATCACTGTGTGTAATCTCTGTACTGTGACATCACTGTGTTTATTATCCCTGTGCTGTGACATCACTGTGTTTATTATCTCTGTACTGTGACATCACTGTGTGTATTATCTCTGTACTGTGACATCACTGTGTTTATTATCCCTGTACTGTGACATCACTGTTTTTATTATCCCTGTACTGTGACATCACTGTGTGTATTATCCCTGTACTATGACATCACTGTGTGTATTATCCCTGTGCTGTGACATCACTGTGTATATTATCTCTGTACTGTGACATCACTGTGTATATTATCCCTGTACTGTGACATCACTGTGTATATTATCTCTGTACTGTGACATCACTGTGTTTATTATCTCTGTACTGTGACATCACTGTGTGTATTATCCCTGTGCTGTGACATCACTGTGTATATTATCTCTGTACTGTGACATCACTGTGTGTATTATCCCTGTGCTGTGACATCACTGTGTATATTATCTCTGTACTGTGACATCACTGTGTGTATTATCCCTGTACTGTGACATCACTGTGTATATTATCTCTGTACTGTGACATCACTGTGTTTATTATCTCTGTACTGTGACATCACTGTGTGTATTATCCCTGTGCTGTGACATCACTGTGTATATTATCTCTGTACTGTGACATCACTGTGTGTATTATCCCTGTGCTGTGACATCACTGTGTATATTATCTCTGTACTGTGACATCACTGTGTGTATTATCCCTGTACTGTGACATCACTGTGTATATTATCTCTGTACTGTGACATCACTGTGTTTATTATCTCTGTACTGTGACATCACTGTGTTTATTATCCCTGTACTGTGACATCACTGTTTTTATTATCCCTGTACTGTGACATCACTGTGTATTATCCCTGTACTGTGACATCACTGTGTTTATTATCCCTGTACTGTGACATCACTGTGTTTATTATCTCTGTACTGTGACATCACTGTGTTTATTATCCCTGTACTGTGACATCACTGTTTTTATTATCCCTGTACTGTGACATCACTGTGTGTATTATCCCTGTGCTGTGACATCACTGTGTTTATTATCTCTGTACTGTGACATCACAATGCGCATTGTCCTTGTCCATTAGGGAGTCTAAAATAATAGTATTGTATTTTATGTTCTGAGCTGCTCAAGATAATCGTGGGGTAGAGGAGCCCCCATCCCATATTTCGCTTTTGAAAAGGATGATCCCTCGGTGACCGAATAAGAGTTATAGGAGGTGCAGAGATATCAGTCACATCCAGGACTTGGTGACTGAAGGGGCCAAAAAGCGTCTCTGCCATATAGAAAGACACAACTACTCTAATTGGCTCATGGTAGCCGATGCAGAGGGGTGCGAGCTTCCATCAGTGTTGTGACCCTCTAGACACGGGTCTGGGCAGCCCCTCACCGTACTGAGAACCCTTGTCGCCATTATTCCGTCCTTGCATTGTAGAGGTCCTTGACAGCACGTTGAGGAGCTTCCATCGCCCATTCGCTCTATTATTACATCTGCGTTTTGTCCCCTATTAGCAATTACGTCCAGGGTCAGGGTGAGTTAATGATTCGGGGCCGACGCTGGACCCTTACACAAAGCGCCGTTGCTCCAGCAATTAGTGTATGGATGGCCATGAATAATGGCTGTGATCGCCGTGTCCCTGGAAGAGTGTTTTAGCGTGATGAATGTCGTCTTGCTGGAGCTGATCATACAGGCACCCGGCCACATTTGGGCCTCATCATATTTTATCAGCTATCACCTTTGGATCGCCTGCTCCATAACCCTGGCGGATTGCCATACAGCTGCACGGTGAGATGTACGGCTCTACTACTGGGATTAAATGATCAGAACTGATGGCTGCCAGACCCTGAGATTTATGTGACGTGTGTCTGGGGTGAGGAAGGAATGCAAGTAATGGCAGAGGGTCAAAGTCATAGCGGCAGGGACTGAACCGGGACGATGGCGGCTCTGTGCACTGTGCATCTCAGCCCTGGGTACCCTATGTTCCTCTACAGCGCAATAATGTGCTTTATTGCTTTTTTTTTTTTTTTAATGGCCGTCAATGGACAACAAATTCCACAGTAAGGCCGGGGTCACACTTGTGAGTGCATTGCGAGAAACTCGCGGGAGTCTCTCACCTCAATACCCGGCACTGCCGCCAGCACTCAGAGCGTTCAGCTGCATAGAAATACACGCAGCCGCACACTGCGGTCCCGAGTGCCAGCGGCAGTGCCGGGTATTGAGGTGAGAGACTCGCGCGAGTTTCTCGCAAGTGTGACCCCGGCCTAAGCCTTCTCCTTTATGGCATCCTTCCATTTGAGGTACATTGGGAAATCCTTATCCAAGAGCCGCTCCACCCTCTGGGAATCGGCAAGTTTAAGTCTTGCCACAGTCCCACCAGGAAAACCTCCATCCTGCCCAGGAACACCTCCATCCTGCCCAGGATCACCTCCAGGAGCACCTCCATCCTGCCCAGAAACACCTCCATCCTGCCCAGGATCACCTCCATCCTGCCCAGGAACACCTCCATCCTGCCCAGGAACACCTCCATCCTGCCCAGGAACACCTCCATCCTGCCCAGGAACACCTCCATCCTGCCCAGAAACACCTCCATCCTGCCCAGGATCACCTCCATCCTGCCCAGGAACACCTCCATCCTGCCCAGGAACACCTCCATCCTGCCCAGAAACACCTCCATCCTGCCCAGGATCACCTCCATCCTGCCCAGGAACACCTCCATCCTGCCCAGGAACACCTCCATCCTGCCCAGGAACACCTCCATCCTGCCCAGGAACACCTCCATCCTGCCCAGGATCACCCCCTTTCAGCCCACACTGGACCAAATTTGATGCCACTGAATCTGAGAAATCAAGACAATCTTAGCACATTTGGGACTATTGCAGTTAGCAAGTAATTTTGTGTTTTTCCAAAGTAGCAGTTATCGATAGATAGAGACATAGAGAGATAGATAATAGATAGATAGACAGATAAATAGATAAAGATGGCTTGAAAAAGGTTCGCTTTCAGACCTGAAACGTTGCACTTATGGGCTAAATAAACAGCTCTTGTTCACTCTGAAAAACCAGTGTGCTGTTCCTGTTTTTTGGATTCTAGATAGATACATAGATAGATAGATAATAGAAGGATAGATAGATGGATAGATAGATACATAGATAATAGATAGATAGATAGATAGATAGATAGATAGATAGATAATAGATGATAGATAGATAGATAGTAGATAGATAGATAGATAGATAGATAGATTTGGATAGATAGATAGATATATAGATGATAGATAGATGATAGCTAGATAGATAATAGATAGATAATAGATGATAGATAAATAATAGATAGATAGATAGATAATGATAGATAATAGATAGATATTGGAAAGATAGATAGATAATAGATAGATAGATAATAATAATAGATAAGATGATAGATAATAGATAGATAGATTTGGGATAGATAGATAGATAGATTTGGGATAGATAGATAGATAGATAGATAGATAGATAGATAGATAGATAGATAGATAGATAGATAGATAGATAGATTTGGGATAGATAGATAGATATATAGATGATAGATAGATGATAGCTAGATAGATAATAGATAGATAATAGATGATAGATAAATAATAGATAGATAGATAGATAGATAGATGATAGATAATAGATAGATATTGGAAAGATAGATAGATAATAGATAGATAGATAAATAATATATAGATAGATGATAGATAATAGATAGATAGATTTGGGATAGATAGATAGATAGATTTGGGATAGATAGATAGATAGATAGATAGATAGATAGATAGATAGATAGATAGATTGGGATATATAGATGATAGATAGATGATAGCTAGATAGATAATAGATAGATAATAGATGATAGATAAATAATAGATAGATAGATAGATAGATAATAGATAGATATTGGAAAGATAGATAGATAGATAGATAATAGATAGATAGATAGATAGATAGATAGATTTGGGATAGATAGATAGATAGATAGATATATAGATGATAGATAGATGATAGCTAGATAGATAATAGATAGATAATAGATGATAGATAAATAATAGATAGATAGATAGATAGATAGATGATAGATAATAGATAGATATTGGAAAGAATAGATAGATAGATAGATAGATAGATAGATAGATAGATAGATAGATAATAGATAGATAAATAATAGATAGATAGATGATAGATAATAGATAGATAGATTTGGGATATATAGATGATAGATAGATGATAGCTAGATAGATAATAGATAGATAATAGATGATAGATAAATAATAGATAGATAGATAGATAGATAATAGATAGATATTGGAAAGATAGATAGATAGATAGATAATAGATAGATAGATAGATAGATAGATAGATTTGGGATAGATAGATAGATAGATAGATAGATATATAGATGATAGATAGATGATAGCTAGATAGATAATAGATAGATAATAGATGATAGATAAATAATAGATAGATAGATAGATAGATAGATGATAGATAATAGATAGATATTGGAAAGATAGATAGATAGATAGATAGATAGATAGATAGATAGATAGATAGATAGATAATAGATAGATAAATAATAGATAGATAGATGATAGATAATAGATAGATAGATTTGGGATAGATAGATAGATAGATGATAGCTAGATAGATAGATAGATAGATAGATAGATAGATAGATAGATAGATAGATAGATTTGGGATATATAGATGATAGATAGATGATAGCTAGCTAGCTAGAAGATAGATAGATAGATAGATAGATAGATAGATAGATAGATAGATAATAGATAGATAAATAATAGATAGATAGATGATAGATAATAGATAGATAGATTTGGGATAGATAGATAGATAGATAGATAGATGATAGCTAGATAGCTAGATAGATAGATAGATAGATAGATAGATAGATAGATAGATAGATAGATAGATAGATAGATAGATTTGGGATATATAGATGATAGATAGATGATAGCTAGATAGATAGATAGATAGATAGATAGATAGATAGATAGATAGATAGATAGATAGATAGATAGATAGATAGATTTGGGATATATAGATGATAGATGATAGCTAGATAGATAGATAGATAGATAGATAGTGATAGATAGATAGATAGATAGATAGATAGATAGATAGATAGATTTGGGATAGATAGATATATAGATGATAGATAGATGATAGCTAGATAGATAATAGATAGATAATAGATGATAGATAAATAATAGATAGGTAGATGATAGATAATAGATAGATATTGGAAAGATAGATAGATAGATAGATAGATAGATAGATAATAGATAGATAGATAAATAATAGATAGATAGATGATAGATAATAGATAGATATTGGAAAGATAGATAGATAGATAGATAGATTTGTGATAGATAGATAGATAATAGATAGATAGATAGATAGATAGATAGATAGATAGATAGATAATAATAGATAGATAGATAGATAGATAGATAGATTTGGGATAGATAGATAGATAGATGATAGCTAGATAGATAATAGATAATAGATGATAGATAAATAATAGATAGATGATAGATAATAGATAGATATTGGAAAGATAGATACATAGATAATAGATAGATAGATACATAGATAATAGATAGATAGATAGATAGATAGATAGATAGATATTGTACCTGTATATTTGCCCTGTCTTGGTTACACACTTGTAGTGCACCAGTCCTTGCTTGTTGGATATATATATATGTTAATAATAGCATTTCATAGGAAAATATCTGCTCTTTTACAGAGATCAATCATGATGAAAACCCCAAAGGGAGAACATTAGATAATAAAAGGCTCTTAACGATTTCCTTTCTATATCAGGTAAAGTATTTATTTATTTATTTATACACCGCACGTTTCTTTCCCTTCCGGAAGCTGTATCCACCCTTAGACGCTTCCTGGCCCTGCCGGACACGTACAGTGAATTTTGGTAAGATTTTACATTCACTTGACATGGCTGCCCCATCCATCAGCGCTGTCGGCCGCCGCATCGGTTTATACTGCGGTGTGATTAACGGCACATTAGGGATTATGACTTACTCACACATCTGCTTTCCTGGAAGGAGCGCGGAGATTCTAATAAATATGAGAATGAATTTACATGGGAACTACTCAGCCAAAGAAGCTTTTATGGCCCTTATGTATGAAATTTACAAGTGGCTCTCAAAAATGTAAAGCGTTGAGCCCCACTGGCCTGTGCTGTCCACATCCTGTGAGCCCCACTGGCTATCCTCTTTACATCCTGTGAGCCCCACTGGCTATCCTCTTTACATCCTGTGAGCCCTACTGGCCTGTGCTGTCCACATCCTGTGAGCCCCACTGGCTATCCTCTTTACATCCTGTGAGCCCCACTGGCTATCCTCTTTACATCCTGTGAGCCCCACTGGCTATCCTCTTTACATCCTGTGAGCCCCACTGGCTATCCTGTCCACATCCTGTGAGCCCCACTGGCTATCCTGTCCACATCCTGTGAGCCCCACTGGCTATCCTGTCCACATCCTGGGAGCCCCACTGGTTACCCTGTCCACATCCTGGGAGCCCCACCGGCTATCCTGTCCACATGGGTCGTCTCCTAGTAGAGTCGAGGTTGAGCTGCTGTAGATCTGAATGCCAGACTAGGCCCAATGTGCCACTAGATTGTTGTCTTTAATAATACTGTGTATAGATTGGCACCATAGGTGCTATGAAGAGGTAAGCAGCTAATATTCTCACAGACAACTTGGAAGTACTGTACTTATTTGTTTTTCAATGTACCATAATAGAAGCAAACTTCACCTTAATCTGTAATGTTCTGGTGGTCCGTATATAAGCATTCAAATTGGAGGTCAATAGTGAGTGCCTAGACGTTAAAAAATGTGCCAAAACCTATAGATATTGCATTCAGGCTTGATGCTAAAATATACAGTACAGACCAAAAGTTTGGACACACCTTCTCATTCAGTGATTTTTCTTTATTTTCATGACTATGAAAATTGTAGAATCACACTGAAGGCATCAAAACTATGAATTAACACATGTGGAATTATACATTACACTTTACAAAAAAGTGTGAAACAACTGAAAATATGTCTTATATTCTAGGTTCTTCAAAGTAGCCACCTTTTGCTTTGATGACTGCTTTGCACGCAGAAAAGGTGAATGGATGGACTCTACATGCCTGGTTCCCACCGTGAAGCATGGAGGAGGTGGTGTGATGGTGTGGGGGTGCTTTGCTGGTGACACTGTTGGGGATTTATTCAGAATTGAAGGCATACTGAACCAGCATGGCTACCACAGCATCTTGCAGCAGCATGCTAATCCATCCGGTTTGCGTTTAGTTGGACCATCGTTTATTTTTCAACAGGACAATGACCCCAAACACACCTCCAGGCTGTGTAAGGGCTATTTGACCAAGAAGGAGAGTGTTGGGGTGCTACGCCAGATGACCTGGCCTCCACAGTCACCAGACGTGAACCCAATCGAGATGGTTTAGGGTGAGCTGGACCGCTCACAGCTTCAATTTTGAATAAATACCCAACATTGTCACCAGCAAAGCACCCCCACACCATCACACACCTCCTCCATGCTTCACGGTGGGAACCAGGCATGTAGAGTCCATCCGTTCACCTTTTCTGCGTGCAAAGCAGTAATCAAAGCAAAAGGTGGCTACTTTGAAGAACCTAGAATATGAGACATATTTTCAGTTGTTTCACACTTTTTTGTAAAGTGTAATGTATAATTCCACATGTGTTAATTCATAGTTTTGATGCCTTCAGTGTGAATGTACAATTTTCATAGCCATGAAAATACAGAAGAATCTTTGAATGAGACGGGTGTGTCCAAACTTTTGGTCTGTATTGTATATATATATAATTCCAAGAAAAAATAAAACAGCACCAATTAAATAAAGAACGGGAACAAACCACAGTCAGAACCACCGGACTACTGAAGATATGAAATAAAAAATGTCAGCACTCCCATTTCAGAAAGTTGAAGTTTAGTATTTATTCCAAGCCCAAGTCTTTTTGGCAATTTCTTATAAACAGCACATTCCCAGAGACAAAACATTGTGTACGTGGGCTTTGAACAAATGCTATTCTTCACCTTTTTGAAGTGCTGAGATTTTTTATTTGATAAATGGATATTTTTGCAGATAGATCTGGTTGGAACATAACATACATCAAGTTTTCGACCTAGTCACTTCATTGGGCCTTCTACGCAAATCTCAGTTTCGCAAGTGGCCCTTGTGAAAAATGAATTGCCCACCAGAATGTTCTAAGAAGGTCTAGGCGCAGTACCAGACATTATCACATGGGCGTCGGTTTCTTTTAGCGGGTGGTCTATTTATTGTGAGGGTACATAAATCAGTATCTGGGAATATCTGTAGAATACTCCTTTAGTTGCCCGATGACAGAAATAGAAGGAAGCTCTGAGTGATTCTTCAGCGGCCACCTTCTTCCGATATCCTGCTTGTACAGCCGCTCATTTATCTACTCGTGCAAAAAAAGTGTCTGGTGGTTTATGCACTAGAGAATAATGAATCAGCGGAAGACATAAACGGCTGCTCTCCTTAAGGAAGTATTAATTTGATGGTGGTGGAATGATTGAATGTACCGAGGATCCACATTTTTATGTGATCTGCGGCATCTCCGTGGCAAGAAGAATTCGCCGCTTTATGATCACCGAACTCCAGCTGCCCAAATAACTTACTATAGCAAGGAAGCTACATTAATGTTGGAATATGTTGTGTGGTTTCCATAGAACTTTGGTAAATAGTTGAGAAATAGTAGAGACCCAAAAGTCCTGGGTTCAAATCCCACCAAGGACAACATCTACAAGGAGCTTGTATGTTCTCCCCGTGTTTGCGTATTTTCCAGGGGCTCCAGTTTTCTCCAACACTCCAAAGACATAGTGATAGGGCAGGGGGGCATATCATTATTTGGTACAAGAGCCACATTGCCATACTGAACTAATCCCAAGGGCCGCAAAAAAATTAAAGGGGTACTTAA
Organism: Oophaga sylvatica; assembly: GCA_033576555.1. Lineage (NCBI taxonomy): Eukaryota > Metazoa > Chordata > Amphibia > Anura > Dendrobatidae > Oophaga > Oophaga sylvatica. The sequence continues at coordinate 141,932,339 of JARQOD010000008.1, read as the reverse complement.
ACGAATACATTACCAGAACCACCATCAGTACATTAATGCATCACCAGAACCAAGTTTTGAGAATTTGAAGAGTTTCTCTTACAAAAAATCAGTGTGAACAGACACTAATTTACACTGAGTTTTTGGAGCAGAAACAGCAGAAACTCACCAAATCCTCCTCATAGTCTCAAGACTCTAAGGTTAGAGGATTTTTAAATATTAACACAGCCTTGAACTACATTATGGATTACATGTGTACAAGATCGGAACCACCATCAGCACATGAATATGGCTCCAGAAACACCATCAGTACATGAATGCAGCACCAAAACCATCATCAGTAAATTGATACAGAGTCAAAAACACAATCTGCAAATGAATGCAGCTTCAGATCCACCATAAGTACATGAGTACAGCACCAGAACCACCATCAGTATATGAATGCAGTGCCAAAAACACTGTCAGTACATTAATGCAGTGCCAGAACTACTGTCAGTACATGAATGCAGGGGGCCAGAACCAACATCAGTACATGAATGCAGCGCTAAAACCAACATGGGTACATGAATGCAGTGCCAGAACTACCGTTAGTACATGAATGCAGAGCCAGAACCATATCAGTACATGAATGCAGCACCAGAACCACCATCAGCATCAGTACATGAATGCAATGCCAAAACTACTATCAGTACATGAATGCATCACCAGAACCACTGTAAGTACATGAATACAGTACCAGAACCAACATCAGCACATGAATGCAGCACTAAAACCAGCATCAGTACATGAACATATCACCAGAACCACCATCAGTACATGAATACAGCACCAAGCTAAGTTCAACGATCAATTGCAGTGTTTCACCTACAATTGTATCGCATGAACCTACAACTCTTAGTATGTGCTTAACAATTACAAGATGCTGGTATATTTGAATATAGGAAGAAGAGAGCCAGCATCTCCCAGTTCTCTGCCGGCTGCACCAAACCTTTTTGAGGGCTGTATGTTATGCAGGCCTGTGATAGGAAATGTATATTGTAAGCCCCAATGGGGACAGTGATGAAGTCAGTAAAGCACTATATAAGCAAATAAAAGAAAACCCTTAATCAGACTCCAAAGCATTGTTCAGCCAGAGCCACCTGGTGCATGAATACAACTTCAGCAGAACAGACAGTAATACTTTGATTTTTAGGATTCATTTAAGTGGTAGTGCCCCTGTATGGTGCTGCACATCCTCTGTCCACTTCCATACAGAAGTTCCTTCCCTCCCACTTCCAAGAAGGAACACCCATTAACCCTTTCATGACAGCTTGATTTTGCACTTTTGTTTTTTTCCCCACCTCCTCCAAAACTACTAACATTTTTTTTTTTTTCATTTCATCCACACTGCTGTGCGAGGGGTTGATTTTTTTTTTTTGCAGGATCGGTTGTAGCTTTGAATGATGCCATTCACTTTATCATACAATATACTGAAAAATAGGGAAAAAAATCAAATGGGGCGAAAAAAATGCAACTATGAAATTGTTTGTTTTTTTGGCTCCGTTTAAAGACCTGGTAAATAACCTGATAACATCATTCAACTTTTACAGTTTTTCATATTGTAAACGGTCAAAAATCCGAATTTCGTCAGAAAAAAATTGTTTTGCGTCACTATTTTCTAAGATCCGAAAATTCGTAAATTCTTACATTTTCCATCGAAGCAGCAGTGTGAAGACGGTTTTTTGTTGCATAGCGAGATGGCGATTTTATTAATACCGTTGCGGGCACGTATAACATCTTAAAGGGAAAGAAGATGATTTAAAATATCATTAATTTATTAATATATTATATATTTTTTTAGTCCCCACTAGAGGACATTGGAAATAGTCATCTACCTGGAGAGTGGGGGAGAACTCGTGCACCTCCATGGCAGCCCTATTCCAGCGGCACACACCATACTGACATAATACCGCCATATGCAGGAGCCCTTCTACAGGCGGAGCAGTCACTGAGGCTGGAGAAACATCGCTCTCCATAAAACCTCCAATTTATCCGCGCTTGGGGTCTGGTAGGATGCATTTTTGGCTTTGACAGTAAAGAATCCTGACGGAAATACATAACATATATTACCATAATAAAATGTGTTATTAGCTCTGATCATGGCAGCCAAGTAGTTAAATGACAGCCGCAGGCTTCGGTCTCCGCAGCGGAGGCTTCTGATTGGCTGCCGGTGATGTCATGATTTATGTATATCTCCATCCCTGGCTGCAAAACAATTAGAACCTGTGGCAGTGAACACAATGTAACACAGTGACACGACACTGCAGCTCCGCCGCACGCTTTTCTGGTCTGATTGTCCTATGGCTCAGCTCTGATATCAGCAGCTGGATCATACATAAATGAGCATGCATGTTAGATTTATCCTGCGCAACATAGACGACATCAGCTCCCCGAACAATCCTGGATGTTGGATTTTAAAGGCACCAAATTTCAGAATACGAACTGCAGACGCTATAGATTTCTTAGACCTGATGTTGCTGGTGTACTTACTGTGCTTTATAAACTCTACATCAGAATGGCCGTCTAATGGTTCTGTCCAGGCTTATACGGCCACTCTGACAGGGATTATTTAAAGCAAGGGATCACTTAAAGGGGTTGTGTGCTGCATGACAAATGGATAAAATTTGCAAAATGATTGTAAAAACCCCAAATTTTGCCTTTTACTTCCCATTGAAAAGTCTCTCTGTTCTCAAGAATTGAGGAATCGTAAATTCTACAGTTTACCGCTCATTGCTTAGGTTACCGGCCACCTCTGCAGTCTATCAGAGGTGGCCGCCAGTCTCCTAAGTAAGGAGAGCTGTGCTTACAAACTCTTAGTTATGGACCTTGCAAGTGCTAATTGCCCCGAACAGGTTCTTGCTGCCTAGTAGCAAAGGGAAGGGACCAACTGAGACCAGGCACCCTCGCTCCAGTGTGTATACTCCTAAGCTGGCGAAACCCCTTTTTCGATTAACCATGTCACGATGGGAACCATTAAACAAGATTTAATGGGACCTTTAAGCTTACAAGACAGGGCCAAAAATGCACTATAATCTTCCTGTAATTGGCTTATTACAGTCAGACCGGCTTACCACGCGGTTATTAATAAATGATTACGGCGTGCCATTTCTCTATATCCGATCTGCACTTCTCAGTATTAAAAAAAAGCGTTCGAAGAATTCCAGAAAAGGTTACAGGGTTAAAAAGCTGAAAACATAACCGCGTATCGACAGATCCATTACTGCAGCCACATAGACTGATGGGACAATTGATCTCCTGCACGGTCCCTGTGCGCCAGCTTCTGGATGATCATCATCGAGGACCTGGATCAGCTGGAGAAGGAAAGGGGTGGGGGTAAGGAAGCTGTCAGATACGAGCTGAGCCTTTCGGGAGGAGGTCGGCTATAGACAGCCCATAGTCAAGTCTCCTAATGAAAAATACTCAAGGATTGGAAAAATTCTAGATATTCATCTAAAATAGGAGCAGGCATGTTAGACTGACAACAGAGGCGCTGTTTTTGTATAAAGAATTATTTTCCCTACTCTCATCCAATTCCTTAAAGGAAACTCGTCACGTTGATTTTCCAGTCTGCCTGCAGGCAGAATATTATAGAGCCGGATCTGCTGAGTAGATTGATATATAGTTTTGTAGGAAAAGATTTATCAGATCTCATAATATATTCATTTTACTTCCTACTCATTTTCACCTCTGGAGTCCAGTGGGCGGTCCTACTCACCGCTAAATTTGCATGCGTAATTATGCAGAGCAGGTGTTAGGACCGCCCACTGAACGCTAAAGCAGAAAATAAAATGAATAGAAGAAAAGATCTACTGAACATTTTTCAACCAAACTATACATCGATCTACTCGGCTCCTCCTGCTCTCTGACATGACAAATTTATTCCAACTAGTCAACCCTTTTTAAAGGGGATGTTCTCCTGGCAAAAAGGCTAAAATCGAGGTTTCTACACATCACTTGAGGATCTTGTAGTGGTCATTCACTTACCCGATATGCCATGTTATGCTACACATGATTACAGGAAGACTCCAGTGTACCCTTAAAGAGATTCTGTCAGCAGGTCTTGAGAGCAACATGATGTAGAGGCAGAGACCCTGATTCCAGCAATGTATCACTTACTGGAATGCTTGCTGTAGTTTTGATAAAATCAGTGTTTTATCAGCAGGAGATTATCACTAGAGGACTAGAAAACCTGCAGCCAGGTAGTCTTCTATATTCATGAGCTTTGTGTAACCCTGCACCCTCCAGCTTTTTGCCTATGTACAGTGTACAAAGAAATCTGCCAATCAGTGGTGAGGGCGTGGTTATAAAGAGCTCAGCATTCAGAGCATTCAAGCAGCCCAGTAAGTGACACATTGCTGGAATCAGGGTCTCTGCCCCACAACAAGCTGCTCTCGAATGGGGGAGCAAAAACCTGGTGACAGATTAATTTTAATGACATCAATGTACCCTTATAGGGTTTATGGGAAGGACTTGTTCTGATGTAAAATATGGGAGCTGCGGGGTCATTGGAACGTGGGACCCCAATCTTGGCGCCATTCCCTTTGATATTGGGTGGGAAGGACCTGCGTAGAGCTTACTTCCAACCTATTGTAATAGTGGGAGGATTGGCTCACAAATTATGGAAAATGTCTAGTGGGCAACTGTTTACCAAAAAAGGGAACAGTAATGGGGGACAATCTGATGCTTAATACGCGACCCACTCTGGTAGGTATAACTCTGAGTGAACTGAACTATGAGTAAATGCCAAAAGAATATGACATGCAAAGTCAAATAGACCCAGGCAGACATAAGAACGACTATGCCGATGTGTCCCAGATTCTAAATGACCCTTTTTGTCCTACAGATTCTTGATGACTTCACTTATTTCTACAGGTTCAGACTATACAAATCATGTCGGTAAAAAATTGAAGGTTTTCAATAAGAAAGAACCTATTTCCAGAAGTCGGAAGTCTTTCTCTGTGAGGACGGAGTAGACAATTATGGTTTATCAAGAGCTGATTGACAGATTTATGCCCAAAACGTTGCACCTTGCGTTCACTAAATGAAGGACAAGGAGAACAAATTCTGAGTAATTGACTGAAGACCGACTTCCACATGAAACACTCCGACATCTACTCATGTTCCATCCCAGACACCTTGAGAATAAATTTTCTGCTGTCTTGTGTATCACATACAATCCAGGAAACGCTGAGAGACCAGAAGATGAGTCATAGGAATAATACAACCAGGAACATGAGAAACTTGCTAATGAGGCCGATCGGGAAGTAATTCCATACATTAATCACTTTGATTAAGGGCATGATGTTTTACAAATCTCATATTATTGACCCGAGCCTCAAAAAAAGAGCACCCTTCTAATGGATTCCGGTAAAATAAAGGGTAATGCCATTCGGCATATTATTTTGGGAACAGAATTTTAGGACCAAAGAGTGACAACCACCGTGGATGCCCATTTTTTTAGACCCTTCTAATTTCTGTACAGAAGATCACGTGTGTTGATAACGATCGTTCCTAGAAACGCTCTTTTTCCGATAATCGGGCAGTACATACAGGCATCCATCCACACAATGAATTGGCAAACCGCTTGTTCGTCGGGTGAAAAAATATTTTCAATGGTCTGAAAGAGCAACAAAGGAACGTAGCTTTCAACCATAAAAAATTGGGAGAGTGTCCACATATTAAAAAAGAAGATCCATATTGCTCACGTGCTTCTGGTAGAAAAACCCCAAACGCGTCATTATGGTCTCCTTTTTCCACTTGTTTCCCCAAGTTTTCATTACTTTTCTTTGGTGTTGGAAAACATTAGCTTTTCGGACCATTGAGAACTAGTTGACCTGGAAGTCAGACCAGGGAATACTCCGTGCAGCACATACAGACCACGGACTGTCCACCCTGGAAGTCTCCTGGGATACTTATCTCTAAAACATAAGTGTTGAGCTGATTTTACATTTTTTAAAAAAAATTTTTGGTTTTCTTAAAAGATCATCACTCTCGGCAGCACATCATCTTGTGCTTTTTCCAAGAAAATCATTGCCTGGCTTATAAGCCTCCTGACGCAAGCTCGGCCCCCTCCTCAGTTAGAAGATGTAACCCCTAGATTTTTGACCACTGTAGTGTGAAGCATGCAGGGGTACAACAATTGGTTTGCAGGGTCCTGGATACTGCGAGGTCCTTTCACCTCATCCAAGACCAGCGCTATGAACGTTGGTGCACCTTGGTCGGCTCTTGGTTGCATGCGTACAATCGATAAATGTTCACACACAAACGCACACGGGTCCCTCAGTTTTTTCAGCAATTTAATCATCTTGGAATCCTGAGACCAATTATCCTAAAAAGTTAACCCTTTATGCTTGAATAGCAATTACTAGTTTTCAAAGCCAACGCAAAGTCAAAACTTGCCGGCATCCTAGCAGCTAAATGGTTAAAGGCCGCTCTGTGATTACAGACCGATAACAAGCATGGCTTCCCGGTGGATAAGGATTACAGAAAAGGATTACTAATTCTACATCTCATTAATGAAACCTCCAGGAAACAAATGACTCATCGTTAACGTCTGATGGAAGCACGAGGTGGTGGAAGTAGAAGACTTTCCGCTGGTTATCCTTACATTTATCTGGTTCCCTCTCCTTTTTAAGTACATATATTTATAAACGCAGGCATCGAGTTTTAATGGGACAGCTTGACTCGAGTAGATGATTCAGGTTATACTTCTAGAATCTAGATGATATGGACTTACAGTCCTTTAGGGAAATGGTACATGGGTTATACACAGAGGCTAGTTGTGGGACACATATTGCATCATGTCGTCTGGCATTGAATCTTCTAGGCTCTTACATCTTATTGTTATATTATAAAAATTGATGAGATGAAAGGGTTAAGTCAACACTAATTTGGGAAGCATATTATTGGGATTTTTAGGGAGAGAAAATCCTCCCAAGGAAGAACGCACAAACTCCATGTAGATGTTACTCTTGGTAAGATTTGGACCCTGGATCTCAGGGCTGATAGAAAATAATGGTCACCATTAAAGGGGATATCTGGGACTTCTTTTTTTTCCTTTTTTACTAAAGGCCATAAACTAACAGGTAGGTAGTTGCTAACTACTTGCCTGTTATACCCGACGCCGGTCATTGACCGCACCTGCCGGCGATTCAACTGCTCAACATCAACATAGCATCTCTACTTTTCCCAGGCTGCTCTGTCAACAAGGCAGGATTACCGACATCATGCTGATTGACAGAAGTCGGCTGTCAATCAGCATGACATCAGCAGTCACGCCTCATCAATATAGCAGAGCGTAAAAGAAGCTGCTTCTCTGTCGACGTGACATAAGCGGAAACCACTGAGTCGCTGGCAGGCCAAAAAAAAAATGTCCTGGATAAAACCTTTAAGTAGCCCACAAGATCTATGCGTGCCTAAACACAGGAGGTTAAAATCTAAGTTTCCTTACAAAGTAATCCAGAGGGCAATTTCAGAGCCAGCAATTGACTGATATGTTTTTGGAAGGTGTTGGATATCCAAATTATACCTGTATTGATTTTCGGATGATGCAGAGACAGAGAAGGGGCTGGCTTAGCTTTTGAAATGAGCCTCCTGTATACAAACCACTAACACAAGGGAGAGGAAAAGAAACTCTCTCCAGTGTTAAAGCAAAGCCAGAAATGGACAAGCTGGATTTTTTTTAGCTGGAAAATTACTTTAAATGGGTTGTCTCATCGGTCTGTTATGCCATCTCATATGGCATCACAGAGGGAGGTTAGGACCCTCTTATGAGCCACAATGGAGATCACTCTGTAAGAGCATCTTCCAATCTGGCACACTCGAGTCGTCAATGTATTTCATGGACACCCATTTACTTGAATAGGCGCCATGGCTTCCCCTTGGCAAAATAATTTGTTTTCCTGTGGTGCCGAGAGCCGTATTCTGATGAGCTCAATCTCAGTTCTGGTTAAATGAGCAATAACTATGTAGTGTCCATGCACCATGATTATGGACTGATTAGTACTCGGCAGGGTGGCTGGAGTTTCCAGGTTGTGCCATGGTGGCTGGGAGCCATTTATATGCTTTTACACATTACTTGAGCCACAGCGTGAAAGCGAGACAGCAAATATGCCCGAGCCATGGAGAGCCACCTGCTCTGGTAGAGCGGAGCCATGTGTGACATGTGTAGATAAAGAGTATACAGGGCTAGGCTATAACCGCAGGTCACTATGTGTATTAGCAATTAGATTATCCCCTTAGATGAGAATAGAGTTACATTAAATTATTTTTCCTATAGTTATGGCCCTGCCGTGAAGAAGGGGGGAGATGAGCATCTATGGGGAACCTATGACAAACCTCATACTCCTCCTGGCTTGATAGTAGAGTTTTTTCCCCAATGAAGCACTTCCTCTTACAAAATGGCATCCAATTAATCCTGCCGCATTTTGTGAAATTTATGAAAAAATCCCATAAAATAGGCTTCAACATGTCTCCACAATTCTATGGATGCCCTATAGATCCTCGATACGAAATCAAACCGTGTGCATGAAGGCTAAGGAGCCCCCTTCAGAATAGATAGCTGTTGGAGGAACGATGGTTATCTCTCCCAACTCTTCCATACTCATGAGCGCTCACTCTGCCACTGTTCTCTATCATAAGAGCCACTATCAGACACCACTGGTGATGGCCGAACTCTCCAAGGACAAAAAGGATTGGGTGTCCGAATTCGGAAATGGAAGATCCGGATCTCCACAGATATCAGCTGTCAGAGGAGGCTCGAGAGGCCCCCATAAGTATTAGACAGTCGACTGTGCCTGACGATATAAGCATGCTCGGGCAGCGTTTGTCTAATGTGTATGGCAGCCTCAAGTCTAGGACTTTATGGTGGGGTACTAGTTGACCATGACTCTTGGGTAGCTGCCTTGCTTCATGTAATTGTGTATTGCACCAAACTTCATTGATGCAAGTCAAACTTTCCTTGACTTGGGAGTATTTGTGACTGAATAGACTGACCAAAGAAAAGCAGGTGGCTGGCTAGTTGGCACCTTTCCTCCTTGTGTCAGGTGCACACAATGGGCAATGCATTTTATTCTACAACCACAAAGGCCTCTGGGACAGAAGTATCATTAGCCTCACCCTAAAACCAGAGGAAAAAATGTTCTTCCTTACAAATTTTAAAATGATGACGCAATGGCTTCATTTCTAAAGTAGAATTCAATAGCCGAAACTAAGAAATGGCTCCGGGAAGACTAAGGACCTTACCGAATCCCAGACACAAGAAGTCAGAGCTGCCAGCAGCCCGTAAATTTCCTAAATGGATGTTTGAAGAGTACGATACATCTATAATCTTTCTTACAGTACACGCACTTAACTGCACATGAACAGCTGCTAATGTCTACTAAATGATCTGGGCTTATCTACTCATGTACAAACTCATGCCAGAACGATGGCTCTACTAACATCGCAGTACTGAGCTAGGATGCAATTCACACCACTGCTGCCTGGCCCAAGTTGACTGGATGAGTAGGTAAAACAACTTTATACAGGTTACGTTTCTGTCATTGAGACCCTCATCAGATTGTACCATGAGACATTAGTTTCAGCAAGAAGATCGATAAAACAGGCCTATAAGGAAGGAGTGACCTGCACATATATACCAGGATGGAGGACATATATACCAGGATGGGGGACATATATACCAGAATGGGGGACATATATACCAGGATGGGGGACATATATACCAGGATGGAGGACATATATACCAGGATGGGGGACATATATACCAGGATGGGGGATATATATACCAGGATAGGATTCATATATACCAGGATGGGGGACACATATACTAGGATAGGGGATATATATATATTAGGATGGGGGTCATATATACTAGGATGGGGGTGACTTATACCAGGATGGGGGATATATACCAGCAAGGTGGTCATATATATCCTGATTAGGGACATATACAATGGGAACGGAAAGTATTCAGACCCCTTTAAAATTTTCACTCTTTGTTTCATTGCAGCAATTTGGTAAATTCAAAAAAGTTCATTTTTTTCTCATTAATGTACACTCTGCACCCCATCTTGACTAAAAAAACAGAAATGTAGAAATTTTTGCAAATTTATTAAAAAAGAAAAACTGAAATATCGCATGGTCATAAGTATTTAGACCCTTTGCTCAGACACTCATATTTAAGTCACATGCTGTTCATTTCCTTGTGATCATCCTTGAGATGGTTCTACTCCTTCATTGGAGTCCATCTGTGCTTAATTAAACTGATAGGACTTGATTTGTAAAGGCACACACCTGTCTATATAAGACCTCATAGCTCACAGTGCATGTCAGACCAAATGAGAATCATGAGGTCAAAGGAACCTGGAAAAGGAGCTCAGAGACAATTGTGGCAAGGCACAGATCTGGCCGAGGTTACAAAAGAATTTCTGCATTACTCAAGGTTCCTAAGAGCACAGTGGCCTCCATAATCCTTAAATGGAAGAAGTTTTGGACCACCAGACGCCTTCCTAGACCTGGCCGTCCAGCCAAACTGTATAATCATGGGAGAAGAGCCTTGGTGAGAGAGGTAAAGAAGAATTCCAAGATGACTGTGGCTGAGCTCCACAGATGCAGTAGGGAGATAGTTCCAGAAAGTCAACTATCACTGCAGCCCTCCCAGAGAGGCCCAACGGAAGCGTCTCCTCAGTGCAAGACATATGAAAGTCTACATAGAGTTTGCTAAAAAACACATGAAGGACTCCCAGACTATGAGGAATAAGATTCTCTGGTCTGATGAGAGGAAGATAGAACTTTTTGGTGATAATTCTAAGCGGTATGTGGGGAGAAAACCAGGCACTGCTCATCACCTGCCCAATACAATCCCAACAGTGAAACATGGTGGTGGTAGCATCATGCTATGGGGGTGTTTTTCAGCTGCAGAGACAGGATGGCTGGTTGCAATTGAAGTAAACATGAATGCGGCCAAGTGCAGAGATTTCCTGGATGAAAACCTCTTCCAGAGTGCTCTGGACCTCAGACTTGGCCGAAGGTTCACCTTCCAACAAGACAATGACCCTAAGCACACAGCTAAAATAACAAAGGACTGGCTTCAGAACAACTCTGTGACCATCCTTGACTGGCCCAGCCACAGCCCTGACCTAAACCCCATTGAGCATCTCTGGAGAGACCTGAAAATGGCTGTCCACCAACGTTCACCATCCAACCTGACGGAACTGGAGAGGATGTACCAGGAAGAATGGCAGAGGATCCCCAAATCCAGGTGTGAAAAACTTGTTGCATCTTTCCCAAGAAGACTCATGGCTGTACTAGCTCAAAAGGTGCTTCTACTCAATACTGAGCAAAGGGTCTGAATACTTATGACCATGTGATATTTCAGTTTTTCTTTTTTAATAAATTTGCAAAATTTTCTACATTTCTGTCAGTCAATATGGGGTGCAGAGTGTACATTAATGAGAAAAAAGGAACTTTTTGAATTTACCAAATGGCTGCAATGAAACAGAGTGAAAAATTTAAAGGGGTCTGAATACTTTCCGTACCCAATGTATATCAGGAAGGGGGACATATATATCAGGGTGGAGGACATATTTATCAGAATGTGTGTCATATATACCAGTATGGGATTCATATATACCAGAATGAAGGACATTTATACCAGGATGGGGTCATATATACCAGGATAAGGGACATGAATACCAGGATGGGGAACATATATACCAGGATGGGAGACATATATATCAGGATGGGGAACATACAGCTCTGGCAAAAATTAAGAGACCACCACATCAACACCCTGTCATGGGCAGCCCCTTCTCCAGACCTGAACCCCATTGAAAACCCCAGGAATGTGATCAAGAGAAAAATGGAGTCTCAAGCCATCAAACAAAGAAGAACTGCTTAAATTTTTGCAACACAAGCAGTGTGAAAGACTGGTGGAGAACATGCCAAGACGCATGAAAGCTGTTTTTAAAAATCATGGTTATTCCACAAAATATTGATTTCAGAACTCTTCCTGAGTTAAAACATTAGTATTTGTTGTTTCTAAATGATTATGAACTTGTTTTCTTTGCATTATTTGAGGTCTGAAAGCACGTTTTTTTTTTTTTAATTTTGACCATTTTTCTTGGTCAGAAAAAAATACAAAACGGGATGGAGGGTATTTTACCATGAATGGGCCCAGGATGGGGGACATATATACCAGGAAGGGGCCCAGGGGGGGGGACATTAGTACAGGATGGGGGACATTACTACATAATGGGGGTGGGAGGGGAACACGTTTAGCCTTATAGGATTTAGAAACTACAAGAGTCCATATATTTGACCAACATGTAGGCGGAGGGCAGTCCAACTTTTACACAGGGCCCATTGGACTCTAGTGACGCCACTGGTGAACACACCAAAAGAAACATCCCATGCATAATAAAGATGGACTTGCAAGACGCTAAAGAATCTTCTGTTGAAAACTCATCACTTTGGAGTGCCGTGATCTTTCTTAACTCTTGGATTAAGAAGTGCACCCAACTATACAGAAGTTGAATACATGCATCTTGGCCAAGGTGACTGGATGAGCTGTGATACCATGTGTCTACATGAGCACTGAACCTCGAGGATAACCACAGAGATGTTACAATATGTTCCGATACGACCACAGCCAACATCGCCACCAGCCCCATCTGCCCCCATGGAGCCCTTGTGTCTTGCCGGTTGACCAACAAAACTCCGATGGGTCAACCAGTACAATCGTAGCCTGCTCTTGATATCATCTTTTCCATTTTTTCGCTCATCAGATTACCAAACAGCAAGAATAAAAGGAAAGTCAACTGGAAAAAAAAATCTTGAAAGAACCTGCGGCTACAGGGATGGAGTCAGGCGGACGCTCTGCTCCAGGATCTCGTCTGCTGCATTCATTTCTGCAAATTGTAAAATAGGGTGCGGCTGAAGATTGCAAGAAGCAGACTGAAATAAAATGACATTTTCCTGGGCAATTATGATCTCCATTATGGCAGCACTTACAGGTAATGCAAGGCTTGAAAGCCTCACCATTAACAGTGGCACACTATTAGCATTCTCCTTAGCAATGCATTTCCAGTCGACGGTTGATACAGACTGGGGGGCTAGATGCAGAAAGGAAGGGAGGAGGGGGTTGACGGTTTTGGAAACAGTGATTGCATCGGATGTCTGTGCTAGGAAAGACATCCATATATCAGGCAGGAGAGCATAAGGAATGTCACTTATATAGTTGAAATAAGGATTCTGGGCGGTTTATTGATGCTGACTTGACTTTACCGCCAGAGGGAAGAGCAGGAGCAACGTTTAGAGAACATAATGCAAATGCACAAATGGGTGGATAATCAGTGTATTAGCCAGTACAACCACAAGTGTCTCAGGGCAGAACACAAGAAATAAGTACCAAAGCCCAGAGAAGTATTAAAGAATTGTTATAGGGGTTGGAGAACTCTAATCTACGTCCCCAAATAAGAATCCTGCAGTCACCAGAAGTGATCTATGGAAGAGTCCTGCAGCAAGAGTTAAATCCCCTGCAGCACCTCCAGAGGTGAAATGAAGCATTACACTGAGACCTGGTGCTCTGTGAAATGCATGGACATGTATATTGTCATATTTAACAATTTAAAAAATTACAAAAAGGAAAATGGACAGATGGAAAAGTTTGGGCACCCTTGGAGATTTGTATGCTCAGATAACTTTGAAAAAGGTTTCAGACCTTAATTAGTCTGTTAGGGTTAGGGCTTCTTCACTATAATTGTTAGGAAAGTCCAGGTGATGCAAATTTCCCAGCTTTATAAAATCCCAGCCTCCTCTAACCTTGTGCCAAAAACAGCAGCCATAGTTTCTTCTAAGCAGCTGCCCAGCACTCTGGGAATGAAAATGGTTAAGGCCACAAAGCAGGAGAAGGCTCAAGAAGATAGCAAAACGTTTTAAAGTTGCCCTTTCTTCAGCTCAAAATGTAATTAAGAAACGACAGTTAACAGGAACAGTGGAGGTCAAGATAAGGTCTGGAAGACCAAGCAACATTTCAGCTACATGTAGGATTGCTAGAGAGACAAATCAGAACTCCTGCTTGACTGCAAAAGCATAGGGGTGGAACAATAATGCTTTGGGGTTGTGTTTCAGCCAATGGCACAAGGAACATTTCACTGGAAGAGTGAACAATGGATTCAATGAAATATCAACAAATTCTTGATGCAAATATAACACCATCTGTACAAAGCAGAAATTGAAGAGGACAGCTTCTATAGATGGATAATGACCCTAAACACACGTCAAAATCAACAATAGACAACCTCAAAAAGAGCAAGCTGAAGGTTTTACAATGGCCCTCACCTTCCTCTGAGTTGAACATAATTGAAAATCTGTGGCTCAAAATAGCAGCGCATGCAAGATGACCGAGGAATCTCACAGAACTGGAAGAATTTTCCAAGGAAGAATGGATGAAAATCCCTCAAACAGGAATTGAAAGACTCTTGGCTGATTACAAAAAAAAAGGGTTTACAAGCTGTGATACTTTCAAAAGGGGCTGCTACCCGGTACTGACCATGCAGGGTGCCAAATGTTTGCATTGGCCCATTATCCTTTTTCAAATTTCAAAATGCAAAAGATGCAAAAATATTTATATTTGTTTGCCTAAAATACAAAGGAAATGGGTCATCTTTAACGTTAGCCCCTTTAGAGATCATTTCATTTTCAATTTCCTTAACTGTTCACAATAACAGTAATTTTGACCAGGGGTGCCCAAACTTACATGCCACTGTATATGTGGCCAAGGGTTCAATATTAAAGTAACCCTCCACCCTAGGACTAGAATATATACAGTCACCCTTCCTGATGCCCTCCATTTGTCTCCAGCCTCCACCTTTACTCGTATTGGCGTTACGCTCCTCCTGCTTATAAGATGCGCGCCTCGTACCACTGCAGAGGTCATTTTGGGATTAGGAGGAAAAGAACGCCGATCTGATCAGAGGAAGCAAATGGAGAGAGCACCAACTAGGATGACTGTACATGAGAAATGTACCGTCAGTTTCATTCCCAGGATAGAGGAAATGCCTGCACCAAAATTAAAGGGGAAAAGGTTCTTTTTTAAAGGTTTGTAACAGTCTCAACCCTATTAATTAAAGTTATATCCACAGTAAAACACCCCGAAACACCGTGTCGCAAATTGAGATTCTGGCTTGGCTTTTATCCCAAATCATGTAGCAAGGCTTGATAAAGGATCAATATTGACTTTTAGGATTGCTACTTCCAATAAGTGGCATAAGAGTTCAAGTCCTATCCTTACTGAAAAGGCAATTTGCAATATTTAATGACAGAGGAGCATTGCATGGCCAATAAGTCTCCTTACACCCAGATATCTCACTCTACACAAGGAGAAATGTTAGGAAAGCTAAAAACACAGCCATTTCTCTAATATAAATCGCTGACTCTTCTTTCTTATAACTCTGTAGACTTCAGCATAGATGTCCGTGCACATGACTCCAATACAAGGCAGTGATAGGGCGACAGGTTGGGGTCAGGTTCCAGAAATCTAATAGGGGCTAAGACCCTGTACCAACCTTAATCTGGACCTCTTCTGTTATACCATGTAACTGCATCCCCCAGAACACAATTCTGGAGCATAATTTGGAAAATTAGCGAAAGGAGACATGACAGGTTCACAGTAATATCAACACTCTGTAGGATGTTCCTGCCTTTAGCAGCACTAATATCAGACAGTACTCACTTGGATACAGATAATGGCAGTGTGTCATAATTGTGTCATGTCCTCCTGGGAGATCCAGAGTTGGAAAATCATTACGTATTTAGCCTGGTTGTTTCGTGGCCCATAATAAATGGCTTTTCGTTTCGTTGGTGCTGAAGAGGTTAATGACCTTTCTATGCTGGTTAGGAATATGCAGTTCCATCTCTCAGCTGCTTCTGATCTGGTCATTTCCTCTCTCTAAAAAATCTGGCCAGACCTTTCTCTTCCTCACTAGTGAAAGTTTACTTCCTGGTTCCTTGGAGTTTCTGTGTGGAATTGGAGATCGTTTTTGCTGCTGGAGATTGTTGTGTGCTGTTTTTGGGTGTACACTTTCTCTTTGTCCTATTTCTATTTGATTTTTGCATTCCTTCCCTATATACTT